>OY759273.1:46510816-46758316 GCA_963662155.1 Lamellibrachia columna | reverse complement strand
TGTTAAACCTGTCCCCCTTCTTGTCTCCACTGTGGCAGTGATAAACAAGAAATATGAATGAAAAATGTTTGTTTGTAGTTGTTAGCGTCACTATTCTCCCATAATTTGCTTCTATGTCCTCCTCTTTCTCACAACTAAGAAAGATCTATTGTTACATCAGACTGAATTATGGTTGATAACAATAAAAATTTTTTAAACACGATTATTTTATCATAATAGTCATCTGTTGTGGAGTAAGAACATCTATATTCTTTTAATAATAAAATCCTGGACAGAATGCATGAATACATGATATAAACAATGACTGATATTTAGTTAGCAAGGTAACTCTTAGTGCTAGAATTATGTTCTTAGGCACATTAGCCACACAATATGCCAATAATCACAGATCACTATAGTAGCTACATATTCATAAAATGAAAAAAGAAAGATATGCTTAATTTGAACATAAAACATTGCCCTAACACTATTGGTTTGTTTAGATTGATGACAAACCTGTATAAGAAAGGTGGGTAGAGGTCAGGTGGTAGAGGTCAGACAAACACAATGTATCAGCTCTTGGTTATCTATTGCAATAGGCATCAATGAACACCCTTTGCTTTGTCTAAGCTAGAGCAGCACCCCTTAAAGTGGCTGACCAAGTGGAAGGAAACCACAAATCAACCATTGACCATACATGGCTAATTGAGCATAACTGATTTATTTACTACACATGGCTAATTGAATGGAACTGATTTGTTATAAAAACAAGGACAACAGACGGCAATGTCAAGTTCCTTGTACTTCTCATTGTCAGTCATTGCCATGATTAAATTAAAGTAATCATTGACAATATTTTAATAACTGCAAATTTGCAAAGTTAAAGGGTACTAAGTACCTGTAGTCAAGTATGGCAAAGTGAATACCTTTAAGAGAAGGTTAGACAAACACTGGGTAGACAAAATATACATCACATGATGAAATATGTATGAATAAGAGATGGTTAATTTATAGATAATACACATAATACAGAAACTCTTCATGAAAATGTAGATATTTTTATGGACTCAAGGATGTGTTATAATGGTTGCCATTTGGAGACTAAAACTGTTAACTGTGTCCCTTGATGACCAGTGGATCACTGACACCGCATACTGGTGACTCATCTATGCCTTCTATAGGACTCATCTATGTCTCCAAGGCACTTGACAGTTCTGCTGTGAAAAACTTCACAACAAATGTGCCTGCTACATTTGTTATTCATTCACGTCTACCCTGGGCTATAACCTGCTCTCTGTTGTTATTCATTCACGTCTACCCTGGGCTATAACCTGCTCTCTGTTGTTATTCATTCACGTCTACCCTGGGCTATAACCTGCTCTCTGTTGTTATTCATTCACGTCTACCCTGGGCTTTAACCTGCTCTGTTGTTATTCAATCACGTCTACCCTGGGCTATAACCTGCTCTCTGTTGTTATTCATTCACGTCTACCCTGGGCTATAACCTGCTCTCTGTTGTTATTCATTCACGTCTACCCTGGGCTATAACCTGCTCTGTTGTTATTCATTCACGTCTACCCTGGGCTATAACCTGCTCTCTGTTGTTATTCATTCACGTCTACCCTGGGCTATAACCTGCTCTGTTGTTATTCATTCACGGCTACCCTGGGCTATAACCTGCTCTGTTGTTATTCATTCACGTCTACCCTGGGCTATAACCTGCTCTCTGTTGTTATTCATTCACGGCTACCCTGGGCTATAACCTGCTCTGTTGTTATTCATTCACGTCTACCCTGGGCTATAACCTGCTCTCTGTTGTTATTCATTCACGTCTACCCTGGGCTATAACCTGCTCTCTGTTGTTATTCAATCACGTCTACCCTGGGCTATAACCTGCTCTGTTGTTATTCATTCACGTCTACCCTGGGCTATAACCTGCTCTCTGTTGTTATTCATTCACGTCTACCCTGGGCTATAACCTGCTCTCTGTTGTTATTCATTCACGTCTACCCTGGGCTATAACCTGCTCTCTGTTGTTATTCATTCATGTCTACCCTGGGCTATAACCTGCTCTCTGTTGTTATTCATTCACGTCTACCCTGGGCTATAACCTGCTCTCTGTTGTTATTCATTCACGTCTACCCTGGGCTATAACCTGCTCTCTGTTGTTATTCATTCACGTCTACCCTGGGCTATAACCTGCTCTGTTGTTATTCATTCACGTCTACCCTGGGCTATAACCTGCTCTCTGTTGTTATTCATTCACGTCTACCCTGGGCTATAACCTGCTCTCTGTTGTTATTCATTCACATCTACCCTGGGCTATAACCTGCTCTGTTGTTCTTTCAATCTACATGTTTAAAATCTTCTTGTTACTCAGAGTTTTCTTGCAGTATAAACAGGCAAGAAATAATTGGTAAAATTGTTAAAGATTCGTGTCACACAGACGTTTCTCCCCTCTGACCACTCAGAGAAAATGTACACCAAATTGATGCTGCCCTTTAATACCCTAGTGTTGGCAATTGGGACATGAGTCAGATTTCCATAGAGTAAATGATGCACAAGACATAATTTATTATGTAATGCACTGCTGGTTTGTGGTTTTCATTCATTCGTACCCACTTGCCAGGTGGTTAGCAGAATTGACTGCCTCACGTCATGAACGCTGTCATGGCTGATGAGAGACGGAGTCCACAGCAGGTTACACATTTACCCTGTGTGGGATCTTTTACTTTTCCTGACATAGACACCAGATATGGAAGGGACCAACGGCTTTTAGTATCTCTTCCAAAAGACACATGCAAGGTGGAGTGAACAAAGTTTATTATCTCTTCCAAAAGACACATGCAAGGTGGAGTGAACAAAGTTGCCCAAGTTTTGAAATGGCATAAGGTACATTTGCACCTCTGTCCCCCTCGACCGACAGTCCGGTGGTACTACTACACAGCCACTGAGCCCAACAGTTTATGGTGTGACTGTAGAGTCTGTCTGCAGCCAGTTTAACAAGATTTAACAAGATTTGCCATCCAAGCCAAAGGCCCAGATGGCAAGTGGACAAGGAAGCCATTGGCTTATCGAGAGTCCAACAATGTTCATCTACTTATAACCCGCCCTCCTGAGATATGTGTCAACCTTGTTTTTAAACATATTCACTCTGCTAGCAGTTACACAATCTGTAGACAATTTGTTCCATTCATTTATTGTCCTCTGTGAGAACGAGTGCTTCCTGATGTCCAATCTACATTGATCCTTTACTAATTTTACCTCATGTCCTCTAGTTCTGCTATCTTTCTTGAGTGAGAAAAACATATTTCTATCAATATTTTCATACCCATTCAATATCTTAAAAACTTCAATCTGATCTCCTCTTAACCTCCTTGTCTCTAGAGTTGTTAAACCAAATTCTTTCAGGCGTTCTTCATAACTAAGGTCTCTAAGTTCTGGAATCATTTTAGTTGCTCTCCTTTGTATGCGTTCAAGCGTATCTATATCCTTCTTACGATATGGTCTCCATGCTTGTATACAGTATTCTAAATGAGGTCTAACTATTGCTTTATAAAGAGGTATAATTAACTTTTTTCCCTTGTATGTTATGTTTCTTCTAATCAATCCAAGAATTTGATTACCCTTTGAAGCTGCAATACCACACTGCTCTGAAACTTTCATATCAGCGCTTATTGTAACTCCTAAGTCCTTTTCTTTTACAGTAGTACCCAGAACAGTATCTCCCATTTTATAGTTTACATTCAAGTTCCCATGTCCTGTATGTAGGCATTTGCATTTCCCAACATTGAACAACATCTGCCATTTCTCAGACCATTTCACTAATCTGTCTAGATCGTTTTGTAAATGTTGTTTATCACCATCAGTATTAACCTTTCTAAACAGTTTTGTGTCATCCGCAAATTTCAGTATGTTACTTGTTATACTGTCGTCCAAGTCATTGATATAAATTAAGAATAATATAGGTCCTAATACTGATCCTTGAGGTACCCCACTCAAAACCGATTTCCAATTTGAAACTTCTCCATCTACTACAACTCGTTGTCTTCTGTCAGTCAGCCATTGTTCTATCCAGTCAGTTATGCTATCCCCGATACCATGGGCTTTTAATTTAAGTAGTAATCTTTGATGTGGCACTCTGTCAAAAGCTTTCTGAAAATCTAAGTAGATAATATCTACTGGCAATCCCACGTCTATCCACTTAGTGATTTCTTCCAAAAAACATAACATATTTGTTAAGCATGACCTCGCTTTAAGGAATCCATGTTGAGATGAATTTAATAATTTATGCTTAATGAGGAAGTCCACCATATGGTCTTTAATTAACCTTTCTAATAATTTACAAATCACTGACGTTAAACTCACTGGTCTGTAATTCTCTGACTTATTTCTCGAACCCTTTTTAAATAATGGTATGATGTTTGCTTCTTTCCATTCAAACGGAACAACTCCCTCTTTTAATGACAAGTTGAATACTCTTGCAAGTGGTATACTGATTTGTTCTACTGTTTCCATTAGTAATTTTGGAGGAATCCCATCCACTCCCGGTGATTTGTTATCCTTCATTGCCTTTATTTTCTTAGCTACCAATTCTGGAGTTACAACTAACGGACCTAAATAGTCAGATTTAGCCCCCTGAAATTTAGCATCAGCAACTGGTAATGAACTAATATCTTCTTTGGTAAACACTGAACTGAAGTAACCATTTAGGTCTTCCGCCATTAAAAACCCCTGTGATATTATATTTCCAGCACTGTCTTCTAGTTTCCAGCACTGTCTTCTAGGTCCTGACTGTCAAGGCAGGAAGTCGTGACAACAGCATAAGTAATGTTGTGGACAGGAAAGTCTTGTCCTAACATGGCAGTGTACAGAATGCCCCAAGATATACCCAAGGATATGGTCTAGTGACCTGCTGGTTGACCTTATGGTTGTTCATGTCACAATATGCTGGTTTCTCGAGTCATCAGATAAGCTACAAGCATGGTACATTTGTTGGACTTAGTAAGTTAATTACTATAGGGGACTGGACCCAGGGGAGGTTTCTGTAAGAATGTCTGCCTTGGGTTCAGCATTCCCCATTCAGTGGAGGTCAGTGGATTTGTTTGGATTTAGGTTAGAACTTGAGTTATTTAGCTATGCAATAGGGTGTGAGGATGTGACAAATGGTTATTATTGCACCTAGCTACTACGTTTTGTGAACCAGACTGACAGCATTTGTTGAATTGCCAGTGTACTGAGTGTACTATATATGGAAACGCTGTCATGTCCTTTTGTTTTCTGTAAGTCATAGTATACTTCTGTAAGTCATAGTATACTTCTGTAAGTCATAGTATACTTCTGTAAGTCATAGTATACTTCTGCAAGTCATAGTATACTTCTGCAAGTCATAGTATACTTCTCTAAGTCATAGTATACTTCTCTAAGTCATAGTATACTTCTCTAAGTCACTATTGCTCCACTTATACCATTCAAGTAGTTGCTTTAACGAAACCGCTATGTTCTAATTCACAAGTTCAGACACGTACATCATTTATATCTATGTATGAATTATCTGTTGATTTTTGATGGGCTTAATCAAACATGTCCTCAATTCTAAAAAGGTTACATAATTATTTTAATGAAATAGAACACTCCATTACTATGCATGTTATTTATACCTTTCTGTATGAACGATTTGCTTGACTGCAAACTTAACCAACTATGTGTTGAATAATGAAAATGACAACAAGTCCCAGTAAAGATGACTTGATTTAAATAAGACTCTCTTTCTGGTCCTGTGCATGTGTATTTATGACACTGGCATATTTATTGCTAGGTTAGGTTACTGAATCATTGTTTGTTTTTGTGTTATGCTGAATAATTTCCACTGTTTGTTTATCTGATATTTTTACTTGTCATACCCAGGGCTGGGTCCAATTACACAAAATTATATCAATAACAATTACATTTAATTTTTAATTTCAATTACAGTCATAACTGTCCAAATCAATTACAATTACACTGTTTCAATTTCAATTACAATTACATTATGCGGAACCAAATATATTCACCATTTGTTAATTATGTATTTTTGCACGTTTTGCTGAATTTCAATATTTTGTATACAATTGATAAACAAATATAACGATCATGTTTGTACATTTTGTTGAATTGTGACTTTGAATTATACTAAATAAAAAGATAGCAGTTTAAAACATATTTTCGTTATATCAAAATACAATTCAGTATCCAGACATAATCCTTCAGGACATATTCCTTACAGACAAAATCACAAAATATGAAAAGTGAACAAAACCCCACAGGACAAAATACAAAAATGTGAAAATTGCACAAAATCCCACAGGCCATAATACAATATTTATTTGTAGTTCTTCTCTAAGCATCCTTTCTAGTTTTATAGACATTTATCTGTGTGCATTTCTTAAATTTTTCTTCGAAAAATACTAATAATAGGGTATGATGTGTTTACTTTGAGGTTGTAGCTCCTGCTCTAAGCTAACATTCTTAATTGGTCTGCCCTTTGCTTTGTGTTGGGAATGGGGAGAGAGGCCATATAAACGGTCCTTGCCACCTGACCTGTCTCCAGTCCTCCACAACACAAGGGGTGTAATTGGCTTGCTAACTCTGCAATGTTTCACAGAGCTGATATTTTCTGAAGCAATATCAGGCTACAGGTCTTTCCATGTTGTTTGAATACCAGCTTAGCCTTTGTCTGACAATGTCTGTGCATTGTTTATTGCTTCCTGGCTGTTACCAACTTATTGAAAAGGCTAATCACTAAGGCTACCCACCACTAGCACCATGGACCAGTACCCACCACTAGCCCCATGGACCAGTACCCACCAGACAGTGAATACTGTAACTGAAATATAAATATATAAGCAGGTGTTATTATTAGTCTTGATTTTCAACTCATGTGAGACTTATTATAAATTATATTTTTAGTGACAATACGTTCAGGAAGTAGTTTGTGATATAAAACGTACTGTAATTGATTGTAATTGACATACATTTTCAATTATACAAAATATAACAATTCCAATTCCAATTACAGCAAACTTTCGAAACCATAATCAATTACAATTACACAATTTTGCTGTAATCAATTAAAATTACAGTTATAATTACATAATTGGACCCAGCCCTGCTGATACCCTGTATGAGTCTGTCCGTAGGCACAAAATAATACATGCAAGTAGAAGGAACTGGTATGGAAAACTGTGTATTAATAATTACACTTTTTACAATACAATATCTTTTTACAATACAATACAATATAAAACACTTCTATTGCTCTTAACTACTCGGGAGACCCAAGCTCAGTAGCACACCAAAACAAAAGGAGTTAAGCAGTTCATAATCGATAAGCAGTTCCAGTTGTAAACAGTTGGATTGGTACACTGGGGAACTATGAAGGATGTAAGTTTAAACAGGTGGGTTTTTAGTTTATGGCAAAATGTTCTCATATTTCCTGCAGACTTAACACTAACAGGGAGTGAGTTCTACAGACTTAACACTAACAGGGAGTGAGTTCTACAGAGTTAACACTAACAGGGAGTGAGTTCTACAGAATTAACGCTAACAGGGAGTGAGTTCTACAGACTTAACACTAACAGGGAGTGAGTTCTACAGACTTAACACTAACAGGGAGTGAGTTCTACAGACTTAACACTAACAGGGAGTGAGTTCTACAGACTTAACACTATTAGGGAGTGAGTTCTACAGACTTAACACTAACATGGAGTGAGTTATACAGACTTAACACTAATAGGGAGTGAGTTCTACAGACTTAACACTAATAGGGAGTGAGTTATACAGACTTAACACTAACAGGGAGTGAGTTCCACAGACTTAACACTAACAGGGAGTGAGTTATACAGACTTAACACTAACAGGGAGTGAGTTCTACAGACTTAACACTAATAGGGAGTGAGTTCTACAGACTTAACACTAACAGGGAGTGAGTTCCACAGACTTAACACTAACAGGGAGTGAGTTCTACAAAGTTAACACTAACAGGGTGTGAGTTATACAGACTTAACACTAACAGGGAGTGAGTTCTACAGACTTAACATTAATAGGGAGTGAGTTCTACAGACTTAACACTAACAGGGAGTGAGTTATACCGACTTAACACTAACAGGGAGTGAGTTCTACAGACTTAACACTAACAGGGAGTGAGTTCTACAGACTTAACACTAACAGGGAGCGAGTTCTACAGACTTAACACTAACAGGGTGTGAGTTATACAGACTTAACACTAACAGGGAGTGAGTTCTACAGACTTAACACTAACAGGGAGCGAGTTCTACAGACTTAACACTAACAGGGTGTGAGTTATACAGACTTAACACTAACAGGGAGTGAGTTCTACAGACTTAACACTAATAGGGAGTGAGTTCTACAGACTTAACACTAACAAAGCTCTAGTTCTGACATTTGTCTTAACACTGGACACAAAATATAAGTGTTTTAGTAAAAGGGTTAGGTTAGTCACTTTATTTGTCATAATTATGACTGATCGATTGAAGTTAGCAGCTGCAGAAGATTTATGCAGCAGCCAATAGTATCTGCAGTCTGTGTATAAACAACTCTAAAACATTAACCATAAAAGAATAGACAACAGGGGAATGTTTATGATAAATGATTACAACTTACCCACTAACTCAACACCCAGAAAGACACTGGTTCAGTGCTTTTTAATGAACTCCTACAATCTCAAGTCCCTTCTAAAGAGTGGCATATGTAGGGATCCACTGAGCCATGTCCCCCTTTGGCAAATTTAACATTTATTTTTTCATATATGTAACCTTGGCCCTCCTGGCCTGCCCTTGTGAGATCACCCTTTGCCAGAGGAAGTATGAGATCACATACAGGGGTTAAATATGTATCTATGGACTTACAGAGCCGGTGATTTCTTTCTAACCCTCCAACTTCTTCTGCTAAACACTTGGCATGAAAACACGACTGAATGATTAAACAGAATCCATAACCGAAACTTAGATGTTGTTTTAACCTAATATAGATTTGTTGTGCTTTTGCCAAAATGATACATAGGTGATGATAATGGAGATTGACCAGGTCAGCTCAAAATATTTGTTGCGTAGGACGAAACAAGAACCACTGACAGTGCTCATGCATGGTGTACTATTTGCATACTCACGTGAATAACCTCCATGGTTGAGTCTGCTCCTGGCTGTGTCTACCAATCTATGCCAACACAACAACACACAGAGCAGCCATCTATGTCAACCACATCTGTGTCACCACTGAACATGACAATATCAGGTCTGGCCACCACACAACTGTGGGAAAGTTCACAGGAACTACAGTGAAAAGTTAGAGGGAGCCTGTACACACGCCCATTACACCTGGGTAGTCCGCAGTCAGGTGTCCACAACCAGGTCAGGGCAGTGAAGTGTGACCATAGACACCCTGGTATTGTCTGAGCACCACCAGTATGGACCACAGGAGCGATGAGGTCACACTCAACCGTTCATGTCACTAGGAACAAAGTTCAGTTTTGGTGAAAACTCACAAACAAGTGATACACCCTTGACCTGATAACTACGCTATAAGGTCCGTCTGCTCTGTCAACTTATAAGTACTTGTGACCGATTTGAGCTCTTCCTGAGAAGCACTCCTTCGCATACATTACTGAACATATCATATCAGAGAAGCACTTCACCAACTGCTTAACTCCTTATCAGGAGTTTTTCTTATTGGCAAAATCAGACATGCCCAGTTACACCTAAACACTTGGATGATAACAAGTTAATGCTGCTTTGATCTGGTTTTACATTATCAAAACAATACATTTTATTAAACTTATCTCTTCCTGAAAGCAAATAAAAAGGTTTGGATTTTATTAAACATAATGCCAAGGTTCTGTACACTGTTAATTTTAACATTTGTGTTTACCGACATTGTATATAATGTATATATTATCTGTTCAATCACTAATAAACACACATATAAGTGACGGCAGACCATCAATGTAATTCATCTGCACATTGCTCAAAGGTACATAGTTTGCTAACTTTTATATCGCAACATCATGTGACTTAGTATAAACTATATCTGTTCTCACATCTTTACTTTTTACAATGTTGAGAGCTGTTTGTGAAAGCAATGAATGTCAGGGATAAAATAAAAAAACATAAGTAATTTATAAGCCCACTTAATGCATATGAGCTGCAGTTCCATAGATGAGACATACCAATTGCAAAAACAAACTTCTTTCTTTAAAAATGCTACATATTTATACCACCAATTTTGTACATGTTGAACATTTTTTATATGTTGAAGTTTCAAGATGTCCTTGGGAGTAACATTATAATAAAGGGAATTACAATAGTCAAGTCTACTGCTAACAAGAGCAGTTGCAATAGTTTTGGCGACAGCAAAAGACATATACCGGCGAATACGACGAAGGTTACGAAAGTGATAGAAGCAGCATTGACAAGTTTGTGAAATATGCTGTCTAAAATTAAAATTATTATCAAAGATTACTCCTAAATCCATGATGAGACTGCCAGTGTGAAATTATTATCAAAGGTTACTCCTAAATCCATGATGAGACTGCCAGTGTGAAATTATTATCAAAGGTTACTCCTAAATCCATGATGAGACTGCCAGTGTGAAATTATTATCAAAGGTTACTCCTAAATCCATGATGAGACTGCCAGTGTGAAATTATTATCAAAGGTTACTCCTAAATCCATGATGAGACTGCCAGTGTGAAATTATTATCAAAGGTTACTCCTAAATCCATGATGAGACTGCCAGTGTGAAATTATTATCAAAGGTTACTCCTAAATCCATGATGAGACTGCCAGTGTGAAATTATTATCAAAGGTTACTCCTAAATCCATGATGAGACTGCCAGTGTGAAATTATTATCAAAGGTTACTCCTAAATCCATGATGAGACTGCCAGTGTGAAATTATTATCAAAGGTTACTCCTAAATCCATGATGAGACTGCCAGTGTGAAATTATTATCAAAGGTTACTCCTAAATCCATGATGAGACTGCCAGTGTGAAATTATTATCGAAGGTTACTCCTAAATCCATGATGAGACTGCCAGTGTGAAATTCTGGTTTAGAATAAGCATCGGGAAAAAACAATCAAGTTTACGACACTGCTGTGTACCAATAATAGGAAACATTGTTTTATTTGCAATTAACTTCAACTTGCTATCAGTGTAATTATTCCCACTATAAGGATGAAATAGTGACGGGCACACTACCACCCTTAGGCTTTATAATTAATATATGAGCATTGTGACCCATATTGTTTTATGTTCTATTCCTGGTGGAATAGTGGATGGCATACTACCACCCTTAGGCTTTATATTTAATATATGAGCATTGTGACCCATATTGTTTTATGTTCTATTCCTGGTGGAATAGTGGATGGCATACTACCACCCTTAGGCTTTATATTTAATATATGAGCATTGTGACCCATATTGTTTTATGTTCTATTCCTGGTGGAATAGTGAAGGGCATACTGCCACCCTTAGGCTTTATATTAAATATATGAGCATTGTGACCCATATTGTTTTATGTTCTATTCCTGGTGGAATAGTGGATGGCATACTACCACCCTTAAGCTTTATATTTAATATATGAGCATTGTGACCCATATTGTTTTATGTTCTATTCCTGGTGGAATAGTGGATGGCATACTACCACCCTTAGGCTTTATATTTAATATATGAGCATTGTGACCCATATTGTTTTATGTTCTATTCCTGGTGGAATAGTGGATGGCACACTACCACCCTTAGGCTTTATAATTATTTAATATATCAACATTGTGACCCATATTGTTTTATGTTCTATTCCTGGTGGAATAGTGGATGGCATACTACCACCCTTAGGCTTTATATTTAATATATGAGCATTGTGACCCATATTGTTTTATGTTCTATTCCTGGTGGAATAGTGGATGGCACACTACCACCCTTAGGCTTTATATTTAATATATGAGCATTGTGACCCATATTGTTTTATGTTCTATTCCTGGTGGAATAGTGGATGGCATACTACCACCCTTAGGCTTTATATTTAATATATGAGCATTGTGACCCATATTGTTTTATGTTCTATTCCTGGTGGAATAGTGGATGGCATACTACCACCCTTAGGCTTTATATTTAATATATGAGCATTGTGACCCATATTGTTTTATGTTCTATTCCTGGTGGAATAGTGGATGGCATACTACCACCCTTAGGCTTTATATTTAATATATGAGCATTGTGACCCATATTGTTTTATGTTCTATTCCTGGTGGAATAGTGGATGGCACACTACCACCCTTAGGCTTTATAATTATTTAATATATCAACATTGTGACCCATATTGTTTTATGTTCTGTTCCTGATTTTACATAGATTTCTGAGTACCTAGTGGCATACCATAATTTCCACCCACTACTAATCCTGAATCAACTGTATTATTCCTGACTCAACTGTACAATTTCCAACACAACTGTATTATAACCAACTGAACTGTACGATCCCTGACTCAAATGTGCTCTATTTCTGGCTCGATTGGGCTATTCCCAGCTCAACTGGGTTATTTTCGGCTCAATTGTACTATTCCAGACTCAACTGCACAATTCTATACTCAACTGTACTATTCCAGATGCAATTGTACTATTCCAGATGCAACCTTACTTTTCCAGACTCAACTGTACTACTCCAGGTGCAACTGTACTATTCCAGATTCAACCTCACTCCTCCAGACTCAACTGTACTATTCTTGACTGTACTAAACATGGATTCGAGATTAGATCCAATTAACTTCTGCTAGGTGGCACCACTATTTCTTACACCAAAGCATTTCTGTAGACTGGGTGCAAGGAGAATATTCAAGGGCATCTCAACAGACCAGGACTTTCCTGTTTAACTTTGCTAAATTTATATTTTCCTGTGTAGTGACCCACAACAAATCAATGTTTCAAAGCTTGCTATTAGAGTATATTATGCCAGGTACACTGAGGTACACATATCAACTGTCAATAGCTGAACTGTTTTGGTTGCAGGGTTGTGTAGTGGGTAATGAGGCCATGCATGTAGCATGTTCTTCGGGTTGTGTAGTGGGTAATGAGGCCATGCATGTAGCATGTTCTCCGGGTTGTGTAGTGGGTAATGAGGCCATGCATGTAGCATGTTCTCGGGGTTGTGTAGTGGGTAATGAGGCCATGCAAGTAGCATGCTCTCAGGGTTGTGTAGTGGGTAATGAGGCCATGCATGTAGCATGCTCTCAGGGTTGTGTAGTGGGTAATGAGGCCATGCATGTAGCATGTTCTCAGGGTTGTGTAGTGGGTAATGAGGCCATGCATGTAGCATGTTCTCAGGGTTGTGTAGTGGGTAATGAGCCCATGCATGTAGCATGTTCTCAGGGTTGTGTAGTGGGTAATGAGGCCATGCATGTAGCATGCTCTCAGGGTTGTGTAGTGGGTAAACGAGGCCATGCATGTAGCATGTTCTCGGGGTTGTGTAGCGGGTAATGAGGCCATGCATGTAGCATGCTCTCAGGGTTGTGTAGTGGGTAATGAGGCCATGCATGTAGCATGCTCTCAGGGTTGTGTAGTGGGTAATGAGGCCATGCATGTAGCATGCTCTCAGGGTTGTGTAGTGGGTAAACGAGGCCATGCATGTAGCATGCTCTCAGGGTTGTGTAGTGGGTAATGAGGCCATGCATGTAGCATGCTCTCAGGGTTGTGTAGTGGGTAATGAGGTCATGCATGTAGCATGCTCTCAGGGTTGTGTAGTGGGTAATGAGGCCACGCATGTAGCATGCTCTCAGGGTTGTGTAGTGGGTAAACGAGGCCATGCATGTAGCATGCTCTCGGGGTTGTGTAGTGGGTAAACGAGGCCATGCATGTAGCATGCTCTCGGGGTTGTGTAGTGGGTAAACGAGGCCATGCATGTAGCATGCTCTCGGGGTTGTGTAGTGGGTAAACGAGGCCATGCATGTAGCATGCTCTCAGGGTTGTGTAGTGGGTAATGAGGCCATGCATGTAGCATGCTCTCAGGGTTGTGTAGTGGGTAATGAGGTCATGCATGTAGCATGCTCTCAGGGTTGTGTAGTGGGTAATGAGGCCACGCATGTAGCATGCTCTCAGGGTTGTGTAGTGGGTAATGAGGCCATGCATGTAGCATGCTCTCAGGGTTGTGTAGTGGGTAAACGAGGCCATGCATGTAGCATGCTCTCGGGGTTGTGTAGTGGGTAAACGAGGCCATGCATGTAGCATGCTCTCGGGGTTGTGTAGTGGGTAAACGAGGCCATGCATGTAGCATGCTCTCAGGGTTGTGTAGTGGGTAATGAGGCCATGCATGTAGCATGCTCTCAGGGTTGTGTAGTGGGTAATGAGGCCACGCATGTAGCATGCTCTCAGGGTTGTGTAGTGGGTAATGAGGCCACGCATGTAGTATGCTCTCAGGGTTGTGTAGTGGGTAATGAGGCCACGCATGTAGCATGCTCTCAGGGTTGTGTAGAGGGTAATGAGGCCATGCATGTAGCATGCTCTCGGGGTTGTGTAGTGGGTAAACGAGGCCATGCATGTAGCATGCTCTCGGGGTTGTGTAGTGGGTAAACGAGGCCATGCATGTAGCATGCTCTCGGGGTTGTGTAGTGGGTAAACGAGGCCATGCATGTAGCATGCTCTCGGGGTTGTGTAGTGGGTAAACGAGGCCATGCATGTAGCATGCTCTCGGGGTTGTGTAGTGGGTAAACGAGGCCATGCATGTAGCATGCTCTCGGGGTTGTGTAGTGGGTAATGAGGCCATGCATGTAGCATGCTCTCGGGGTTGTGTAGTGGGTAAACGAGGCCATGCATGTAGCATGCTCTCGGGGTTGTGTAGTGGGTAAACGAGGCCATGCATGTAGCATGCTCTCGGGGTTGTGTAGTGGGTAAACGAGGCCATGCATGTAGCATGCTCTCGGGGTTGTGTAGTGGGTAAACGAGGCCATGCATGTAGCATGCTCTCGGGGTTGTGTAGTGGGTAAATGAGGCCATGCATGTACCATGCTCTCGGGGTTGTGTAGTGGGTAAATGAGGCCATGCATGTAGCATTCTCTCGGGGTTGTGTAGTGGGTAAATTAGGCCATGCATGTAGCATGCTCTCGGGCATTGCACTAAACATCCTTTTCTGCTAGTTAATTTTCCCTTTTACAAATTAAATAAAAATTAAATAAAAATAAATCAAATTAAAACCTTGGCTGGACATATGAGGTTGCAGTCACAACTGGCAAACAGGCAGATCAAATTGATTTCTTTGTTAATTATTTGTGAAATAACTTTCCCATTAGTGACTTCTGTTGGTGCAAAAATTGCAAGCAAATGGATGGATTATAAAAAAATGGTTACTAAATGTTCTGCAGATACCGTTTTTAAGTGTACCTACTTTTTAAATGCCTGCTATTTCTGAAGAATTTAATTAACCAGCTGCATGCAAGAGAAGGTAACCACATGCACTACGTAGAAGTCATTTCATGGTGGGCTGATTTCAAAGGGAAGCCAGCAGATATTTGTACTGATGTAAATAGTTTAAGCTGTTAGTAAAACTCAACTTTGACAATCGTTACTAGTTAGTCCACCAAAGAAAACCAGAATATTCAGAGAATACAACAAAGTTTCTTCAGAGGTAAATAGCATGTCAAATGCAGTGTTGACATGTTTACAGTCAGTCTACAGATTGTTTGACAGTTGGCACATTGTGTGAACAATCTACATGCCTCTAGCAATAGTCAACACCGCACCCATAAAACACACAGGACCTGTGACAACTCAGCCAAATGGTGTTCATAAAATGAAAGACAAGTTCTGTTGTAAATGTAAATATAATAGCTCTATTATAATTTATCCCACATGTCTCCTGGTTGTCTGTGCATGGGCCAAGAGCCAGTGGTGCAGGATGTGCTGAATGTGATCTCTTTGGTGATTGGTCCACTGCTGCCCCCATGGAGGTAAAACATGAGTAGCTCAGAGGTGGTCATTGTTGATGGGATTGACCAGAGTTCACGTTTTTGCATGGATGCTCCATAAAAGTACAACAAATATCACTGACCACTGACCACTGACAGTCATTGCAAAACACTGGTTGAAGTACAACCGGACATGATAATGAGTAACATCAGTCTGCTTAACACTACTTCTCCAATTGATTGAGCCCAACATGGATCAGTTGTATGATGTTCAAATGTGTTGTGTGTGAACAGTTTAAGTAATACAATGTACATGCTGTTAGTGTAATATAATAGTGCACATGTTTGTTAAAGCCATTGAAAGAACTGACTTTAACATTAGATCAGGTAACTTGTAAAAGGGTGGCTTACCTGATTCACAGTATTTAAAACTGGACCACTTTTTTGCTATTTCTCATCAAATTTTGGATCTGATAAAAAATAATTTAATAGTTTCACAAAAACTAAATTAAAAATTTCCACTAACGAGCTAGCACTGCCCTATTGCGGACACTATATAGGCCAATGTTGTCATTGTGGACACTGTATAGGTTAATGTTGTCAATGTGGACACTATATAGGTTAATGTTGTCATTGTAGACACTATATAGGTTAATGTTGTCATTGTGGACACTATATAGGCTAATGTTGTCATTGTGGACACTATATAGGCTAATGTTGTCATTGTGGACACTATATAGGTTAATGTTGTCATTGTGGACACTATATAGGCTAATGTTGTCATTGTGGACACTATATAGGCTAATGTTGTCATTGTGGACACTATATAGGTTAATGTTGTCATTGTGGACACTTTATAGGTTAATGTTGTCATTGTGGACACTATATAGGTTAATGTTGTCATTGTGGACACTATATAGGCTAATGTTGTCATTGTGGACACTATATAGGTTAATGTTGTCATTGTGGACACTATATAGGCTAATGTTGTCATTGTGGACACTATATAGGCTAATGTTGTCATTGTGGACAGTATATAGGTTAATGTTGTCATTGTGGACACTATATAGGCTAATGTTGTCATTGCAGACACTATATAGGTTAATGTTGTCATTGTGGACATTATATAGGTTAATGTTGTCATTGCAGACACAATTTAGGCTAATGTTTTCACTGCAGACACTATATAGGTTAATGCTGTCACTGCGGACACTATATAGGCTAATGTTGTCATTGCAGACACTATATAGGCTAATATTGTCATTGTGGACACTATATAGGTTAATGTTGTCATAACGGACACTATATAGGCTAATGTTGTTATTGCGGACACAATATAGGCTAATGTTGTCACAGCGGATACTATATAGGCTAATGTTGTCATTGCGGACATTACATAGGCTAATGTTGTCATAACATGAGTCTGAAATGAGACAAGCAAAACAATCAAATTTAGGAAGACCTTTAAGTTGATAATCTTTATAAAGTTGACATCTTCATAAAGTTGATAATCTTGATAAAGTTGATAATCAATATTATGGCTCTGAAGACATACTATGAATAAAAGCTTACATATTGAAGGTAAAAGACATTATAAATGGAAATCCTGTACACTTATTTTCATACTGTCAAACAGTTTTCTATACCAGCACTAGAAGGTACCTTGGCTATAACAGTGGCGCCACATAGTGAGTTAGAAATCAACCAAATTACATGTCATGCCAATAATTATATAATAAATAAATGGATAAAAAAAATTTTTTTCACCCTAGTTAGGTGACAAAATAAATAGTTATGTTCAGCCTATGCCACTGCACAGCATTTCTATCCAATCTGTGGACTAGCAAACTCCAACTGAATTAAAGTATTTATGTTTCACCTACATAAACATTTCTATCCAATCTGTGGACCAGCAAACTCAAATTGAATTAAAGTATTTATGTTTCACCTACATAAACATTTCTATCCAATCTGTGGACGAGCAAACTCCAACTGAATTAAAGTATTTATGTTTCACCTACATAAACATTTCTATCCAATCTGTGGACCAGCAAACTCCAACTGAATTAAAGTATTTATGTTTCACCTACATAAACATTTCTATCCAATCTGTGGACCAGCAAACTCAAATTGAATTAAAGTATTTATGTTTCACCTACATAAACGGCAATGGTAAAATGCTGACATCTGCAAGTGATTAAATAAAAAAATTGGCTGTTGAAAATGACATCCTATTAGTACCTGGTTTAGCATGATAATATGGTTACACAGTAATTGACCAGATGGCAGCACATGTCGCGAGAGTGTCTCATCAAAGACAGAGCATACAGTTATCTATCAAAGGCTCCGGTCAAAGAGAACCTCTCTTTCCATTTGAATTGTGGGACATTAATGTGCATAACTCAAATTCAACTCGGTATATAAAGAATTAAAGTTGATCAGTAGTAGGAAGGCCCAGGTTACGGTGGACCAACAACATCAGTAGCCACCTGGTGGGAAACAAAACCAGCCTCAAAGACGTAACAAGAACGGAACAGTACAAGACCCGTACAGAATAGAGGAGGTTGGTGAGCAGGTGAACAGTAGTGGACTAATTACGATAGTCACAAATTTTAATTATTAAGCTGGGATTCAAACTCCCAGAATTTAATGAACTGAGGGGCACAAACTAAGGCAACAGGAAATGAATAAAACTGTCCAAACTTTGAGGATTCAAACCACAATGAAGAGAAGAGAGTTCATCACTCTAGTGCTGCAGCACCCTACAACGACTCATGTAGGAATGAAAGAGAAACAAGTAATACAGTGCTACTCCAGCTAATTTTCAGTGGCTCTTTTGGAAAGTAACACCCCAGAAATTTGATAGAATCTCAACAGAATTTTCATAGCAATAGGATACGGACTTGCAAGATTATCCGCAGTCAAAGCATCATGCATGCTGAAAAGAACTCAATGACAGTGTTTTAAAATTAAGGCCTTTTTATCGGCGGCTGTCGATTCAAAATGCTTCCCGCCGATTCAGTTAGCCAGTTGGACTGTATTAGTGATACATATTACAGTACTTACTAATATATGCTAATTCCATATAAAATACAATTGTGACAAGCTACTTCTTCCTTGCCAGCAACCGATCGTTGCAAATGAAAAGGCGAAGTCCACACGTGCAAGGGAAATCCCTGACATTTGTAACACGGATGCCTATTGGAAGATTCACATTTAATTATGTCAGTACATCTTGGGGAATATCAGGGAAACACCAAAGCAAAGATGGTGGACAACGTTGCAAAAACGTAGTCTGAAAATTTATGAATGATATTACGCCAATTTACTTCATACTGGTGATACTAAGGAGGCAGACAATCCGATTGACAATATAATCTGCCAAAGCATTCTGATTAATGTGATATTTGCTGTGAAATAATAATAAAATATTAATAAATAAAATAATAATAAGCGCTGATATGAAAGTTTCAGAGCAGTGTGGTACTGCAGCTTCAAAGGGTAATCAAATTCTTGGGTTGATTAGGAGAAACATAACTTACAAGGATAAAATGCTAATTATACCTCTGTATAAAGCAAAAGTTAGACCTCATTTAAAATACTCTAAACAAGCATGGAGACCATATCGTAAGAAGGATATAGATACACTTGAACACATACTGAGAGCTTCTAAAATGATTCCAGAACTGAGAGACCTTAGTTATGAAGAACGCCTAAAAGAATGTGGTTTAACAACCCTAGAGACAAGGAAGTTAAGAGGACATCAAATTGAAGTTTTTTAAATATTGAATGGGTATGAAAATATTGTTAGAAATATGTTTTTCTCACTCAAGAAAGATAGCAGAACTAGAGGACATGAGGTAAAATTAGTAAAGGATCAGTGTAGATTGGATATCAGGAAGTACTCGTTCTCACAGAGGACAATAAATGAATGGAACAAATTATTTACAGATTGTGTAACTGCTAGCAGCATGACTATGTTAAAAAACAAGGTTGACACATATCTCAGGAGGCGGGTTACACGTAAGATGAGCATTGTTGGACTCTCAATAAGCCAATGGCTTCTTTGTCCACTTGCCATCTGGGCCTTTGGCTTGGATGGCAATTCTTGTTAAATCTATCTTGTCAAATCTGAAAGTGAACTTTGGAGGCTTCAATTTGGAGTAAATTGAGATAGGCATAGATTTTTGCAAAGGCCAGGCCCCAGCCCAGGGCAGTGGCAGAGCATGTGAAACGTCATCATCAAAGATAACGTTACTTTGTAACTGTCTATTAAATTCATTACTTTATTTTATTGGTCTGCTGGCTATAAGAAATGAATGACAATATATGGTATGGTTTATTAAATTATTATATTATATTATTCTTATTTAAAGCAGTGTCTTACTTTTATGCATGAAGACTGCTTTAATATGTATACCTGTAATTTATAAATTTTTGTGGGGCCAGTTCAAACTCACCTGGGCCAGCTCAAAATAGAACTGGGCCAGTTAAAAATAAATCTGGGCCAGTTAGTTTTTTTCCTAATTTCAGACACTGACTGTGTTAATGAAACCAGTTGCATACAAGCCAGCTGGAACAAAGTGAGTACAGCATTATTGTTTCGCTAATGTTCAACATGTTACCAAGTACTTATGCCAGCAGCCATTTAGCCGTGTCATAGCTCTCTTCAAAAGCACCGGGCTGAACCCGATTATTAACAAAAAAGGGAGAAAGCCAAATCACTGATCAGTGCCCCGCAGCCAAATGCAAAATCAATATCTTGGAAGAATATCTGCGTGTATTTATCCAGCAGGATGTGAAACAATGAGCTCAACATATACACAATACGCATGCACTTTAGATTAGTGAAGCCAGTCTGGCGATGGCTTCTTTCAAATGTAAATATGTGTCTCGTTTCCTGTGGCAAGATTAAATTAATTGACAGTGCTACCAACATCAACAATACAGGCTGGTAAACATCTTCTATGAGGTCAACAAAGTCACTTAAACGTTGCTTAGGACCATTCCTCCTTCAATAAATTGAGTAAATGGTTGTGATCAGGTCGTATATATGTGTCTTAATTGGGACTTTATGGGGAACCATACTTTTATACATGTACCATGAAAATACCCAGTACTGTCTCCAACAAATGGGTCATTGTTGCTCCTTTCTGTGCAATATTTACACGATGACGTCTTTAAAACAGTTTTTATTATTCGAACCACCTATGTATGACATATAGTTAATAGTTAGCTATAATGGCATATATTTCGGGAATTACTAACAATATTAAAATTTCTGGTCAAATCCCTGAATTTTTCTGATTATTTTATGTTGTGGAAGTTTTTGTGAAACCGTACGTCCCACTACTTCATACAGGCAAATGCAATACAAAATATCACGAAATAACATGGATTTCTCATAGAGTGTGATGCTTCAGCTGGATACACAGTGTTTTAAAGCAAGCAGAGAAGAAGGACGAGAGGTGGTTTCAAAGAGGGATGACTCTATGTAATCAAACAAAGTTCTATCAGATCTGGGGTGAATTTCTTTCATATGACACTATGTAATCAAACACACTGGATCATAACTACACTAAAGCACGTTTGACTATTACGTAATGATTTTTTACACATGAATAAATTGCGACTAACATCATGGCTTTGACAATTCACCAACACACTGTAATTTATTAATTAGGTTTCCATAGGTTGGCACCCTAGTAAAAATAATAAGAATATGATATAATCACACAAAGAACATGCATAAAAATAATTTTGCGTAGCGAGGTACATATACAAAAGATGCTAAAGCTAGATGCCAACTTCACCCCCCAAAAAAAATAATGTACAACTGTTGGTTTCACGAAGAGTTCGTACCTTGCGAAGGAACTTATGTTCACATGAGACTGCAAGGTGTGTTCATTAAGTCCACATGAGACTGCCAGGTGTGTTCATTAAGTCCACATGAGACTGCAAGGTGTGTTCATTAAGTCCACATGAGACTGCCAGGTGTGTTCATTAAGTCCACATGAGGCTGCCAGGTGTGTTCATTAAGTCCACATGAGACTGCAAGGTGTGTTCATTAAGTCCACATGAGACTGCCAGGTGTGTTCATTAAGTCCACATGAGACTGCAAGGTGTGTTCATTAAGTCCACATGAGACTGCCAGGTGTGTTCATTAAGTCCACATGAGACTGCCAGGTGTGTTCATTAAGTCCACATGAGACTGCCAGGTGTGTTCATTAAGTCCACATGAGACTGCAAGGTGTGTTCATTAAGTCCACATGAGACTGCCAGGTGTGTTCATTAAGTCCACATGAGACTGCAAGGTGTGTTCATTAAGTCCACATGAGACTGCCAGGTGTGTTCATTAAGTCCACGAGACTGCAAGGTGTGTTCATTAAGTCCACATGAGGCTGCCAGGTGTGTTCATTAAGTCCACATGAGACTGCAAGGTGTGTTCATTAAGTCCACATGAGACTGCAAGGTGTGTTCATTAAGTCCACATGAGACTGCAAGGTGTGTTCATTAAGTCCACATGAGACTGCAAGGTGTGTTCATTAAGTCCACATGAGACTGCAAGGTGTGTTCATTAAGTCCACATGAGACTGCAAGGTGTGTTCATTAAGTCCACATGAGACTGCAAGGTGTGTTCATTAAGTCCACATGAGACTGCAAGGTGTGTTCATTAAGTCCACATGAGACTGCAAGGTGTGTTCATTAAGTCCACATGAGACTGCAAGGTGTGTTCATTAAGTCCACATGAGACTGCCAGGTGTGTTCATTAAGTCCACATGAGACTGCAAGGTGTGTTCATTAAGTCCACATGAGACTGCCAGGTGTGTTCATTAAGTCCACATGAGGCTGCCAGGTGTGTTCATTAAGTCCACATATGACTGCAAGGTGTGTTCATTAAGTCCACATGAGACTGCAAGGTGTGTTCATTAAGTCCACATGAGACTGCAAGGTGTGTTCATTAAGTCCACATGAGACTGCAAGGTGTGTTCATTAAGTCCACATGAGACTGCAAGGTGTGTTCATTAAGTCCACATGAGACTGCAAGGTGTGTTCATTAAGTCCACATGAGACTGCAAGGTGTGTTCATTAAGTCCACATGAGGCTGCCAGGTGTGTTCATTAAGTCCACATGAGGCTGCCAGGTGTGTTCATTAAGGGACTTTAAAGGAAGGGTTACAGACAATGGTGTTTTGTTTTAATTCACAAAAGGCAAAAACAATACATATATGGAAGTGGTTCCTACTTATCACAGAGCTCATACTTGAAACATAACTAATGGAACTTAGTATTAGTATGCACATAGGTTATAAATATCATGTGTATCAATACAATATAATATACTCTTGTCCTATTACAACTCATAGGTAGCTTTGCTCAAAACCGAACCATTTTTGACACACAGTAAATATGTGCTTGTATTAGTGATTACCATATACACAGATGTTGTTGACACAGCTTGTGTGCACATTGTACATACTTAATGCGTTTGTATGTACATCGACTTTCATGTAGTGACACTGCATATTTTAATCGCATTTGTTGACAAGGTTTTATGAACATGACCTTCGTCAACATGGCTTTCATTAAGACTTTACTTCTTGTCTTTGTCATCAGATCTTAGGTGTGCTGAGATATTTTTTGAGGTTTTAGGATTAGCTTTAATGGATACCTTTATTAGATGAAGGACTGGTTTTAGGGGGTTATGGATTTATTATTAGGGTCTAGATTAGGGAGAGGGTTTCGAATAGGGTGTTTTCGGTTTTAGTTATAAGCACACATGATATTTTAATGTGTTTCAATGTTCATTTATGGCATTTATATAGCAAGAATACTGTTGGGGGGAGATATTGTCCGGGGGGGAGGGGGTAGGGTGGGGGGAGGATAATCTCCTAGGGGATATGGGGAAGTCTGAGGAGGGTAATGTCCGGGGGGTGGGTGGGGATGATGTTCATGGGGTAATGTCCTAGAAGAATTTCAATCATATATATATATATATATATATATATATATATATATATATATATATATATATATATATATATACATATATATGCTTTCATGTGATGCCCTGTGTCTTCTACTAGTTCTAGTCAATCATGTAGAACCAACAAGTCATAAATAAATGTAAGTCGTAACACCGGCCTCATTCATTTTATATACAAACCAAAAATGGATGTCAGAAAGCATATCTTGTGACAAAATAAAACAACACAGTGTCAAAGAAGATGTCATGAAATGAGAAATATGTTTCTATATTTTAGACAATGATTTAGTTATGAAAAACCTTTCCCGCATGCCAACCTTGTGTGTCACATACAATGGAACACTGTCGCAAGAAGCAACGGATTCAAGAAACACCGAGAGTCACTTTTATGTGAACATATATTCTGATTCAGACAGTTTTCTCAAGTAACCCAAAACACACAATCAATTATGGAACCAAACTCACTATCTGTAGCATGCTATTTATACACTCATAATTCACCATGGAAAGGAAAGACATGAAGTGCTCATTAAATGCGCAATACTCAACATATATTACAGATACAGTTTATGCCAGATGCATTGCCGAGTTGCACACAATAAACTGTGATAAATCTGTAACTGGTCTGCCATTGGAATGCCAGAGGAATGCGACATTCCATTATCTTCCCCCCCCCCTCCCACCTCGGTTTACCTGTACTGTCGGGCATGCCTTGTAGTCATAGATATATAGTAACAATTAGTATTAAATATCTATGTTTGTAGTAATAGAGTAATAACCCAACAAAAGAAGAGGAATTTCGTGTACCATCATACATACGTATTGCCCAAAGGTGAATGTAATTACAATCTACTCAATCCTGTTTTATTAGACACACAGTGTGATCAGGTGTAGAAATATTGGTAACCCCTTACACTGGACAGTCCAGGATACTGGGTGTTGGTTTTATGCCTGGTAGGAGAGTTTCAGTTAAGTCAACCATTTATATTCTATAACGCCAGCTTTTTGATTTCATGCTATGGCAATCACCTCAAAATGTTCTATCAATTAGCCCTATTACATGACAGCTGTCCGTCTCCTGCTGCTCGTAGTCTGTCCAACCATTCTTTACGTGTTAGATCATCATAGGGCTCAGAAATTCTGGCAAACAAGTCATTTCCATCAATTTCATATAATGGAAGTCACAATATTATTACATGATTATTTTTATCGTAAAATCATGATATATAATACAGCATAAACTATATCACAAGTCATTCTAATAAATTTACCATGCTAACAGAAAATGTTCCGGAGCATATTCTGATCAAACAACTGACTTACCTTTAATCAGTGTGTATTCATTTTCTAAGCAACTCAGCGTTTCTAAGCCAGTGTTTACAGCCAGCAGTGTGATGCAGACATTGTCTGGTCCACACAGTGGTAAGAATACCACACCTGTTACCAGTCATAAACTGACAGTGTGTAATTTGACACAGCCATCAGTCTAGGCCAACCCAACATGTGACACTCCAGACAGACAATCATATATGTAGCATTAAAAATCGCGAACCACATCAAAGCTACCAGCTATGCAAAATAACCACAAGGAATGTTGCACACATGTTAATTATTTCACTTGATTATTTATTTATAATTATCTCATCGAGGCCACACCTTTACCGCCTAACAATTCTAAGGCTCTGCCAGACCTTGATGGAAAAAACGGCAACATAATAAATAAATAAAGATGCACGAAATGAGTGAAATGTTCAATTTAGTCTCCCATGTGTTTTCTCACCGACCAGCCATGGCGAGACAGTCTCTACAGCCACACCCACACAGCCTTGGCGAGACACATCAAGTCTCCACAGCCACACCCACACAGCCAAATTGATGCATTGCTGAAATAATTTTTAATCATATGCAGGTTTACACACGCACGCATGTTTTATGTTATACCATATACTTTGCTTTATATACATGCCCCAAGGGGGTTATTACCTTAATCGTTTACATGAAACTTGTTTAAATACAGAAGTAAGATAAGCTACCACAAAGAGTTTATCAGACTGTTCTGAAATTATAAGTTCACAATGCCATGATCTGATAAAGTCACATAAAGGCATTTCCTACAGGTCTGGGAGAAAGTACAGACACAAACAGATAAAGAGGCAACTAGTTAATTAATTTAAAGGTGGAATACATATATTTGTGGATGGAGAAAGGGGTAAAGATGTCAGTGGACAAAAGCAGACTCCGTGTTTATGATAGATGTTAGAACCAAAGACGAGAAGACATTTTCAAGAGAACAATACACAACATATAACCAGATAAACAATGGCACTGACCAATAATGAAGTAAGACTTCATAAACAACGAGGGGTGTGGCTGCTTCATACAACACTGTCTGTGATAACAGAGCGGGAACCTTGTGATGAAAGACACCGGATGAAGCCTCATTCAATAGAACTGTTCTCCCTTCTGAAGTCACAGGATTCTGGTTACCAATTAGGGGGGAATGTTTGAGCAAACATGTTGTCTCTGTGGCAGACTTCTGTGCAGAGACAATGTCTTCTGCTGGTCCTTGTTTTGTTTGCATTTTCGCTGTCGTGAGATTTTTGTGATTGTCAATGTCACAGCCAATGTGACGTATGAATTAATGATTTCAGATCTTGTTTTAGAACATCTTTGTATATACTTTGTATACATACTTTGCATATTCTATATTTGGTGCGAACAGTGAGATATCTGTTTGATCAGATGCGCTCAGAAAGACACCCAAACAAGGAGGAGGCCTTGCCCAGGCTGATGTTTAGTTCACTTTACACGGAAATGGTTGGCTGAGATAATGGAACCAAATTTGGTGAAGTTGTATATATTTTCCAGTGAAGTTCAATCTATTTGTGTGTTCACAGTATTGTGTATCATTAACAACTCCCTGGGTTTGTTCCAGTTTCATGCATGTCACTTTTTCTTCTTCAACAGAAATACTTGACAAGAAGCATTCACGTTTTCGGAAACTGAAGTAATCCACCTCAAAAGCAGGATTCACCAGTTTGAATTATGTTTTAGTTCAGTCAACAATAAACAACCAGAGCTGGGTGAGGATATGTCTGACACGGTGCTCATACAAACCAGACTTGGTAGATCAGTGGTTTGGTGATCACCACATAACTAGCCTTTTCCAAAAAAATTGGTACAACAAGCCAACTAGACTTTTCGTCTAACGACATTAGGTCTAATGTGACAATTCGTCTACTACGACATTTGGTTTAACGGGACAATTCGTCTACTACGACATTTGGTTTAACCGGACAATTCGTCTACTACGACATTTGGTCTAACGGGACAATTCGTCTACTACGAACCACATTAGCGCATATCAATCACGTATGGAGATCACACGATGCACAAAGTTTTATAGTAGATGTACTATAAACACATATTCAGTGACTGTCATATAACGATAAAAAAATTTATAAACTAAACGGAAATACGTAGTACATCGGCTATATGGAAAACGAAAACACCGCGGTGCTCCCCGATATGAGTATGTCACAGTAGGACCAGGGATCATCGCAAAGTTTGGTGCAGTAAATGTCGGTGATTTTCGTTTAGTTTTCATTGTTTTATCACTGGGTAAGTGTTTATTAGGGGTTTCATTGTGCGTCATGTAATCTCCGGATGCGCGGACAGTCGATTGATATGCACAATATTGGTAAACACAACTAGCTGTAACTAAATAAGCCAACGAGCTGTTACAACAAACTCCCCCTGCACGCATCCTTCACAATAATAAGCAATACAGCATTATTTATAATTGTTTAATGAAAAATAATAAATTAGGAAGGTATTGTTACGGTTAGTTGTTCGTTGTATGCCTTCCATATTAGTTCCGCATTAAGTATTTGTTTGCCTCTGATGACAACATTATTAAAATGTTTACTTTAAATTTGTTACACGTATTATTATGTATGTGATTGATGTTTTGAGAATAAAGATGTTTATCCAACTGCATCATACTTATTCTGCTGCCAGGTGGCAAACCGAAATTAGCGTTAGATGGGTATTGCTATACACAAAATCGAACAGAGAATCAACGTGTATACTGGCGATGTGACGATAGACTGTGCAGAGGCAGAGCGGTAAGCATTGGGCAAAATGGCACAGCGACACAGGACCATCATCATGCACCGAATACTGCAGAAGTGAAAATTAAAATCCAAAAGTCGAAGATGAAGAGCGCCACTGATAGCACAGAATCCACAGCTTCAATCATCAGCAGATTTATTGCACGACCTTTGCACGCTAACCCCGAATCATGGTTACGTTGCAGCGCTGGGTAACAGCGAAGACGAAGTGCAAGTGACCTGAATTGCAACGCCAACACAAATGTCGTAGTAGACGAATTGTCCCTTTAGACCAAATGTCGTAGTAGCCGAATTGTCCCGTTAGACCAAATGTCATAGTAGACGAATTGTCCCGTTAGACCAAATGTCGTTAGACGAAAAGTCGGACACCCGCACCTGACATATAGGAAGGGTTCTGGAAGTATGCTGCCTCTTTCGGATAAGACACTAAAAGCTGTCGGTCCCTTCAGTTCTACCAGGTGTCTGTGCCAGTGGAAGCAATAAAAAACAGTAAAAACGTGTGACCTGACCTGGCATATTTAGTATCTCGAAAACAGGGGGGAGGTTATATAAAAAAAAAATGTATATATATATATATATATATATATATATATATATATATATATATATATATATATATATATATATGGCACCATATAAATTTTAGTAATAATCATAATAAAGAAGTGACTGGAGAAGGCAAAGTAAGATGAAGAAAGGACAAATACATGGACACACACATACCTGGCCATCGTGTTCCTCCTCTATTGGTTCCAGTTGGGAAATATCCAGAAATGTTCCATACATCGACATATTTCCAGCCATGTTATTTCCACTGTGACAATGTCTTCATAGGCTGTATGAAGGCAACTAGTCACAAATGAATGGCTTTACACCATGTTAAATGTCACAAATGTGTCATTTCCAGTGTGTCACACTTCTCTGTTTGTACTTTTTGTGTTTGACACACCAAATTCCAGCCAACTGTGACAAAATCAATTAGTAGTATAGTAGTATTAGTAGTATAATTCAGTAGTATTATCCTCAGGTTTGTCCAGAAGATGTCATGTCTCACCTCCACAGGTGTTCTTCACATAAAGTTCAGAAGCTGTTGATGACTATGTCATTCACTTACAAATCAACATTTCTTGATAGCCATAATACACATAAACAGGAAATCCTTCAACATGCAAGGTAGCTTACCACACATGCTGTGAATGTCCATACACACTAACCAGGCTGTTTTGTAGGTGTGAAAGTGCTTCCTATGACCTCACAACATGTGACTGGACACAGGTGTCCACTGAGCTAACCACAATGACCACACTGTTCTTGGACATGTGCAGGGGCTGCCCACTCCTTGCTCTATTATGCAATTCATTGCTGACTGGGAGAACTGTCTCCTTCCTGTGGTCCACTGCTACTTCTTACAAATGCACATGGCTATCTCCAAAGTCCATATCTTCTTGGGTGCCTGAGCACAAGTATCATGACAGGTCCAGACATGCAGTGTTTGATGATTCCAGCTTGTTTTATCACACCAATTAAACTTGTGTCCAATTACAACACTCCTCTGCTGATGCTGAAGTGTTGTTTTCCAAATCAAACTTGTTTGTTTGTATCAAGCAGCAGCCAGTTGCAGATTGTTCTGTACTATCTAAAGACGCCCTTATGTAATGTATGTAACATTAAATCCTCTGTATTTCAGATGAATACTGCTAACTGATCAACGGTACAGTCACAATAAACTAGGCACCACCAATCAAATAAACTTTATAGTTGTCACACTGGCATCCACCTGGCTTCAACACTACACCAGGAGTCTGGCTTCAACACTACACCAGGAGTCTGGCTTCAACAATACGCCAGCAGTCTGGCTTCAACAATACGCCAGGAGTCTGGCTTCAACAATATGCCAGCAGTCTGGCTTCAACAATACACCAGGAGTCTGGCTTCAACAATACGCCAGGAGTCTGGCTTCAACAATACGCCAGCAGTCTTCTGTTGGTCCATACATCCAGCCACTTCTCAATACAGCCAAACTGACCACAGCACCAAGAACTGGACAAAGCTAGTGTCCATCAATCACTCCAACCAACCCAGTCTGCATCAACAGTGTCCAGTGACAATTAACTGACCAGTAACCATGCGTCCAGCAAACAATCCCAGTGGTCACCACCAGCACAAGTGGTCAAGTAAAGACTACGCCACAATAAATAATGCCGCCACACAGGCTTAGAGTAGTAGTTGTGTGGACTTCAGGACATTCCTATCTGCCCCTTCAATGTGTTCCACCGTCACACCTGGTCTCAGCCCCTGAGCCATGCAATGATGACAGCTTCAATGAAACTGTTCAACCATGACGCTTTAATCAGAAAACTACAGCCAGTGGGCATGGGTCAATGTAATGTAAACCTAACTGGCCTGCAGCAATGCTTCACCACTAACTGCTGTCATCGATACTACAATATTAGTGCATGTGACAATATTTTTCTTGTGAACCCAAATCAAGACAGGCACACAAGCAGCATGGCAGTGCACTGAAACATGACCGCCTGCATGCAGCATGCTGCACGCAGCATGTCATGCGTGCAGTGCAGTGTCAGTGACATTGTTTATGACAGTATGAAGTTGTGGTATGCGGTGGTCCCATTACTTGAGACACTGGAGTCCTGCCACAACTATGCAAAATCGTGATGTTTTATATACACACACATTCTTGGTCAGTGGCGCAGGTGACAACTTGCTGATAAGTTGTTAGCCTGGGTGTGCATGTGTGTAGTGGTGGTGTGTGTGTAGTGGTGGTGGTGGTGTGTGTAGTGGTGGTGTGTGTGTAGTGGTGGTGGTGTGTGTAGTGGTGGTGGTGTGTGTGTAGTGGTGATGTATGTGTAGTGGTGGTGTGTGTGTAGTGGTGATGTATGTGTAGTGGTGGTGTATGTATAGTGGTGGTGTATGTGTAGTGGTGGTGTATGTGTAGTGGTGGTGTATGTGTAGTGGTGGTGTATGTGTAGTGGTGGTGTATGTGTAGTGGTGGTGTGTGTGTAGTGGTGGTGTGTGTGTAGTGGTGGTGTATGTGTAGTGGTGGTGTGTGTGTAGTGGTGGTGTATGTGTAGTGGTGGTGTGTATGTAGTGGTGGTGTGTGTGTAGTGGTGGTGTATGTGTAGTGGTGGTGTGTATGTAGTGGTGGTGTGTGTGTAGTGGTGGTGTATGTGTAGTGGTGGTGTGTACTGGATATGTTTGGCATGGCTAGGTGTGTGCAGACAGGCGGTGCTAACACACTGTTGCTGGGAAGAAGAAATGTGAAGAATGTGTAAGAAATTAATGGTAAACATGCTGCCATGGAATGCAGTATGTGTACTCTACTGCGGAGATGTCATGGGGGTGATTTCAATAGTTTAACATTTTCAATAACAGCCAAGGAGAATTTTGAACACACTTTACGTCTTATGAGTAGATATATTTCTTAAGGGGTAAATGCCACCCAAAACTATGTGGAAACAATGGGATAGATACTAAGAACTAAATGAAAAGATTTAGTTGGACTAAATAAAAATATACAGTATATTTAATTATTTATTATTATTTGTTTAGCTTATATGTTTTATGTATTTTAATTTTTGAAAGATTTTTGTACTTATTATTTTTTAAACTGATTTATTTTTTTAACATATTTTTTAAACGTATTGATTTTTAACTTATTTATTTTTAACTTATTTTTTACTTATTTTATCTTATCTTACTTATATTTTTACTATATATTTTTATGTATATGGGTTTTTACCTTAAATAAAAGTATTTGTATTTGAAAAAGCAATGGTGCATGCGTAAGACATGGTGAGAATAAAGATAAAAAGCTTATTGAACGAGAGCAGTCACTATGTTGCCGAAGGGCCTGACAAATATGTCGAGCCCAAACTGAATTTAAATGAGTAGTAACTTACATGCTGGTAAAAGTCTAATTGTGTCTTGTACTATAACCAATATCTATTCGTACATACTGATGGCCCATATGTATTTTCGTGAACCACAGTTTTGTTAATGTGACCTTTATCTGTTTATGACTTTGTCATTCAGCCATGTAAACATGACATTTGGGACGAAACATTCAAATAAAACAGATAATGGTCAACTTAAAATAAACAATTATTGTGGTTCATTAAAACACATTTGGGCCGTCAAGACTCAAGGTGGTAGAATAGATGTCGTTTATACTAAATAACATGATATTCTTTACCTTTAATAGCGCTGGATCAGGGCAGATTAACAATGGAGCAAACAATTGTGTACGCTGGTTTCTACAGGTGCAGTTCTACTTACACTGGCTAACCAACACTTAGATGACCACTGGCTAACCAACACTTGGATGACCACTGGCTAACCAACACTTAGATGACCACTGGCTAACCAACACTTGGATGACCACTGGCTAACCAACACTTAGATGACCACTGGCTAACCAACACTTGGATGACCACTGGCTAACCAACACTTAGATGACCACTGGCTAACCAACACTTAGATGACCACTGCCTACACAACAGTTAGATGACCACTGGCTACCCAACACTTAGATGACCACTGGCTACACAACAGTTAGATGACCACTGGCTACCCAACACTAGATGACCATGGCTAACAAACACTTAGATGACCACTGGCTACATAAAAGTTAGATGACCACTGACTACACAACAGTTAGATGACCACTGGCTACCCAACACTTAGATGACCACTGGCTACACAATACTTAGATGACCACTGGCTACCCAACACTTAGATGACCACTGGCTACACAATACTTAGATGACCACTGGCTACCCAACACTTAGATGACCACTGGCTACACAATACTTAGATGACCACTGGCTACCCAACACTTAGATGACTACTGGCTACACAATACTTAGATGACCACTGGCTAACCAACATTTAGATGGCCACTGGCTACAAAACAGTTAGATGGCCACTGGCTACACAACAGTTAGATGACCCCTTGGTAACCAACACTTGTTCACACTTGAGGCTATCAAACATGTGCTGGCAACCTTGCAGCAATTTGGCAGGTTATACAAGTCATAAAACATGTTCTGGCAGCGTCCATAAAACCCACTACCACAAAACTGTGCTGCTACAGTCCTAGATATTGAAGTATGACCAAATAAGACATGATGGATGTCAGTTTTGTCATGTTTTTATAAATTTCACACATGTTCAGATTGCTCACTATAAGCGCCCACTCTCTGCTGACAGTGGCGAGCAATAGCGAGACAGATGCCTGCATTTATTTCTGCTGGCGTGGCAACACATCTCCTCCATTGTCTACCATATCCTTCGGGATGCTCCACACCTTACTGCCTTTATTATTCATTTTATTGTACATGATGATAATGTTTCATTGCTCACGGACTGATAGTATGCAGTCAATCAATCAGCATCTACACTGACAAGTATCTTCCAAGTTTATTTTACAATGGTCATAATTTAAATAACACATCTGCCTCATCCAAGTCACAAACCCAGATACAATCTCAACATTATCTATGACTCTGATAACACATTAAGCAAATTTAACACCGGTATCATTTACACATCTACTAACTGGCACAGGAAACAATAACAACTCAGCCTGCAGTTATGTTATTACATGCAGAAACAGGACCAACATTCAGGACCCACAGGACTGTATTACTACTAATCCTGTGTGACTACAGTGCACACAATATACTACCAATCCTGTGTGACTGCAGTGCACACAATATACTACCAATCCTGTGTGACTGCAGTGCACACAATATACTACCAATCCTGTGTGACTGCAGTGCACACAATATACTACCAATCCTGTATGACTGCAGTGCACACAATATACTACCAATCCTGTATGACTGCAGTGCACACAATATACTACCAATCCTGTGGTGTAACTGATAAGAGGCCCACACATGAACGACACAGTTATTAGTTGCTACTAGACCAAGCTTCAGTTAGAATGTCTTCTTTTTCGATCTTGGGAACTAAGAATTAATTGGAAACTGACATCTGAGTAACTCTCTTGTGAGCTTGTTATGGTACATATTTGTCTACAAGCAAGTTAACCCTCTTGTGAGCTTGCTATGGTACATATTTGTCTACAAGCAAGTTAACCCTCTTGTGAGCTTGCTATGGTACACATATGTCTACAAGCAAGTTAACCCTCTTGTGAGCTTGCTATGGTACACATTTGTCTACAAGCAAGTTAACCCTCTTGTGAGCTTGCATAGGTACACATTTGTCTACAAGCAAGTTAACCCCCTTGTGAGCTTGCTATGGTACACATTTGTCTACAAGCAAGTTAACCCTCTTGTGAGCTTACTATGGTACACATTTGTCTACAAGCAAGTTAACCCTCTTGTGAGCTTGCTATGGTACATATTTGTCTACAAGCAAGTTAACCCTCTTGTGAGCTTGCTATGGTACACACTTGTCTACAAGCACGTTAAGCCTCTTGTGAGCTTGCTATGGTACACATTTGTCTACAAGCAAGTTAACCCTCTTGTGAGCTTGCTATGGTACACATTTGTCTACAAGCAAGTTAACCATCTTGTGAGCTTGCTATGGTACACATTTGTCTACAAGCAAGTTAACCTGCTATGGTACATATTTGTCTACAAGCAAGTTAACCTGCTATGGTACACATTTGTCTACAAGCAAGTTAACCTGCTATGGTACACATTTGTCTACAAGCAAGTTAACCTGCTATGGTACATATTTGTCTACAAGCAAGTTAACCTGCTATGGTACATATTTGTCTACAAGCAAGTTAACCTGCTATGGTACACATTTGTCTACAAGCAAGTTAACCTGCTATGGTACACATTTGTCTACAAGCAAGTTAACCTGCTATGGTACATATTTGTCTACAAGCAAGTTAACCTGCTATGGTACACATTTGTCTACATGCAAGTTAACCTGCTATGGTACACATTTGTCTACAAGCAAGTTAACCTGCTATGGTACACATTTGTCTACAAGCAAGTTAACCTGCTATGGTACACATTTGTCTACAAGCAAGTTAACCTGCTATGGTACACATTTGTCTACAAGCAAGTTAACCTGCTATGGTACACATTTGTCTACAAGCAAGTTAACCTGCTATGGTACACATTTGTCTACAAGCAAGTTAACCTGCTATGGTACATATTTGTCTACAAGTAAGTCATGTGGGTCACACTAAAGGTACACAATCTGGTAATTTTTACTGTAAAATCATGTTATATGTAGTGTAAGCCATATCTATTCTAACATATTGGCCGCTCAAATGTGTTTTAACAAACTACAATTGTTTCATATAACATGACAGTATGATTTATATAAATATAAAATTTTTCCTGTGGTTAATCTGATAAACTTCACGTCAAAACATGCATTAGGTTTCAGCACTGTTAATACAATGGTATTACTATGACCTAACTACTGACTCAGTCATTTCCGTTTTCAGAGTCATTCAGCCCCTTAGGCTGGCATTTGTAATCCGGATTAATCAGTGCAAATGGTTATATTATATCATATATGGTTATAATAAAATTTCTATTTTATACACATGTTATTATTATTTTTTTTATAACAATATGCGCCTCTAAACATAATTTATCTCCTAGTTACAGCACTTCATAAATAAGAGCTCCTACATTAATAAGATAATAATAATAATACTTTTACAAACATTAATACTAATAAACTTTTATAGTGCCTAAATCCTCAGGAACTTGAGCTCAGACCAGTTCTCAATGAACTGGTGTACACAGTTGGGTGTCTTCTGTGTGTAGACAACGAAGACAGAAGGAAGTCACATTGTTTGAAAGTGAGCTTTTTTTACAAGAGACCCAGTGTTCTGACTGTTCAACAATCCCATTCTCCCAGTCTTGGGATATTACTCAAATATCCTCTTCTTTGTCATGTGGCTGGACAGTGTTAAGAAAACCAGCCTGCTGACCCCCCCAATACATACTGGCCTGGGACTTTGTGAAAATAGCAAAGCTAATGCCAGGCACACAACACAGGAAACATTTAGTCCAACAGCAGTGAACATTGCAGACGAATCAAAGATGTTAACTTGTCCAGTATCTGTACAACTCAGCCTCAAAATCACATTTGCGGCTTCTGTCTTTTAGAGAAAAATCTATCTGCATTTACACAAAATCTGATCAGAATACAAGTACAATATGTGGCGTTTTTGACAGAGAATGGCACTGAAATGTTTTCTGAAAACGTAGCTGCTTATAAACTGTTTGTGACACGACCACATTGTGTTGTGTGTCCGTGAGTGAACGCTCACATTATTACCACAGTAGGCTGGTTTACAATGTATGCACCTTTGGTCAGTGAAACCAAATCAAGCAATTTACATGTATATATAAACTAAATGTGACAGTGACATGTATGGGACTAACATTACTTGCTTAGGTAACACTTTTGATCAAGTTTGTAGACAACTGACCTTAGATGCCACTGTTAAGGAGAAACATGCTGTAAGCTGCCACTGGACATTTAAATGCAGACAAACTTGCTCAAGCAACAACCTGCATCAGATGGACAGACGTATTTATTTTGACCATGTTGAAACAATTAACATGGTCAAACATAAAAGTGAAAGCCATTAAGACATAGAATGTCACTAACATGGGAGCCACCTTTGGTCAACACAACTAATGAGTAGTAGTGTTGGGAATTGGTAAGATGTTCATGATCAATCAACAGTTTATGTAACCAATCAATAATCGATCATTGATCAATATTTATAAATATCACTGTTTCTACTTGTATTTCTGTAATATATCTATCAATAAAAAAGAAGCAGTTTGTTTATGCTCTATGTCTTGTCATGATCTCGGACAGATCAGTTTGTTTATGCTCTATGTCTTGTCATGATCTCGGACAGATCAGTTTGTTTATGCTCTATGTCTTGTCATGATCTCGGACAGATCAGTTTGTTTATGCTCTATGTCTTGTCATGATCTCGGACAGATCAGTTTGTTTATGCTCTATGTCTTGTCATGATCTCGGACAGATCAGTCATGGAACAACAAGGAGTGATCAATTCTTTAAACCAATCAATCGTTAATAAAACTGATTAATCGGAACATTACTACTAATGAGAGACCACCTGTCGTTAACGACCACAGTCAACTCCTGAAGTACCACCTGCATTAAAAGACCACATTTTGACCATCCATTGAGTGGTCACTTAAGACAGGTTTGACTGTTTGTGCACAACATGCCATAGGGCTCAACTATGGTCATTGCCCTATCAAAAACTTTTTTGGGGAGCAAAGATCATCCAAAGGAGGTCTATTATTAAACCATAGGTACTTAATTCATCAACCATGGAGATAAATATGATCTGTTCCCACTTGGAGGGTTCAGAAGATGGAACCATAGTGGGCAATGTTCATGTGGTGCTGCCCCCTTGTAGATAGTCTGCAAACAACTTTGGCCTAAGAAGGGCTTCAATGCTCGTGGATGTTTGACTGGGTCGGGCCTGCATTCTTACTGCTAATTGTGGGCCGGGCTTGGACTAAAATTCTAGGCCTGTGCAGTGCGCACGTAGGCAGGAATGAGATTTTGGCATGATGCCCCACCATTCAGTGTAATACTGTTGCTTTCGTCCATTTACAAAACTCGTTGATGACTAAAGTTGGCATGAAACTGGAGTTCCTCACTCAATGTTGTGTTTGACTTTCTTTTGCTGCTGGGATCTTGTTGCCAATATTTATATTGCGCTACCAAAGTGTGGCATATCTCCTAATATGGGCAATAGATTATTTATTTTTTATTTTTGAAAACGTTACTTGTAATGTTATTAGTTTTTTGTCACAGTAACGCACAATTCCAGGCACCACTGAAACATTCCTATAAAAAGCACTAGTACTTTTATTAGTCTGTGACACTTTTGTAACAATCTTTTGAGAATTGCTCATATCCATGAGCAATACATCCAACAGCTAAGTGACCATTAAGCAGAGGTTACATGAGGCGATACTGTCACTGCAATGAGGCGATACTATCACTGCAATGAGGCGATACTGTCACTGCAATGAGGCGATACTGTCACTGCAATGAGGCGATACTGTCACTGCAATGAGGCGATACTGTCACTGCAATGAGGTGATACTGTCACTGCAATGAGGCGATACTGTCACTGCAATGAGGCGATACTGTCACTGCAATGAGGCGATACTGTCACTGCAATGAGGCAATACTGTCATTGCAATGAGGCGATACTGTCACTGCAATGAGGTGATACTGTCACTGCAATGAGGTGATACTGTCACTGCAATGAGGTGATGGCTGCATCATTAGAAAAGGCCAAGGCCTTTTCATATCACATGCGATGTCACTTCAAAATAGAATCAGGTCTATTTCATGCGATATTGCTGCAATGTGTCACATTGACTTACAGTTTACATGGGACGATCAACCTGGTCACTTGCAATGGCATCTGTTCATTGTATCGCCTAGTGTCAACCCAGCTTTAGGTGTAACACTGATAAAACATCACAGTGTATTGTTTACAGAAGCTTTAGGTGTAACACTGATAAAACATCACAGTGTAATGTTTACAGAAGCTTTAGGTGTAACACTGATAAAACATCACAGTGTATTGTTTACAGAAGCTTGAGGTGTAACACTGATAAAACATCACAGTGTATTGTTTACAGAAGCTTTAGGTGTAACACTGATAAAACATCACAGTGTATTGTTTACAGAAGCTTGAGGTGTAACACTGATAAAACATCACAGTGTATTGTTTACAGAAGCTTTAGGTGTAACACTGATAAAACATCACAGTGTATTGTTTACAGAAGCTTGAGGTGTAACACTGATAAAACATCACAGTGTATTGTTTACAGAAGCTTTAGGTGTAACACTGATAAAACATCACAGTGTATTGTTTACAGAAGCTTGAGGTGTAACACTGATAAAACATCACAGTGTATTGTTTACAGAAGCTTTAGGTGTAACACTGATAAAACATCACAGTGTATTGTTTACAGAAGCTTTAGGTGTAACACTGATAAAACATCACAGTGTATTGTTTACAGAAGCGTAACTTACCTCATCACTGTTATATCTGACTGTTTGTTGTGTCACTGTTGTCCCACACAGACGATTGCACAGACTCACCAGATTGACAGACTCCTGCAGTGACCAATGGACGAAAGCAACATTATTACACTTTCACAATTTCGGAACTAACAGGGAGACATACATGCATGCATGCATACATGCATGCATCCATCCATACATACATACATACATACATACATACATACATACATACATACATACATACATACATGCCACCATAACCCGGGTGTTAGTAACCCTTGAAAATAAAATAATTAATGGTAACATTGTTTACATTTACAAATTTTGAGCAATAGACTTTGCCCACAAACTAGTGACACATTTTCATGCAGTACCAGGTAATGAATAGACAATCCCATATATGACACTTGAGTCATTTATCACGTAAAATGAGTCAACCCTCTCTTTGAGGCTTATAGACTCGGTTCAATTGTTATGACACCAATGTGTTACTACATCAGGGTTGGATATGATTCAAATTGCAATTGTTTAAGTTATAATCAATTACAATTAAAACATTTTAATCATAACTTATTTAGAACACTGCATTTGTAATATAGCTATTAGGATCCTGTGTAATTGTATTTGACCACTGTAAATGACCTAACCCTGGCAACAAGAATACATGAATTCACAAAAAACCCTGTTAAAAATGTACAGTAGTGATACACGTATGTAACCTACTTTTTTATAAGACAGTGTTGTACTTAATTGTTAACCCTAGCAATTGACCCTTAATGAAACAGAGTAATTGTATAAATAATGTCTACTGTGCAGTAGCAGGTAATAAGACATGCATTTACCTAAATAAAACAACCTCTTTCAGAACTTATAATTTAAAATTACAAAAACATTGTTAAGACCAATTTCAAAATCTACCAGTTTCAGGCATTGCAGTGACACCACAAACATATAGCAGGGACATCACAAACATATTGCAGTGACATCACAAACATATTGCAGTGACATCACAAACATATTGCAGTGACATAACAAACATATTGCAGTGACATCACAAACATATTGCAGTGACATCACAAACATGTTGCAGTGACATCACAAACATATTGCACTGACATCACAAACATTGCAGTCTCATCACAAACATATTGCAGTGACATCACAAACATATTGCAGTGACATCACCAACATATTGCAGTGACATCACAAACATATTGCAGTGACATCACCAACATATTGCAGTGACATCACAAACATATTGCAGGGACATCACAAACATATTGCAGTGACATCACAAACATATTGCAGTGACATCACAAACATATTGCAGTGACATCACAAACATGTTGCAGTGACATCACAAACATATTGCAGTGACACCACAAACATATTGCAGTGACATCACAAACATTGCAGTCTCATCACAAACATATTGCAGTGACATCACCAACATATTGCAGTGACATCACAAACATATTGCAGTGACATCACCAACATATTGCAGTGACATCACAAACATATTGCAGGGACATCACAAACATATTGCAGTGACATCACAAACATATTGCAGTGACATCACAAACATATTGAAGTGACTTCACAAACATATTGCAGTGATATCATGAGCATATTGCAATGACATCATAAACACATCGAATGATGGCATAAACATGTCACAGTGACGTCACAAACATATCGCAATGACATCACAAACATATCGCAATGACATCACAAACATATCACAATGACTTCATGAACATATTGCAATGACATTATAAACATATCACAATGACATCACAAACATATCACAATGACATCATGAACATATTGCAATGACATTATAAACATATCACAATGACATCATGAACATATTGCAATGACATCATAAACATATCTCAATGATGTCACATACACTGTGACATACCAACTGTGTCCACTAGTTAGAGGCCAAGGAAGCGCATAATGCATTAGGTGAAGCCGTGTGCAGAAGCTAGGCCAATGATGTCCTGTGATACTAATCTGTCCGAGACACCACGAGCTGATATATCATCAGATGTAGTATCAAGGCATAGAGTGCAGTAACATAAGTTTTTACCAGTTCCCGGTCAGCTGATCTGACAAGTGAGACCGATTCAACACACGTGCAATCATCCATATGTTCTTGTATTAACACAGCACCAGTTTCATCTCCCTGAGCGTATAGACAACACAACAATTTGTGATGAATACCACATGTAACGGTGCAGGAGAACTTCTCCACTCTTCAGAAAGAATTGAACTCTCACATTCCTACTGTCATCACAAATGATACATATGTTAAGAAATAATTAGTAATATTTAAAGCTCTATCTACATATTTATGTTCTCATCAAATTGATAATTTAAATTCTTTGTGGTTTAAGGTATACGTTTGCTAAAGTACAACATCATTTGTGTATGTTAATGTCACGCAGTTATAAAGCAAATAGTGATAGTGACATTTTCCATCGTCATGAACCAAAGGTGATAATTTATTTTAACATAACTCGGCGAATCCACGAAAACAAACCTAAAGCTGAACTTTGTCCTAGATACTGCATCAACCAGTGAAAAGCTTTGTTAAGGTTTGTTAAGGTAAATCTGGGAGAGTAATTCCTTGTGCTGTGCACCAATGGGGGCGGGTCTAACCATTGTATTCATAAGTTGTAACTCAAATGACAAATGTATGGAATATCTATCATGTCTTGAAACAGTGTTTCATAGTTTGAATAGAAAAGTACACATAATAATAATAATAATAATTAGAGCACTTTTAGAGCGCCATGGATCCAGGTGACCCTGTTCAAAGGCGCTGACACAAACATAGTTAAAGACAGTCACGATTAAAAAATAAATTAATTGATAAATAAATAAAAACATAAAAAACAGCAAATCCAAGTTCATAGGACATAGCACTAAAAGTGGAATAAATTTGACAGTTAAGAATAATAAGCGCGTTTAAACAAGATAGTTTTTAAGAGTCTTTTAAAGGTGTATAGAGAGTCACATTTTCGCATCTCATGGGGAAGATTGTTCCACAGGCGAGGAGCAGCGATGCAGAAGGCACGATCACTATAATGGTGGAGATGTGCACTGCGTACAGTCAGAAGAGAGTCTGATGAGGATCGCAATGTTCTGCAGGGTTGGTAAAACTGGAGCAGGTCTATATGATGAAAACCAACAAACCCTATAAAAAAAATTATATCTTTGACAGCTGCGTCAATGGCTGCACAGACGATTTAGACTGGCTAGTGGTTTGTACACTATTACTTTCTGGGGTGTCCGTCAGGGCTTGATGTAATCACTAGATACAATAGGGTGCCACAGCCCTATGCTTGGGGTTGTGTCATTTCAGCAGTGCTGCCACCTACCTGCCAACGTTTTTGTGCGATGAATGACTTGAGATTCTTGATGCTGATGCTGGAATGTCTACGTGATTCCACTTGTTCTGTTTCCTTGGGCTGCAAACAGAGTGCACGACAAGTTGAGAACGAACATGCAAATGATCATTCATCAATGTGGGTTAGTTTCCCCCATACACACTCTCGTCTGTGTTGTAATACTTGCCTCTCAGCACCACCAGGACATTTTTACACAGCCACTAATGCAGCATCCATCTTAGTTCAGATTAAAGTCTGTGCGTTCACGACAGGTTCACATTTACCCTGTGTGGGATCTTTGACTTCCCTTGGCACAGACATGAAAGTACAGGCAACGTGGAATGAAAAAAAAATCTAGATTGCCAACGTTTTGAAAAAGCAGCAAGTGGACTTGAAGCCCAGTCCTCTGGGCTTCAAGTCCTGTAAGTGGAGCGATGATAAATTGACTTGTGTATCTTCATAAACACTTGAATCAGGTTCATTGACGTTTAAGTTTGTAGTGTGTGAATAGCTTAAGTGATGCGCAGTGGTTTACTAAAAGAGGGCGTACGTTTGTTAAAATCGTTGAAAGAGCTGACTTTGATTGTTAGATTGGGTGATCTGCGATGACATAGAAAGCCTCATGGTATGTCTATAGAGTTGGACAACTTTTGCCCTTTTTTGGACAAACTTTGACCAGATCCAGTCAAAAATAATTTAACAGTTTATCTGATAATTTCACTAAAACTAAATAACAAATTTGTACAAATGAGTTAGCATCTCATAGTGGATACCAGATCAGTAAACATTTTCACAAAATGAGATGATTGAAACAATCGAATGGAGGCGGAAATTTTAAGACTGTTTGACCGAGTCTGTGCAATGTGTACTGTCGTTGGTCTTCTCTTCACATTTGTCCGGAACAGTTTTGGACGCACGAACAAAACCATACAGCGATATTGTTGACCAATTTCCCAAATGGCCAAGCAGTGAGTGGCACTACTCTGCTTCAAATCACTAGAATCAAGCCAGACCAAGTGTTTCTGCTTTATCCACAAGGTGGCAGCACCATGTGGACATGCCTGTCCTTGTCAGATGACTGGCCTTTTGCAATTGAATCATATCTTCTTCTTTCATTACAGCTCAAGACTCTGTATTAGCCACATATAATATGTGACTAGAGTATTCTTGAGCTTGTAAAACTTGTGATAACACTGGAAGCAGTGAGACCCACAGAAGCTGGGCCACTGTAATTTAACTAAGATAATATTTTTTATAACAAGATTGCCATTGAAGGAAAAACACCCAGATAGGAAGTAGACAAGGAAGCCATTGGCTTATCAAGAGTCCAACATTTTCATCTATGTGTAGCCCGCCCTTTTGAGATATCTATAATTTATTGTCCTGTGAGAATGAGTACTTTTTGCTATTCAATCTACACTGATCCATTACTTTGTGTCCTCTAGTTCTACTATAAAAAAACCATCTAACAAAATAGAGATGGTACAAAGACGAGCGGCTCGCTTTTGCCACAACGACTACACATCCAGAGAAACTGGGTGTGTCAGAAATGATTAAAAAATTACACCTAGAACTACTAACAACCAGGAGAACAAACAGACGGCTCACCATATTTCACAAAGCCATCCACAGTCATCTATCATTGCCTGTCGCAAACTTCCTCCAACCCATCAAACGCCACTCACGGCATCTAAATAGCAAAGCCTTCAACACCATACACGCGAGCAAGAACTGTTACAAATTTTCTTATTTTCCCCAAACAATAAAAGATTGGAATTCATTACCAGATGCAACAGTCAACATCACAGAACCACAGCAATTTAAGCAAGCGCTCACACACTTAGTCCCAAACAAACATGACTAAATAGCATGCGCACCCAACCCTGACCATTTGACTCCATAGGAGTGTTGGCCAGTATTACTACAAGACAAGACAAGATATACCCTAAGTGAAACAATCAATATTTTCATACACATTCAATATATTAAAACTTGATCTTCAATTTAATCTCCTCTTACTCTCCTTGTCACTATGGTTGTTAATTAAACCACATTCTTTTAGGCGTTCTTTATAACTATGGTCTTTCAATTCTGGAATAAATTTAGTTGCTCTCCTATGTATTCGTTCTAGCGAATCATCTGTTATGTCTCTACTGCAGAACCAAAAGTATCCTGATTGTTTATTGGTGGTTCAAAACTAAAATTTATGTGAAGTGCTAGCCCGTATTTTACATAGGTTGTTTGGTTTAATCCAACACTAAAACTCAACCTAGGCTGTACGTACACCACACCTACTCGAACCCACCTGACCTTTACAAATAGCTCAGCAATACAAGGATAATTACATCCACATGCCATAACAAGGTGATCAATAAAACATACAAACATTCTTCTGACACTGACTGACAGTGCGATGGAATTAACTAGTTTTCCCTGTTTCACTAAACATAATGTCCACAGACCTTAACCCAGATATGTATGACAATGAGTTGTAGAGAAGTACATACAACATAATTGCACACATACACTAGCCCGACGTTGTTGTATTTGTTGTAGAGAAGTACGTACCATACAACATAATAACTGCACACACATACTAGCCGGACGTTGTTGTATTTGTTGTAGAGAAGTACGTACCATACAACATAATAACTGCACACATACACTAGCCGGACGTTGTTGTATTTGTTGTAGAGAAGTACGTACCATACAACATAATAATTGCACACATACACTAGCCGGACGTTGTTGTATTTGTTGTAGAGAAGTACGTACCATACAACATAATAACTGCACACACACACTAGCCGGACGTTGTTGTATTTGTTGTAGAGAAGTACGTACCATACAACATAATAATTGCACACATACACTAGCCGGACGTTGTTGTATTTGTTGTAGAGAAGTACATACAACATAACTGCACACATACACTAGCCCGACGTTGTTGTATTTGTTGTAGAGAAGTACGTACCATACAACATAATAACTGCACACATACACTAGCCTGACGTTGTTGTATTTGTTGTAGAGAAGTACGTACCATACAACATAATAACTGCACACACACACACTAGCCGGACGTTGTTGTATTTGTTGTAGAGAAGTACGTACCATACAATATTATAACTGCACACATACACTAGCCCGACGTTGTTGTATTTGTTGTAGAGAAGTACGTACCATACAACATAATAACTGCACACACACACTAGCCGGACGTTGTTGTATTTGTTGAAGAGAAGTACGTACCATACAACATTATAACTGCACACATACACTAGCCGGACGTTGTTGTATTTGTTGTAGAGAAGTACGTACCATACAACATAATAACTGCACACATACACTAGCCGGACGTTGTTGTATTTGTTGCAGAGAAGTACATACAACATAACTGCACACATACACTAGCCGGACGTTGTTGTATTTGTTGTAGAGAAGTACGTACCAGACAACATTATAACTGCACACATACACTAGCCGGACGTTGTTGTATTTGTTGTAGAGAAGTACATACCATACAACATTATAACTGCACACACACACTAGCCCGACGTTGTTGTATTTGTAGTAGAGAAGTACGTACCATACAACATTATAACTGCACACACACACTAGCCCGACATTGTTGTATTTGTTGTAGAGAAGTACGTACCATACAACATTATAACTGCACACACACACTAGCCCGACGTTGTTGTATTTGTTGTAGAGAAGTACGTACCATACAACATTATAACTGCACACATACACTAGCTGGACGTTGTTGTATTTGTTGTAGAGAAGTACGTACCATACAACATTATAACTGCACACACACACTAGCCGGACGTTGTTGTATTTGTTGTAGAGAAGTACGTACCATACAACATAATAACTGCACACATACACTAGCCCGACGTTGTTGCATTTGCTGTAGAGAAGTACGTACCATACAACATAATAACTGCACACACACACTAGCCCGACGTTGTTGTATTTGTTGTAGAGAAGTACGTACCATACAACATTATAACTGCACACACACACTAGCCGGACGTTGTTGTATTTGTTGTAGAGAAGTACGTACCATACAACATTATAACTGCACACACACACTAGCCCGACGTTGTTGTATTTGTTGTAGAGAAGTACGTACCATACAACATAATAACTGCACAAATACACTAGCCGGACGTTGTTGTATTTGTTGTAGAGAAGTACATACCATACAACATTATAACTGCACACACACACTAGCCCGACGTTGTTGTATTTGTTGTAGAGAAGTACGTACCATACAACATAATAACTGCACACACACACTAGCCTGACGTTGTTGTATTTGTTGTAGAGAAGTACGTACCATACAACATTATAACTGCACACACACACACTAGCCCGACGTTGTTGTATTTGTTGTAGAGAAGTACGTACCATACAACATTATAACTGCACACATACACTAGCCCGACGTTGTTGTATTTGTTGTAGAGAAGTACGTACCATACAACATTACAACTGCACACATACACTAGCCCGACGTTGTTGTATTTGTTGTAGAGAAGTACGTACCATACAACATAATAACTGCACACATACACTAGCCGGACGTTGTTGTATTTGTTGTAGAGAAGTACGTACCATACAACATAATAACTGCACACATACACTAGCCGGACGTTGTTGTATTTGTTGTAGAGAAGTACGTACCATACAACATAATAACTGCACACATACACTAACCGGACGTTGTTGTATTTGTTGTAGAGAAGTACGTACCATACAACATAATAACTGCACACATACACTAGCCGGACATTGTTGTATTTGTTGTAGAGAAGTACGTACCATACAACATAATAACTGCACACATACACTAGCCGGACGTTGTTGTATTTGTTGTAGAGAAGTACATACAACATAACTGCACACATACACTAGCCGGACGTTGTTGTATTTGTTGTAGAGAAGTACGTACCATACAACATTATAACTGCACACATACACTAGCCCGACGTTGTTGTATTTGTTGTAGAGAAGTACGTACCATACAACATAATAACTGCACACATACACTAGCCGGACGTTGTTGTATTTGTTGTAGAGAAGTACATACCATACAACATTATAACTGCACACACACACTAGCCCGACGTTGTTGTATTTGTTGTAGAGAAGTACGTACCATACAACATTATAATTGCACACATACACTAGCCAGACGTTGTTGTATTTGTTGTAGAGAAGTACGTACCATACAACATTATAACTGCACACACACACTAGCCCGACGTTGTTGTATTTGTTGTAGAGAAGTACGTACCATACAACATAATAACTGCACACATACACTAGCCCGACGTTGTTGTATTTGTTGTAGAGAAGTATGTACCATACAACATAATAACTGCACACACACACTAGCCCGACGTTGTTGTATTTGTTGTAGAGAAGTACGTACCATACAACATTATAACTGCACACACACACACTAGCCGGACGTTGTTGTATTTGTTGTAGAGAAGTACGTACCATACAACATAATAACTGCACACATACACTAGCCGGACGTTGTTGTATTTGTTGTAGAGAAGTACATACAACATAACTGCACACATACACTAGCCGGACGTTGTTGTATTTGTTGTAGAGAAGTACGTACCATACAACATTATAACTGCACACACACACTAGCCCGACGTTGTTGTATTTGTTGTAGAGAAGTACGTACCATACAACATAATAACTGCACACATACACTAGCCGGACGTTGTTGTATTTGTTGTAGAGAAGTACGTACCATACAACATAATAACTGCACACATACACTACCCGGACGTTGTTGTATTTGTTGTAGAGAAGTACATACCATACAACATTATAACTGCACACACACAGTAGCCCGACGTTGTTGTATTTGTTGTAGAGAAGTACGTACCATACAACATAATAACTGCACACATACACTAGCCGGACGTTGTTGTATTTGTTGTAGAGAAGTACGTACCATACAACATAATAACTGCACACATACACTAGCCGGACGTTGTTGTATTTGTTGTAGAGAAGTACGTACCATACAACATAATAACTGCACACATACACTAGCCGGACGTTGTTGTATTTGTTGTAGAGAAGTACATACAACATAACTGCACACATACACTAGCCGGACGTTGTTGTATTTGTTGTAGAGAAGTACGTACCATACAACATTATAACTGCACACATACACTAGCCCGACGTTGTTGTATTTGTTGTAGAGAAGTACGTACCATACAACATAATAACTGCACACATACACTAGCCAGACGTTGTTGTATTTGTTGTAGAGAAGTACATACCATACAACATTATAACTGCACACATACACTAGCCGGACGTTGTTGTATTTGTTGTAGAGAAGTACGTACCATACAACATAATAACTGCACACACACACTAGCCCGACGTTGTTGTATTTGTTGTAGAGAAGTACGTACCATACATTATAACTGCACACATACACTAGCCGGACGTTGTTGTATTTGTTGTAGAGAAGTACGTACCATACAACATAATAACTGCACACATACACTAGCCGGACGTTGTTGTATTTTTTGTAGAGAAGTACGTACCATACAACATAATAACTGCACACATACACTAGCCGGACGTTGTTGTATTTGTTGTAGAGAAGTACGTACCATACAACATAATAACTGCACACATACACTAGCCGGACGTTGTTGTATTTGTTGTAGAGAAGTACGTACCATACAACATTATAACTGCACACATTCTAGCCCGACGTTGTTGTATTTGTTGTAGAGAAGTACGTACCATACAACATAATAACTGCACACACACACTAGCCCGATGTTGTTGTATTTGTTGTAGAGAAGTACATACCATACAACATTATAACTGCACACATACACTAGCCGGACGTTGTTGTATTTGTTGTAGAGAAGTACGTAACATACAACATTATAACTGCACACACACACTAGCCCGACGTTGTTGCATTTGTTGTAGAGAAGTACGTACCATACAACATAATAATTGCACACACACACTAGCCGGACGTTGTTGTATTTGTTGTAGAGAAGTACGTACCATACAACATTATAACTGCACACATACACTAGCCGGACGTTGTTGTATTTGTTGTAGAGAAGTACGTACCATACAACATAATAACTGCACACATACACTAGCCGGACGTTGTTGTATTTGTTGTAGAGAAGTACGTACCATACAACATAATAACTGCACACATACACTAGCCGGACGTTGTTATATTTGTTGTAGAGAAGTACGTACCATACAACATAATAACTGCACACATACACTAGCCTGACGTTGTTGTATTTGTTGTAGAGAAGTACGTACCATACAACATAATAACTGCACACACACACTAGCCGGACATTGTTGTATTTGTTGTAGAGAAGTACGTACCATACAACATTATAACTGCACACATACACTAGCCGGACGTTGTTGTATTTGTTGTAGAGAAGTACGTACCATACAACATTATAACTGCACACATACACTAGCCGGACGTTGTTGTATTTGTTGTAGAGAAGTACGTACCATACAACATAATAACTGCACACACACACTAGCCGGACATTGTTGTATTTGTTGTAGAGAAGTACGTACCATACAACATTATAACTGCACACATACACTAGCCGGACGTTGTTGTATTTGTTGTAGAGAAGTACGTACCATACAACATTATAACTGCACACATACACTAGCCGGACGTTGTTGTATTTGTTGTAGAGAAGTACGTACCATACAACATAATAACTGCACACACACACTAGCCGGACGTTGTTGTATTTGTTGTAGAGAAGTACGTACCATACAACATAACTGCACACATACACTAGCCGGACGTTGTTGTATTTGTTGTAGAGAAGTACGTACCATACAACATAATAACTGCACACATACACTAGCCGGACGTTGTTGTATTTGTTGTAGAGAAGTACGTACCATACAACATAATAACTGCACACACACACTAGCCGGACATTGTTGTATTTGTTGTAGAGAAGTACGTACCATACAACATTATAACTGCACACATACACTAGCCGGACGTTGTTGTATTTGTTGTAGAGAAGTACGTACCATACAACATTATAACTGCACACATACACTAGCCGGACGTTGTTGTATTTGTTGTAGAGAAGTACGTACCATACAACATAATAACTGCACACACACACTAGCCGGACATTGTTGTATTTGTTGTAGAGAAGTACGTACCATACAACATTATAACTGCACACATACACTAGCCGGACGTTGTTGTATTTGTTGTAGAGAAGTACGTACCATACAACATTATAACTGCACACATACACTAGCCGGACGTTGTTGTATTTGTTGTAGAGAAGTACGTACCATACAACATAATAACTGCACACACACACTAGCCAGACGTTGTTGTATTTGTTGTAGAGAAGTACGTACCATACAACATAACTGCACACATACACTAGCCGGACGTTGTTGTATTTGTTGTAGAGAAGTACGTACCATACAACATAATAACTGCACACATACACTAGCCGGACGTTGTTGTATTTGTTGTAGAGAAGTACGTACCATACAACATTATAACTGCACATACACACTAGCCGGACGTTGTTGTATTTGTTGTAGAGAAGTACGCACAGTACAACTGTACTGTACTGTTCTTTACAACATAATAACAGCATACACACACACTAGCTCGACATTGTTGTAGTTGTTGTAGAGAAGTACGTACCGTACAACATAATCACTGCACACACACACACACACACACACTATCCTGATGTTGTTGTAGAGAAGTACGTGCCGTACAACATAATCACTGCCCACACACACACACACTATCCTGATGTTGTTTTAGAGAAGTACGTGAGGTACAACATAATTACTGCACACACACACACTATCCTGATGTTGTTGTAGAGAAGTACGTGAGGTACAACATAATTACTGCACACACACACACACTATCCTGATGTTGTTGTAAAGAAGTACGTGAGGTACAACATTTATATTGAAATGGCATTGTCTGTTTTTAAATTACACACACACACACACACACACACACACACACACACACACACACACACACACACACACACACACACACACACACACACACACACACACACACACACACACACACACACACACACACACACACACACACACACACACACACACACACACACACACACACACACACACACACACACACACACACTCTAGCCCAACGTTGTTGAATATGAGCTAGCAACTTTTCTTCCAAACAGTGGGTGCTCTGCTCCCCCCCCCCCCCCCGATGCCTTTGAATCATGCCTTTGATTCTTGAGCGATTACTTGCTTCGTTGCTAAAGACGTACTTTAGCTTCGTATTGCCTAGTCGCTGTCCTGTTGCTTTAATTTTCGGCAACTTCAATAACTCTAAGTTTAAAATTGTCTTAACTTGCACGCTTATTAGCCACGTTGCTGCATAGGATGCGCAAGACGATGTGTGCATCGATGGCATAAATTTTATTTATACCCTCAAGACTAATACAAGTCTGGATGGCAGATAAAAAATAATCAAATTAACAAAAAGATAAATAAAATTAAAAAAATTTGCATTAAGCATGGTGTCTGATATATTTGCAGTAATAATGTAGAAACGTGTTGATGGTGTTGGATTAAAACATTCAAAATTGTGTAGGTTGCTCCGTGAGTGCCACGGCATTACGATCATGATTGGGCCACTTGAATCACCTGAACACTAAATGCTATGTGTGACTCCATCATTAAAGACAGCTGTATATTGGTAGTTTTGCTTGTGTACATGTTTAACATATCAGAGTAGAGAGTTCATTTGAAAATGAGAGCAAAAACACGCAAAGCAAGTTCCAGAAATACCAGATATCATCTAGATGAGCAGACAGTGATGCGGTGACAGTGATGTTGTAACTGTGTCTGTGTGACACTAATCCGTGCTTCAACCAAGCTATTGGGAGAGGGGAAATTGTGGGTTGATGCTAAATAGTAGGGAAATTCTCAGATTTGAGCAATAAGTCGGGGTGTATATTATATTTGGGGCTGTATTATACATGGAAAAGTTATTATATGTTGTCACAGGAGACATAGCTCCAGTACGTATGTTGTCACTGGAGACATAGCTCCAGTACATATGTTGTCACTGGAGGCATAGCTCCAGTACGTATGTTGTCACTGGAGGCATAGCTCCAGTACGTATGTTGTCACTGGAGGCATAGCTCCAGTACGTATGTTGTTACTGGAGACATAGCTCCAGTACGTATGTTGTTACTGGAGACATAGCTCCAGTACGTATGTTGTTACTGGAGACATAGCTCCAGTACGTATGTTGTTACTGGAGACATAGCTCCAGTACGTATGTTGTTACTGGAGACATAGCTCCAGTACGTATGTTGTTACTGGAGACATAGCTCCAGTACGTATGTTGTTACTGGAGACATAGCTCCAGTACGTATGTTGTTACTGGAGACATAGCTCCAGTACGTATGTTGTTACTGAAGACATAGCTCCAGTACGTATGTTGTTACTGGAGACATAGCTCCAGTACGTATGTTGTTACTGAAGACATAGCTCCAGTACGTATGTTGTTACTGGAGACATAGCTCCAGTACGTATGTTGTTACTGGAGACATAGCTCCAGTACGTATGTTGTCACTGGAGGCATAGCTCCAGTACGTATGTTGTTACTGGAGACATAGCTCAGGTACGTATGTTGTTACTGAAGACATAGCTCCAGTACGTATGTTGTTACTGGAGACATAGCTCCAGTACGTATGTTGTTACTGGAGACATAGCTCCAGTACGTATGTTGTTACTGGAGACATAGCTCCAGTACGTATGTTGTTACTGGAGACATAGCTCAGGTACGTATGTTGTTACTGAAGACATAGCTCCAGTACGTGTGTTGTTACTGAAGACATAGCTCCAGTACGTATGTTGTTACTGGAGACATAGCTCCAGTATGTATGTTGTTACTGGAGACATAGCTCCAGTACGTATGTTGTTACTGAAGACATAGCTCCAGTACGTATGTTGTCACTGGAGGCATAGCTCCAGTATGTATGTTGTTACTGGAGACATAGCTCAGGTACGTATGTTGTTACTGAAGACATAGCTCCAGTACGTATGTTGTTACTGTAGAAACAGCTCAAGTACTGACCTGTATCCAGGGATGACTGAGGCACTCATGCACGGTTGCCCGCTCTCTAAAAATCAACCATGCATCTCAAACTTAGTGAACATCGACCAAAGTCACAAGTGTAGCACATGTATTTGTCAAGGCAAGTCTATACTATTGGAAATTCCTGTTGTACCATTAATAAAATGTTGAATTATAAATTATTACAGTTGGCACAAAATCCTCATTCCGTTATTCTCTGCACAAAGATCATAGGTTGAATAATTCAACAATTGACTATTCATAATGTAACTGGGTAGCTGCATTATCATCATCATCACCATGACTCAGACCATCATACTTGACTACGACAGACCTAAGGAGTAAAAAAGGTAGACTGTAAACTTACGTCGGGTTCTTCACTAGAAGTTGTTGGATAAAGTCGATGGCAAGCGGACTCGTGCTGCTGAAGTATTCACTGTCAAATGTGTACTGGACGGATGTGACATTGGCAAACGTCTCTTGCTTTGTGTCTCCGAGGAACGGCGAGCACCCACTCAGGCTGACAACACACGCATCATTTAAAGGTCATGCACCCACTCAGGCTGATAACACATGCATCATTTAAAGGTCACGCACCCACTCAGGCTGACAACACACACACATCATTTAAAGGTCATGCACCCACTCAGGCTGACAACACACGTATCATTTAAAGGTCATGCACCCACTCAGGCTGATAACACATGCATCATTTAAAGGTCACGCACCAACTAAGGCTGACAACACATCCATCATTTAAAGGTCACACACACACTCAGGCTGACAACTCATGCATCATTTAAAGGTCATGCACCCACTCAGGCTAACAACACATGCATCATTTAAAGGTCATTCACCCACTCAGGTTGACAACACACCCATCATTTTAAGGTCACACACCAACTAAGGCTGACAACACATCCATAATTTAAAGGTCACGCACACACTCAGGCTGACAACTCATGCATCATTTAAAGGTCACGCACCCACTCAGGCTGACAACACATGCATAATTTAAAGGTCATTCACCCACTCAGGTTGACAACACACCCATCATTTAAAGGTCATACACCAACTAAGGCTGACAACACATCCATCATTTAAAGGTCACGCACACACTCAGGCTGACAACTCATGCATCATTTAAAGGTCACGTACCCACTCAGGCTGACAACACACGCATCATTTAAAGGTCACACACCCACTCAGGTTGACAACACACCCATCTTTTAAAGGTCACGCAGCCACTCAAGCTGACAACAAATACATCATTTAAAGGTCACGCACCCACTCAGGCTGACAACACATGCTTCATTTAAAGGTCACGCACCCACTCAGGCTGACAATACACCCATCATTTAAAGGTCACACACCCACTCAGGCTCACAACACACCCATCATCTAAATGTCATGCCTCAATTAATAGTTTTCACTCATCTCATTTCAGAATCGGTTTGTGAAAAATCAAAGGTATTTAGTCTCCACTACCACCTGCCAGCTCATTTGTACAAATGTCTTATGTAGTTTTATGAAATCACTGGACAAATTTTATGTTTAAAATTTTGGCCTGGTCAAAATTCAGAGAGAAAAGCTAAGGGCAACAGTAGTTTGGCTCTATGTATTGTACTAAGATATAAGACTATTCACAATTTTACAAGTTGAAAAAAAAAACGACTGCACATATTACTTAAAACTTTTTTTCATCTATGTGTAACCCGCCCTCCTGAGATATGTGTCAACCTTGTTTTTAAAGATATTCATGCTGCTAGCAGTTATACAATCTGTAGACAATTTGTTCCATTCATTTATTGTTCTCTGTGAGTACTGTGAGAATGAGTACTTCCTGATATCCAATCTACACTGATCCTTTATTAATGTTACCTCATGTCCTATAGTTCTATTTTTCTTGAGTGAGAAAAAAAATACTTCTATCAATATTTTCATACCTATTCAATATCTTGAAAGCTTCAATTTCATCTTCTCTTAACCCCCTTGTCTTTAGGGTTGTTAAATCACATTTTTAAGGGGTTCTTCATAACTTAGGTCTCTCAGTTTTGGAATCATTTTAAATGCTCTCCTCTGTATTAATTCAAGCACATATATATCCTTCTTACAATGTGGTCTCCAAGCTTGTATACAGTATTCTAATCTTCTAATCAATTAATCTTTGACCAAACATTAAGTAATTGAATAGTTTGTCTGATGATTTCACAAAAACTATATATAAAGGTTGCGCAAACGAGCTAGCACATTGCAGGTTTGATTTCTGGTAAAATTAATTTTAAATGAGACTAATGAAACAATCTAATTGAGGAGGGAGGTTTGAACTATTCGAGCTCTACATAACTAAACAACGATGAACCTGATTCGTGATAGGCTCAATGAATTAAGGAGGGAGTTTTAAACTATTTGGGCACTACATAACTGAACATCAATCAACCTGATTCGTGATGGGCTCAATGAATTAAGGAGGGAGTTTTAAACTATTCAAGCTCTACATAACTGAACAACAATGAACCTGATTTGTGATGGGCTCAATGAATTAAGGAGGGAGTTTTAAACTATTCGAGCTCTACATAACTGAACAACAATGAACCTTATTCGTGATGGGCTCAATGAATTAAGGAGGGAGTTTTAAACTATTCGAGCTCTACTTAACTGAACAACAATGAACCTGATTCGTGATGGGCTCAATGAATTAAGGAGGGACCTTTAAACTATTTGAGCTCTACATAACTGAACAACAATGAACCTGATTCGTGATGGGCGCAATGAATTAAGGAGGGACCATTAAACTATTCGAGCGCTACATAACTTAATATCAATGGACCTGATTCATGATGGGCTCAATGAATTAAGGAGGAACCTTTAAACTATTCGAGCTCTACATAACTAAACATCAATGAACCTGATTCATGATGGGCTGAATGAATTCAGGAGGGAGGTTTATGTTAAACATCAGCGTTAAGGTGGAGAGACTGCATTAACATTAACATGGAGGGACAATGTCAAGATGGAGGGAGACTGTTAAGATGGAGGGACAGTGTTAAGGAGGGACAGTGTTAAGAGAGATCTAGAAAGGTCAGAGGCGAACAGTCAAGAGTGGGAGAGAATGGAAAAAGATCTTGATGGATGGAGACGACTCTTCAAGAAGGCAGAACAGACATGATGTGGCCCCCACCCCACAAGTGACCTAGGGGAGAAGATGATAGAGTGAGCCGCCACCACCATTGCACTCACAGGATGTATGTGATGACTCCAATACTCCACATGTCAGCGGCCAGACTCAACGGGTCGTAATTGATTATCTCCGGAGCTGAAAGAAACTACACAAATCAATACATTTGGCTACAACAACAAATTATATTCTCCACACAACCCCTGGTGGAGTACAAAAGAACTTTCTCTCTGTACAATACAGTAAGGTAAAATGTCTAGCTACTAGGTTACAGTATCAGCCATAACAATTACCACTATCTATATAATCAATACATACAAATTAAGTAATGTCAATTAAAACAGGCATCTTGGACAATATAGTAATTTGTGCTATACAGACAGTGTAGAAAACATGCAATCATATGAAAAATAAATTACTTGCATGTAATTAATTATATTACAGTACTTCTATGTATCACTGTTTGGATGTTGTAGATTTTGGATAATTATACAAACTAGGACATTATCACCTCTACAAATCTTGAAAGATCTGACCTATAACTAGTTCGCTTTATGTAAATTTAAATACATCACTGTTTGGATATTAAGATTTTTTTTTATTTTTGCAAACTTGGACACTATCAACTGCATAAATCAAGAAAGGTCTGATAACTGTTTCTAGTTAGGTCTAACTCTGTGGTTTCTTTTGTATGCTATATTTTGTTCTTACTTCCAGGGAAGATCAACATACGGTACGTAATAACATGTGTCAACTTGCATGATAGAGTAGCAATTATAAAAATAAGATCTCAGCACAGTTCCTGGTATGGAGTGGTGTATGAATCATTAAACATTGAAATTACTAGTATTTGATTTTAAATATCTTGCTGCATGACATAATTAAAGGCTGCGACTGGCCAATGTAATCAATCACAGCTGCTCATCTAAGGGACTTGCAGAAAGCACCACATATTTTCTCCAGGGTTTTCAAAGCCAGATCAATTGCACAGAACATATGAACAACAGATGTTTGTTTAGTGAATTCTGAGGCACTAAAAAAAATTGCTAAAGTTCTCACAGGGTTACCTGTATGGCACAGAACATTACATGCATCTGTTTATCTTTAGGACTGATCTTTATTGCAGTGTTAGATAAATGTTTTATAATAACTATAAACTAACAGCAGTATACAGAGGCAACACATCTAAGGGGGAGGGTGAAGTGTAAAGCACTTTGAGCAGTCCTAAGGACTGGCTACTGTGTTATGTAAGAATATACAATCACCTTAGGCCAGAGCAGTTTGATTCTACTAAGCAGCCGATTCACTTAAGCAACACATTTTAATAAGCAAGAACAGGGACTTATTCTGTGCCAGCCATTTTGTTTCTACTAAACGGCTGATTCTGTTATCCATGATTGTCCAGCAGAGTATGCTATACCACCCTACAACATGTTTACCTAATAAAATGTTATCCATGATTGTCCAGCAGAGTATGCTATACCACCCTACAACATGTTTACCTAATAAAATGTTATCCATGATTGTCGCGCAGAGTATGCTATACCACCCTACAACATGTTTACCTAATACAATGTTATCCATGATTGTCCAGCAGAGTATGCTATACCACCCTACAACATGTTTACCTAATAAAATGTTATCCATGATTGTCCAGCAGAGTATGCTATACCACCCTACAACATGTTTACCTAATAAAATGTTATCCATGATTGTCCAGCAGAGTATGCTATACCACCCTACAACATGTTTACCTAATAAAATGTTATCCATGATTGTCCAGCAGAGTATGCTATACCACCCTACAACATGTTTACCTAATAAAATGTTATCCATGATTGTCCAGCAGAGTATGCTATACCACCCTACAACATGTTTACCTAATAAAATGTTATCCATGATTGTCCAGCAGAGTATGCTATACCACCCTACAACATGTTTACCTAATAAAATGTTATCCATGATTGTCCAGCAGAGTATGCTATACCACCCTACAACATGTTTACCTAATAAAATGTTATCCATGATTGTCCAGCAGAGTATGCTATACCACCCTACAACATGTTTACCTAATAAAATGTTATCCATGATTGTCGCGCAGAGTATGCTATACCACCCTACAACATGTTTACCTAATAAAATGTTATCCATGATTGTCCAGCAGAGTATGCTATACCACCCTACAACATGTTTACCTAATAAAATGTTATCCATGATTGTCGCGCAGAGTATGCTATACCACCCTACAACATGTTTACCTAATAAAATATTATCCATGATTGTCCAGCAGAGTATGCTATACCACCCTACAACATGTTTACCTAATAAAATGTTATCCATGATTGTCCAGCAGAGTATGCTATACCACCCTACAACATGTTTACCTAATAAAATGTTATCCATGATTGTCCAGCAGAGTATGCTATACCACCCTACAACATGTTTACCTAATAAAATGTTATCCATGATTGTCGCGCAGAGTATGCTATACCACCCTACAACATGTTTACCTAATAAAATGTTATCCATGATTGTCCAGCAGAGTATGCTATACCACCCTACAACATGTTTACCTAATAAAATGTTATCCATGATTGTCGCGCAGAGTATGCTATACCACCCTACAACATGTTTACCTAATAAAATATTATCCATGATTGTCCAGCAGAGTATGCTATACCACCCTACAACATGTTTACCTAATAAAATGTTATCCATGATTGTCCAGCAGAGTATGCTATACCACCCTACAACATGTTTACCTAATAAAATATTATCCATGATTGTCCAGCAGAGTATGCTATACCACCCTACAACATGTTTACCTAATAAAATATTATCCATGATTGTCCAGCAGAGTATGCTATACCACCCTACAACATGTTTACCTAATAAAATGTTATCCATGATTGTCCAGCAGAGTATGCTATACCACCCTACAACATGTTTACCTAATAAAATGTTATCCATGATTGTCCAGCAGAGTATGCTATACCACCCTACAACATGTTTACCTAATAAAATGTTATCCATGATTGTCGCGCAGAGTATGCTATACCACCCTACAACATGTTTACCTAATAAAATATTATCCATGATTGTCCAGCAGAGTATGCTATACCACCCTACAACATGTTTACCTAATAAAATGTTATCCATGATTGTCCAGCAGAGTATGCTATACCACCCTACAACATGTTTACCTAATAAAATATTATCCATGATTGTCCAGCAGAGTATGCTATACCACCCTACAACATGTTTACCTAATAAAATATTATCCATGATTGTCCAGCAGAGTATGCTATACCACCCTACAACATGTTTACCTAATAAAATGTTATCCATGATTGTCCAGCAGAGTATGCTATACCACCCTACAACATGTTTACCTAATAAAATATTATCCATGATTGTCCAGCAGAGTATGCTATACCACCCTACAACATGTTTACCTAATAAAATGTTATCCATGATTGTCCAGCAGAGTATGCTATACCACCCTACAACATGTTTACCTAATAAAATGTTATCCATGATTGTCCAGCAGAGTATGCTATACCACCCTACAACATGTTTACCTAATAAAATATTATCCATGATTGTCCAGCAGAGTATGCTATACCACCCTACAACATGTTTACCTAATAAAATATTATCCATGATTGTCCAGCAGAGTATGCTATACCACCCTACAACATGTTTACCTAATACAATGTTATCCATGATTGTCCAGCAGAGTATGCTATACCACCCTACAACATGTTTACCTAATAAAATGTTATCCATGATTGTCCAGCAGAGTATGCTATACCACCCTACAACATGTTTACCTAATAAAATGTTATCCATGATTGTCCAGCAGAGTATGCTATACCACCCTACAACATGTTTACCTAATACAATGTTATCCATGATTGTCCAGCAGAGTATGCTATACCACCCTACAACATGTTTACCTAATAAAATGTTATCCATGATTGTCCAGCAGAGTATGCTATACCACCCTACAACATGTTTACCTAATAAAATGTTATCCATGATTGTCGCGCAGAGTATGCTATACCACCCTACAACATGTTTACCTAATACAATGTTATCCATGATTGTCCAGCAGAGTATGCTATACCACCCTACAACATGTTTACCTAATAAAATGATTCTGTTATCCATGATTGTCCAGCAGAGTATGCTATACCACCCTACAACATGTTTACCTAATAAAATGATTCTGTTATCCATGATTGTCCAGCAGAGTATGCTATACCACCCTACAACATGTTTACCTAATAAAATGAAATAATTTTAGTCTAACTATTATCATACATGGCTACCGATCCTGACAAATGGTATATTATGCCTTTTGTGCAATTATTTTAATGCATGTCATCAAGCATACTGTAATTTTGTCTCTACATTTAAATAGGTTTTTATTTAATAATATACATTAAATATGTTTTTAAATACTGGATTATAAACATAAGACCCTACCCATTATATCAAGATTTAACAAGATTTAACAAGATTGCCATCCCAAACAACAAGTTCCAGATGGCAAAGTGGACAAGGAAGCCATTGGTTTATCGAGAGTCCAACAATTTTCTCATCTATGTGTAGCCCACCCTTATCAAATATCTGTCAATTCTATTTTTAAACATATTCACACTACTAGCATTAACACAATCATTTGGCAGTTTGTTCCATTCATTTATCACCCTCTGTGAGAAAGAGTACTTTGTCCAACCTACACTGCTCCTTAACTAATGCTGCTTTGTGTCCTCTGGTTCTACTGCCTTCTTTAAATTTGAAGAACATATTCCTATCAACATCCTCATAACCGTTCACTATTTTAAATACTTCTAATTGGTCTCCTCTTAATCTCCTGGTCTCTAGTGTTGTCAAACCACATTGTAATAAGCGACTTTCGTAACTAAGGTCTCTCAATTCTGGAATCATTTTGGTTGCTCTTCGTTGTATTCTTTCTAGCTTGTCTATGTCCTTTTTACGATATGGCCTCCATGCCTGAATACAATATTCCAAATGTGGTCTAACTATTGCTTTGTACAGGGGTACAATTAGCTGTTTCTCCTTAGATAGTTCTCCTAATTAGCCCTAGAATTTGATTTCCTTTTGAAGCAGCAATCCCACATTGCTCTGAAACTTTCATGTCAGCACTAATTGTTACTCCTAAGTCCTTTTCTTGTGTGGTTCTACCTAGTACAGCATCCCCCATTTTATATTCTTCGTCCATGTTTCCATGTCCTATGTGTATACATTTGCACTTCCCAAAATTGAATAACATTTGCCATTTTTCTGACCATTTAACTAATTTATCTAGATCATCCTGTAAACTTTGTTTATCTGTATCATTTGTAACCTTTCTGAATACTTTTGTGTCATCTGCAAATTTGAGTACTTCGTTAGATATGTCATCTTCTAGATCATTTATATATATATTAAAAACAGTATAGGGCCTAATACTGATCCCTGTGGTACCCCACTCAAAACCGATTTCCAGTTTGAAATCTCACCGTCTACTATTACTCTCTGTCTTCTGTATGTAAGCCACTTTTCTATCCAGTTGATTACATTATTACCTATACCATGGGCTTTTAGTTTAAGTATCAATCACCATGCTACCTGGTAGATTATAAAGATTCGGGTTGATGGACCACGGGCACATACATTAAAGCAGTGTGATATTTTTGGAATTACCAAAAGTTCCATTATTATCCATTAATCCACCAGGTTACACACAAAGCCACATGGATATCCCCAGATCTACAGACGGAAAACCAAACTGACCACATAACAATCACCAAGAAATGGAGGAGAGTGCTTCTAGACGTCAGATTGAAAAGAGGAGCTGACATTAACTCCGACCAACACCTCCTTGTGGGTGAATTTAGGATGAAGCTGGCAGTAAAGAAGAAGACGGATAACAAGGTACAAAGAAAATACTAAAATACGACAGGAACTGGGAATCACACTATGGAACAGGTTCCAAGCATTGGAAGAGGGAAAAACCATTGATGAAAAGCGGACAAGATGCAAGAATGCAATTACAGACACCTGTGAACAAGTCCTAGGCTGCTGGGAAGCTAGGAGGAAGGACTGGATTACAGACAACACCCGGGAAGCTATTGAGGCAAGGAGGGAGACTAAAATGAAACTCAACAAGGAAGCAGATGACACAAGGAAAAAAAACTGCAGCAGGAATACCAGGAAAGAAACAAAACAGTTAAAAAGAAGACAAAGAGGGACAAGAAAACATATGTCGAAAAACTAGCAAACGAGGCTGAGATCGCAGCTAGGCAAAACAACTCCAGAGAGTTATACAAGATCACCAGACAGCTAGCAGGGAAGAACAAGAGCACTAGTCGCCCCATCAGGGACAAACAGGGAAACCTTCTCACTAAGGAATCTCTACAGTTACAACGCTGGAAAGAATATTTCCAAGATACCTTGAATAGGTCTCCACCAGATTCAATCCCAGACATCGAGGAAACAAATGAAGACCTTAACATTAATTGTAGGGATATCCAAAGGTAGGATATCCAAAGAGGAGATCAAGAGAGCCATCAAAAAGCTGAAGCTAGGCAAAGCACCGGGAATTGACAATATACCATCTGATGTCTTAAAAGCTGATATTGGGGCCACCACAGACGTTTTATACAGCGTGCTAAATGAGATCTGGGATAAAGAGGAAATACCAACTGAATGGAAGACAGGTATGCTAGTTACAATCCCCAAGAAAGGCAACCTCAGTGAATGTAAGAACTGGAGAGGGATCATGCTTCTATCAGTGCCCAGTAAAATTCTCTGCCATATCACCCTGGATAGGATACAAGAAATAGTTGACAAGAAGCTAAGAAAGGAACAAGCTGGCTTTAGAAAGGATAAATCCTGCACAGATCACATTGCTACACTCAGGATTATCGTTGAACAATGCATTGAATGGCAGAGCTCCCTTTACATAAACTTTGTGGACTTCAAAAAAGCATTCGATAGTATAGATAGGACAATTCTATGGAAGCTCCTGAGGCACTATGGTTTACCCAAAAAATGTGTAACCCTAATAAAGAACATGTACGAAGGTTTCACTTCACACATGCAACAAAAAAACAGAAAGGCTTCAAGAAAAAAGCAGCCAACTGGGTCTTAAGATCAATGTGGGAAAGACAAAGGTGATGAAAGTCAACAGTAGATCCTCCGAACCCATCTCACTAGAAAGTGGTACTGTTGAGGAAGTACAAGACTTCATCTACCTTGGGAGCAATATCAGTACAAATGGTGGAGCTGACAAAGATGTGGAGCTACGCATCAATAAAGCTCGCCATGCCTTCATAACCCTATGCCCTATATGTCTCTCTTCCCAACTATCCATACAAACTAAGATCCGCATTTTCAACACCAACGTTAAACCAGTTCTTCTCTATGGCTGTGAAATGTGGAAAACTACTCAGTCTCTCAACAACAAACTCCAAGTCTTCATCAACAGTCGCCTCCGATACATCTTTAAGGTATGGTGGCCTAACAAAATATCAAATAAAGAGCTCTGGGTGAAAACCAAACAGGAAGAAATAAGCACTACAATCAAGAGGAGAAAATGGAGCTGGATTGGCCACACACTCAGAAAAGATCCAACAAATACAACCAAACAAGCACTCGACTATAACCCACAAGGAAAGAGAAGACAAGGAAGGCCAAAAACCAACTGGAGACGCTCCACACTACAAGATCTTGATAAAGTGGGGGTCGCCTGGCAAGAGGCCAAAGCTCTAGCCCAGAAGAGAGTGAGGTGGAGAAACATGGTTGACACCCTATGCTCCTGAAGGGGCCAAGAGGATTAAGTAAATAAGTAAGTAATCCACCAGGTAGTTATTTATTATTTCATTGTAAAGAGCACTGATCTGTATAGTACAAGAATATGCGCTATAAAAGAATAATGTAATTATTATTACTATTATCAGTATCATGTTCCCACCACCTGGGCTCTCACCTACAAACTCTGGAGTACCCATCATCTCCTTTACTTCATCGCCAGCGACGAACTTGCGCGACAGCCCAAAGTCTATGATCTTTAATCTGGTGCTGTTGCGGTCTAGGAGCATCAGGTTCTCAGGCTGCACACGAACAGAGCAAACATCAACATTGTCTATGTATACAGACACATAGGTAAAACACATTCTACAATAAAAATTTATATAATAATAATACATGTAATATAAAAATTACATCACGGCTAAATCACAGGAAATGTGAGCTGTGAGGCACATCAAAACAACAGGGTGAGGCAATCTTGACATGAACACACAATGTTAAAGTTGTCCACAGATGGATGAATACCCTAGAGAACTAAGGTGGAAAGCACGGTTAACAAGACAAGTCTTCAGATAATGGCAAATTTTTTTTAGTAGTTTCCTACTGACCTAACACTAACAGGGAATGAAATCCAAAGAGTTGGTGCAGCAACTGAGAAAGCCCTAGTTCCAATATTTGTTTCAACTCTGGAAATAAAAATATATCAGAATTTGATGATCAAAGCTGTCTATGTTTTCAAATGTACTGGTTGCTTAGAATCAGTGAAATTACATGAAAGTGCCTGATAGGTAATCAACTTTGTTCAGACTCTTTTATGAAGAATGAACATATACTTGACATTACTATCTGTAGTGTTCTGGCTTAACAATTATCAAACACGGGTACACCTCAGTCATGGCCTTGTTGCAATAATACATTTTAACAAATTAAAGCTGCTTTTTTTCACTATATACCTTAGTAACTCATATATAAAAAGTATGTATCTACCTACAAAATTCAGATATGAATGGAGTGTGCCAACAATTTCCATACCTTTTCAGAACCACTGTATCATAAAAAGAATTAAAATACATTTAATCCTCACAAGTGCATTGTTAAAGTCAATTTGACACACATGATATTAATTAAGTTTATTTCACTTGCAACCAGAAATGTTGATTACAATTGAGTACAGATAGAAAAACTGCATAAAACATTAACTACCTTAAATTATTACTTTATTTACTCAGCCCGCAGTATCACAAAATACTGTGTACATAATGTGGAACTGCCAGATTTAGGAACTCTATACCTTATGGACATTGATATTTTTATATTGAAATGGCATTGTCTGTTTTTAAATTACACACACACACACACACACACACACACACACACACACACACACACACACACACACACACACACACACACACACACACACACACACACACACACACACACAAACACACACACACAAACACACACACACACAAACACACACACACACACACACACACACACACACACACAACTTTTTTGTCTAGACATTAATTTACAATTACACATATATGTATGATTTAGGCAAACATAAATAAACATGCAATTATATATATATATATATATATATATATATATATATATATATATATATATATGATTATATATAAATATATATATATAAATATATATATATATAATTGCATGTTTATTTATATATACATATATATATATCTGGCAGTTCCACATTATGTACACAGTATTTTGTGATACTGCGGGTTGCCTGAGTAAATAAAGTATATATATATATATATATATATATATATATATATATATATATATATATATATATATAGAGGTATATATGTAATTTAAAAATAGATAATACCATTTCAATATAAAATTATATATAAGGTAGAGTTCCTAAATCCGGCAGTTACACATTGATACACACAGTATTTTGTGTTACTGCAGGTTGCCTGAGTAAATAAAGTATATATATATATATATATATATATATATATATATATATATATATATATATATATATATATATATATAGAGGTATATATGTAATTTAAAAACAGATAATACCATTTCAATATAAAATTATCAGTGTCCATAAGGTAGAGTTCCTAAATCCGGCAGTTACACATTGATACACACAGTATTTTGTGTTACTGCAGGTTGCCTGAGTACATAAAGTATCAATGTAAACAATTATGTTGTAAGTGGCAAACATTGGCACTGTGTTGGACTGACCTTGAGGTCGAGGTGTGCGGTGTTCTTCTCGTGCATCTCACTAACGCCCTCTAGTATCTGTCGCAGGAACACCACCGCTTCGTCTTCGCTCACTTTCTCCCGCTCAGCGAGATACTCAAATAGCTCGCCCCCGGAGACCCTGCACATCAAACAGTCCATATTATTCTATTACCAGACAAGTTCCCAGGCGTTGCACAGGACAAAAGGCAGTCACTGCAAGAGCTTGTGATGCCTTGCCCTACCATTGCCCTACCATTGCCCTACCCAAGTTTTGGTAGGGCAACGCCAGTGGCAATGACAAACACATCTTCGTGCCCAAAAAATCAGGTGCAACTGTTGGTTTCGTGAAGTGTTCACACCATACAAAGGAATAAAGGACATTTGACGTAGATCACATAACTCAGAACAGTCATAAAAAACATGCGTAACTATTGTACAATTGTACATAACTACGAACTATCATTGTTCCGAGTTACGTAATTTATGTATTAACCCAGTAATCAACAAAAGTTACAATGATCAACTAGAGGATAAAAGTGTTTCGCACAACAATACATCAATATCTGAACCAGTAAAGTGTTGCATGAAATCATACTTTTCAACCAAACCAGAAGTCTAAGTGGACAAAATCAACACCAAAAACTGGTTGAAGAAACCATATATTTGACTAGCGGGGTTACCCGGCGATGCCCATGCATTAAAATTAAATCGTATATGTACCAAAGTTGTGCGAATGTTGTATGAACTACCTGTAGTACTTCACTGAATACAATAACTTGACACTATCAAAAGCTCAACACATTACAATTAAATGGTATATGTACTGATGATGACACTGACACCGAAAGCTCAACGACAACGATGCACTAAATCATGTCGCTCCATCTATCAGAAACATGCCAGTTGCTAATGTAACGACCCAGAAGAGGCGCCACTGTGACCACCGCTGTGACCACCGCTGTGACCACCGCTGTGACCACCGCTGTGACCACCGCTGTGACCACCGCTGTGACCACCGCTGTGACCACCGCTGTGACCACCACTGTGGCCACCGCTGTGACCACCGCTGTGGCCACCGCTGTGGCCACCACTGTGACGAGCAATAAGATATAAATTGGATAAATTAGAAATGTCTAGACATTAATTTACAATTAAATCGTATATGTAATGCACACAGTTATTTGTGGTTGCCGCAGGACAAAGAAGGTCTCCACGGCAAACAATGGTGCAAAAAGGTGGCGCATGCTTCGCAGTGAAATATCAACTTCTGGGAAGTGGTGTAGTTTTCTGGAATCACGCCATGTTTTTTTTGTGGTGCTTCACTATGCATAACACAGGGTACAGACAAACCTCAATAACTTCAAAATTATTCAAAATTGCCGCATACATCCAGCGACAAATGTGTAGGCGTCATTATTATCTTAAAATTTCCGTGTAAATTTTGCATACTCCTGATCAACTAAATTAAATTTGCAATATCACATATATCTGGTTAATGAGTGTTCAGAATTCATTCCCAGGCCCAATTAGAATTCAGAAGCCAGTGCTGATCAAACAAGTTGTCTGGTGAGATGTTCATATTTGCCTGAAAATTTTTATGTTAGAAGAATATATGGAAAATAAATGAAAGTGTCAAACATAAAAAATATTTTCAATATACAAGCCAATAAATGTATGTCTTATTATACTCTTAATTTGATTCATAGAACCTTATGACTTATGGCTGTGCCACATAATTTGATTCATAGAACCTAGAGGCTTATGGCTGTGCCATATAATTTGATTCATAGAACCTAGAGGCTTATGGCTGTACCATATAATTTGATTCATAGAACCTTATGGCTTATGGCTATACCATATACTTTGATTCATAGAACTTTATGGCTTATGGCTATACCATATAATTTAATTCATAGAACCTAGAGGCTTATGGCTATACCATATACTTTGATTCATAGAACTTTATGGCTTATGGCTATACCATATAATTTGATTCATAGAAGCTTATGGCTTATGGCTATACCATATAATCTGATTCATAGAACCTTATGGCTTATGGCTATACCATATAATTTAATTCATAGAACCTAGAGGCTTATGGCTATACCATATAATTTAATTCATAGAACCTTATGGCTTATGGCTATACCATATAATTTGATTCATATAACCTTATGGCTTATGGCTATACCATATAATTTGATTCATAGAACCTTATGGCTTATGGCTATACCATATCATTTGATTCATATAACCTTATGGCTTATGGCTATACCATATAATTTGATTCATAGAACCTTATGGCTATACCATATAATTTGATTCATAGAACCTTATGGCTTATGGCTATACCATATAATTTGATTCATAGAACCTAGAGGCTTATGGCTGTACCATATAATTTGATTCATAGAACCTTATGGCTATACCATATAATTTAATTCATAGAACCTAGAGGCTTATGGCTATACCATATAATTTAATTCATAGAACCTTATGGCTTATGGCTATACCATATAATTTGATTCATAGAACCTTATGGCTTATGGCTATACCATATAATTTGATTCATAGAACCTTATGGCTTATGGCTATACCATATAATTTGATTCATAGAACCTTATGGCTTATGGCTGTACCATATAATTTGATTCACAGAACCTTATGGCTTATGGCTATACCATATAATTTGATTCATAGAACCTTATGGCTTATGGCTATACCATATAATTCGATTCATAGAACCTTATGGCTTATGGCTGTACTAAATAATTTGATTCATAGAACCTTACGGCTTATGGCTGTACCATATAATTTGATTCATAGAACTTTATGGCTTATGGCTGTACCATATAATTTGAATCATAGAACCTTATGGATTACGGCTGTGCCATATAATTTGATTCATAGAACCTTATGGCTTATAGCTGTGCCATATAATTTGATTCATAGAACCTGATGGCTTATGGCTATACCATATAATTTGATTCATAGAACCTTATGGCTTATGGCTATACCATATAATTTAATTCATAGAACCTAGAGCAGAGTTCGGCAACCTTTTTGAACGGAGGGCCAAATTAGTGACTTGGAATAGGTCAGCGGGCCACACATACATGCACGCTCGCACGCACACACATGCAAACACACATGCACATAAGGATATCATCATTCTTGTAACACGTACAATATATATATATATATATATACATATGCATGCAACATACATACGTTGTGTGTAGCAGTGGTATCGAGTGTTGTTGTAAATAGGTCTGATTTTGAACAACAGTTCGATGGTCACTATGCTGTTTAAAAACACACATTATTCATGTTACGTGCTCTTGGCATGCCGCTGATGCCATATTGACCCGTGTGCCACTGACGTCTGATGCTAGAGATGTTGCTGCGCCACCAAGTGTCCCACATCTGGCTGCAGACTTGAGTCTGCGAGCCTCAGCACGTCATCCAAATGTCCATCTGTTAGATGCGTTCATGGCTTGCATTATACGAAGTTCATCTTATAATAATAATAATAATAAAATTACTTCTTTGGCGCCAATATCCTCGGAAAATCCAAGTTCAGTGGCGCAACAAAACCAAAGGATTAGGCATTCTCGTGACCATGTACAATGCAAAAAGTCGTCAACAGATGGATGGAGGTGCCAAGAAGCTAAGGAGGATAGGCAGTTTTGATAAGATAGGTTTTCAGATTACGGCGAAATGAAGCTATATTTCTTGCTGATTTGACGCTGACGCTGTGAATTCCACAGAGTTGGTCTACATGTCCTGAGTAGCTAGATTGTTTTCTATGAGTGTCGGGAAGTAATTTGCATCCCGCAGTTGTATTTCCCACAATCGAAACTTGGTCTCGAAAGCGGAGACAAACTGGCATAGTTCATTGATTAGTTGTTCTCTTCTCTGGAGTTTGGCGTTCAGCAGACTGAGGTTGCTCCGTGACGTAGACTAATATGCAAAATCGCACATCCATAAGGGGTCAGTGAATGCCGGTACTTCTGCATCCTCCTTCTCCATGAATACGCTAATCTCATGTCTCAGCTCGTACACGTGGCACAGCATGGCACCCCAACCTAGTCTCATGTCTCAGCTCGTACACGTGGCACAGCATGGCAGCCCAACCTAGTCTCATGTCTCAGCTCGTACACGTGGCACAGCATGGCAACCCAACCTAGTCTCATGTCTCAGCTCGTACACGTGGCACAGCATGGCAACCCAACCTAGTCTCATGTATCAGCTCGTACACGTGGCACAGCATGGCACCCCAACCTAGTCTCATGTCTCAGCTCGTACACGTGGCACAGCATGCCAGCCCAACCTAGTCTCATGTCTCAGCTCGTACACGTGGCACAGCATGGCAACCCAACCTAGTCTCATGTCTCAGCTCATACACGTGGCACAGCATGGCACCCCAACCTAGTCTCATGTCTCAGCTCGTACACGTGGCACAGCATGGCAGCCCAACCTAGTCTCATGTCTCAGCTCGTACACGTGGCACAGCATGGCAACCCAACCTAGTCTCATGTCTCAGCTCGTACACGTGGCACAGCATGGCAGCCCAACCTAGTCTCATGTCTCAGCTCATACACATGGCACAGCATGGCACCCCAACCTAGTCTCATGTCTCAGCTCGTACACGTGGCACAACATGGCAGCCCAACCTAGTCTCATGTCTCAGCTCATACACGTGGCACAGCATGGCACCCCAACCTAGTCTCATGTCTCAGCTCGTACACGTGGCACAGCATGGCAGCCCAACCTAGTGTCATGTCTCAGCTCGTACACGTGGCACAGCATGGCACCCCAACCTAGTCTCATGTCTCAGCTCGTACACGTGGCACAGCATGGCAACCCAACCTAGTCTCATGTCTCAGCTCGTACACGTGGCACAGCATGGCAACCCAACCTAGTCTCATGTATCAGCTCATACACGTGGCACAGCATGGCACCCCAACCTAGTCTCATGTCTCAGCTCGTACACGTGGCACAGCATGGCAGCCAAACCTAGTCTCATGTCTCAGCTCGTACACGTGGCACAGCATGGCAACCCAACCTAGTCTCATGTCTCAGCTCATACACGTGGCACAGCATGGCACCCCAACCTAGTCTCATGTCTCAGCTCGTACACGTGGCACAGCATGGCAGCCCAACCTAGTCTCATGTCTCAGCTCGTACACGTGGCACAGCATGGCAACCCAACCTAGTCTCATGTCTCAGCTCGTACACGTGACACAGCATGGCAACCCAACCTAGTCTCATGTCTCAGCTAGTACACGTGGCACAGCATGGCAACCCAACCTAGTCTCATGTCTCAGCTCGTACACGTGGCACAGCATGACAACCCAACCTAGTCTCATGTCTCAGCTCGTACACGTGGCACAGCATGACAACCCAACCTAGTCTCATGTCTCAGCTCGTACACGTGGCACAGCATGGCAACCCAACCTAGTCTCATGTCTCAGCTCGTACACGTGGCACAGCATGGCACCCCAACCTAGTCTCATGTCTCAGCTCGTACACGTGGCACAGCATGGCAACCCAACCTAGTCTCATGTCTCAGCTCGTACACGTGGCACAGCATGGCACCCCAACCTAGTCTCATGTCTCAGCTCGTACACGTGACACAGCATGGCAACCCAACCTAGTCTCATGTCTCAGCTCGTACACGTGACACAGCATGGCAGCCCAACCTAGTCTCATGTCTCAGCTCGTACACGTGGCACAGCATGGCAACCCAACCTAGTCTCATGTCTCGGCTCGTACACGTGGCACAGCATGGCAACCCAACCTAGTCTCATGTCTCAGCTCGTACACGTGGCACAGCATGGCAGCCCAACCTAGTCTCATGTCTCGGCTCGTACACGTGGCACAGCATGGCAGCCCAACCTAGTCTCATGTCTCAGCTCGTACACGTGGCACAGCATGGCAACCCAACCTAGTCTCATGTCTCAGCTCGTACACGTGGCACAGCATGGCAACCCAACCTAGTCTCATGTCTCGGCTCGTACACGTGGCACAGCATGGCAACCCAACCTAGTCTCATGTCTCGGCTCGTACACGTGGCACAGCATGACAACCCAACCTAGTCTCATGTCTCAGCTCGTACACGTGGCACAGCATGACAACCCAACCTAGTCTCATGTCTCAGCTCGTACACGTGGCACAGCATGACAACCCAACCTAGTCTCATGTCTCAGCTCGTACACGTGGCACAGCATGACAACCCAACCTAGTCTCATGTATCAGCTCGTACACGTGGCACAGCATGGCACCCCAACCTAGTCTCATGTCTCAGCTCGTACACGTGGCACAGCATGACAGCCCAACCTAGTCTCATATCTCAGCTCGTACACGTGGCACAGCATGGCACCCCAACCTAGTCTCATGTATCAGCTCATACACGTGGCACAGCATGGCACCCCAACCTAGTCTCATGTCTCAGCTCGTACACATGGCACAGCATGGCAGCCCAACCTAGTCTCATGTCTCAGCTTGTACACGTGGCACAGCATGACAACCCAACCTAGTCTCATGTCTCAGCTTGTACACGTGGCACAGCATGACAACCCAACCTAGTCTCATGTCTCAGCTCGTACACGTGACACAGCATGGCAACCCAACCTAGTCTCATGTCTCAGCTCGTACACGTGGCACAGCATGACAACCCAACCTAGTCTCATGTATCAGCTCGTACACGTGGCACAGCATGGCACCCCAACCTAGTCTCATGTCTCAGCTCGTACACGTGGCACAGCATGGCAACCCAACCTAGTCTCATGTCTCAGCTCGTACACGTGGCACAGCATGGCACCCCAACCTAGTCTCATGTCTCAGCTCGTACACGTGGCACAGCATGGCAACCCAACCTAGTCTCATGTCTCAGCTCGTACACGTGGCACAGCATGGCAGCCCAACCTAGTCTCATGTCTCAGCTCGTACACGTGGCACAGCATGGCAACCCAACCTAGTCTCATGTCTCGGCTCGTACACGTGGCACAGCATGGCAACCCAACCTAGTCTCACGTCTCAGCTTGTACACGTGGCACAGCATGACAACCCAACCTAGTCTCATGTCTCAGCTCGTACACGTGGCACAGCATGGCAGCCCAACCTAGTCTCATGTCTCGGCTCGTACACGTGGCACAGAATGGCAGCCCAACCTAGTCTCATGTCTCAGCTCGTACACGTGGCACAGCATGGCAACCCAACCTAGTCTCATGTCTCGGCTCGTACACGTGGCACAGCATGGCAACCCAACCTAGTCTCACGTCTCAGCTTGTACACGTGGCACAGCATGACAACCCAACCTAGTCTCATGTCTCAGCTCGTACACGTAGCACAGCATGGCAACCCAACCTAGTCTCATGTATCAGCTCGTACACGTGGCACAGCATGGCACCCCAACCTAGTCTCATGTCTCAGCTCGTAAACGTGGCACAGCATGGCAGCCCAACCTAGTTTCATGTCTCAGCACGTACACGTGGCACAGTATGGCAGCCCAACCTAGTCTCATGTCTCAGCTCGTACACGTGGCACAGCATGGCAGCCCAACCTAGTCTCATGTCTCAGCTCGTACACGTGGCACAGCATGGCAGCCCAACCTAGTCTCATGTCTCAGCTCGTACACGTGGCACAGCATGGCAACCAAACCTAGTCTCATGTCTCAGCTCGTACACGTGGTACAGCATGGCAGCCCAACCTAGTCTCATGTCTCAGCTCGTACACGTGGCACAGCATGGCACCCCAACCTAGTCTCATGTCTCAGCTTGTACACGTGGCACAGCATGGCACCCCAACCTAGTCTCATGTCTCAGCTCGTACACGTGGCACAACATGGCAACCCAACCTAGTCTCATGTCTCAGCTTGTACACGTGGCACAGCATGACAACCCAACCTAGTCTCATGTCTCAGCTCGTACACGTGGCACAGCATGGCACCCCAACCTAGTCTCATGTCTCAGCTCGTACACGTGGCACAGCATGGCAACCCAACCTAGTCTCACGTCTCAGCTTGTACACGTGGCACAGCATGGCAACCCAACCTAGTCTCATGTCTCAGCTCGTACACGTGGCACAGCATGACAACCCAACCTAGTCTCACGTCTCAGCTCGTACACGTGGCACAGCATAGCAACCCAACCTAGTCTCATGTCTCAGCTCGTACACGTGGCACAGCATGGCAGCCCAACCTAGTCTCATGTCTCAGCTCGTACACGTGGCACAGCATGGCAACCCAACCTAGCCAGAGCACTTCAGTTTAGTGCAGGAATTGTTAATATTGCACATTCCTCTCGGACGGAATTGATTGCCAGTGATTTAACGAGTGATGACGAGTGTTATTCAAAACAACACATTATCACTCAAACACAAAAAGATAGAACATTCATGTCTGCATGTTGGCAAAAGTGAATTAATTAAAGTTTAAAGGAAGTGAGAAATGTTTGATATGTTCATCACGTGGAAATGGTATTACCGAGTTGCATTATGTGATATGTTTCGCCTAGACGTCTCGTCTAGAATTTAGTCTAGACAAGACGTACTATTTTTTATTTTATATATCAATATTGCGGGCACGGGCCGCGCCATGCATAATCTCGCTATCAGTCCGCGGGCCGCATCAAATAGCTCTGCGGGCCGCAGTTGGCCCGCGGGCCGCAGGTTGCCGACCCCTGACCTAGAGGCTTATGGCTATACCACATAATTTAATTCATAGAACCTTATGGCTTATGGCTATACCATATAATTTGATTCATAGAACCTTATGGCTTATGGCTATACCATATAATTTAATTCATAGAACCTTATGGCTTATGGCTGTACCATATAATTTGATTCACAGAACCTTATGGCTTATGGCTATACCATATAATTTAATTCATAGAACCTTATGGCTTATGGCTATACCATATAATTTGATTCATAGAACCTTATGGCTTATGACTGTACCATATAATTTGATTCACAGAACCTTATGGCTTATGGCTATACCATATAATTTGATTCATAGAACCTTATGGCTTATGGCTGTACCATATAATTTGATTCATAGAACCTTATGGCTTATGGCTGTACCATATAATTTTATTCATAGAATCTTATGGCTTATGGCTATACCATATAATTTGATTCATAGAACCTTATGGCTTATGGCTGTACCATATAATTTGATTCATAGAATCTTATGGCTTATGGCTGTACCATATAATTTGATTCACAGAACCTTATGGCTATACCATATAATTTGATTCATAGAACCTTATGGCTTATGGCTGTACCATATAATTTGATTCATAGAACCTTATGGCTTATGGCTGTACCATATAATTTTATTCATAGAATCTTATGGCTTATGGCTATACCATATAATTTGATTCATAGAACCTTATGGCTTATGGCTGTACCATATAATTTGATTCATAGAACCTTATGGCTTATGGCTGTGCCATATAATTTGATTCATAGAACCTTATGGCTTATGGCTGTGCCATATAATTTAATTCATAGAACCTAGAGGCTTATGGCTATACCATATAACTTAATTCATAGAACCTTATGGCTTATGACTATACCATATAATTTGATCGGTAAGTCAAAATAATAGAAATGAACACTATCAAATTATTAAGAGAGAATGGTTGTACACACAGCTCAAGGACGACAATGACTTCTGTCTTGTTCTCGTAGACATCATGCAACTTGACAATGTTGCTGTGGTTGAGCTCCATGAGGACGGCTACCTCACGCTGGATGTCCTCGCGAGGCACACCACGGCGACTTGTCTTCGCACGACGCTTCCTGATGAACTTCGCAGCATACTCGAGTCCCGACTCCCGGTGGCGACATTTCCTCACAACAGCAAACTGACCACTGCAAAAACAACAATAGATGTAGTGCAGGCACCACTGTATGGGTGCAAGGTGGGTGCAGAAGGACTGTATGGGTGCAGGCAGCATTGTATGGGTGCAAAAGGACTGTATGGGTGCAGGGTGGATGCAGGCAGCATTGTATGGGTGCAGGGTGGGTGCAGAAGGACTGTATGGGTCAGGGTGGGTGCAGGCATCATTGTATGGGTGCAAGGTGGGTGCAGACAAGACAGTATGGGTGCAGGGTGGGTGCAGCCAAGACTGTATGGGTGCAGGGTGGGTGCAGAAGGACTGTATGTGTGTATCCAAGACTGTATGGGTGCAGGGTGGGTGCAGAAGGACTGTATTGGTGTATCCAGGACTGTATAGGTGCAGGGTGGGTGCAGCCAGGACTGTATGGGTGCAGGGTGGGTGCATCCAGGACTGTATGGGTGCATGGTGGGCGCAGTCAGGACTGTATGGGTGCAGGGTACGTGCAGTCAGGACTGTATGGGTGCATCCAGGACTGTATGGGTGCAGGGTGGGTGCATCCAGGACTGTATGGGTGCAGGGTGGGTGCAGTCAGGACTGTATGGGTGCAGGGTGGGTGCAGCCAAGACTGTATGGGTGCAGGGTGGGTTCAGAAGGACTGTATGGGTGCATCCATGACTGTATGGGTGCAGGGTAGGTGCATCCATGACTGTATGGGTGCAGGGTGGGTGCAGAAGGACTGTATGGGTGTATCCAGGACTGTATGGGTGCAGGGTGGGTGCAGAAGGACTGTATGGGTGTATCCAGGACTGTATAGGTGCAGGGTGGGTGCAGCCAGGATTGTATGGGTGCAGGGTGGGTGCATCCAGGACTGTATGGGTGCAGGGTGGGTGCATCCAGGACTGTATGGGTGCATCCAGGACTGTATGGGTGTAGGGTGGGTGCATCCAGGACTGTATGGGTGTAGGGTGGGTGCATCCAGGACTGTATGGGTGCATCCAAGACTGTATTGGTGCAACCAGGACCATGTACGAACAGACTCGGTGTGTGTAATAACCCATATATTTGATATGATCTATTCTATTCATGCTGAACCAGTCACCTAGTTTGTCCTAAGATGTTTTCTCAGAGTTCATGACTGGTGCACTAACAAACCCAACAGTTAAGAAACAGTGCTATTCATTATGGTATCCACCATGTCCCCAGGCCATCAATGTCTGTCCAATGGCACGTAAAGATAAGCACAGTGCACCAAAATTTTGAAATGCTGTATATCATCATATAGTTGCTACATAGCAATGCTTCCACTACTGGAACTGTCAGTTAGATATCAGTATGTAAAAGGCAATGTTTGTTGTATAATTAAACAATAAGAAATATATAGCCAAGTTGCCTACAGCCACACTGATATGATCTGTGTGGTACATTCAATCTTTGTACCAACCGTTGTGTTGCAATAATCTGACCTGACCTGATTCTTACTATGATTTCCATTGCAACAGCACATTTGAAAGGATATCAGTGCAATGTATGAATACAATTAATCCAAAGTGGACTGTACCATTGTATACACTTACTTCACCTAACGATGTAAATGGTTTACCTTTCAAATGTTTTATATAACTCCTAGCATTTGTGATTTACATAATTATTAATATTGAAGTGTGGTCACCATTCAGGGTCTCTATGCATGGTTACCATTCAGGTCACCATTCAGGGTCACCATTCAGGGTCTCTATGCATGGTCAATGAAGCTTGACCCTCTCAGTCACTTCTTCAGCATCAAACTTCAAAGTGGACCTTTCTCTAGTGCCATATGACTATACTGCATATACACACACTTACACACACACACATACTTACAAACACACATGCACACATGCATGCACGCACACACATGCATGCATGCAGGCACACACACACACACATGCTAATAAAGTTAACAAGGTATCGAAATGAGAAATGATGCTATATTATACCCAGCAAATAAAACTGTCAAGTAATATAAACAATTATAGCCATATATGGAAACACTCTTGACATATTCATATATAATAGAATACACATATGTTGATACATTCTGGCCCCCTATAGTAGCCTCTATTCCCCACTGTGTGACCAACAGGTAGCATTTTATCAGCCCCAGTGCCACCAATTAACCATATGCTATGGCCTCTTGTAGTTGACTGTCTGAATGTGCCTCAAATGTTGAATGACTGGTCAGGAATGAGAACTATATTATGCCATTCATGCTATGAATGGCTTAGCAGGTGGACACTGGTACAGCCTGGTCTTGGTTTTATATAGGTGACTATCTGAATGGTCACAGTTAATGTGAACCTCCTATTCTCTACTTTGTGTACTGTGCATTAGTGTCAGTTCCACTGGAGTGCCTCTGAATGTATGTGCAAATAAACGAATATCTTTATAACATTTTTCAGGGCAAAGTGGTTCCCCATCATGTAGCATATATGTCCAACATTTTATCCTGGGTCTTGCCCAAAAAATTCCTAGAAGTTTCAGTCACAGCAGAAAATAGAAAAAAATCAAACATTTATCTGGGAACGCTTGAAAATAATCATTCAGATTTCACCACCTGTGCAATATCTTTTTGCTAAAATGCAATGAAAACATTTCACGAAAAATAATTCTACATAGGTTTTTATTTAATTAATTTCCTGTGGCTTTATTTTTAATGCCTCATTCACCAAGCCATCTCCCTGCTGGATTTATATATATATATATATATATATATATATATATATATATATATATATATATATATATATATATATATATATATATATATATATATATATATATATATATATATATACATATACATATACATATACATATATATATATATACTTGATCAGTTGATAAATTTAATAACCAAACTAGTAATAAACAAGAACATGTTTAAATTTATATATATATATATATATATTATATAGCTAGGTGTCTCTATATATACTATATATATATATAGGACATCAGGTAAAATTAGTAAAGGATCAGTGTAAATTGGATATCAGGAAGTACTCGTTCTCACAGAGGACAAAAAATTAATGGAACAAATTGCCTACGGATTGTGTAACTGCTAGCAGCGTGAATATGTTTAAAAACAAGGTTGACTCATATCTCAGGAGGGCGGGTTACACACAGATGAACATTGTTGGACTCTCGATAAGCCAATGGCTTCCTTGTCTACTTGCCATCTGGGCCTTTGGCTTGGATGGCAAATCTTTTTAAATCTTGTTAAATCTATATAGCTAGTTGTCTCTATATATACTTATATAGCTAGGTGTCTCTCTATCAGGTATGGGTTCAAGTACTCGAGTACTTGAGTATTTGTGTACTTAAGTATAGCAAGTACTGTACTTGAACTTGGACTTGTACTTGCCATTTTGCTGAGTGCAGTACTTGGACACTTGACCATCAAAGAACTTGGACTTGGCAAGTACTTTTTTGTATGTTTTCATTAAATATTTGGCTCTATCGTACTCATACTCAATGTACTCAGATTTTATGAGTACATTACGAGTATATCCAAGTACTTTCTCAATATATATACTGTGAATATTTATTTATTTGTAGTTAGCAAAATGAAACTTTCATGAAGTATTTGAATGTCCAACTATTTGTTTTAATACTTTGTTATTTCTGATTGATTACCCCCCTACCCTACCATCCCTACACATAGTACACCCTCATTCTCCAATAACCATGACTATGATACCCAAAAAAGGCAACACACAGCATTTTTCCCAGTCAGAAACACCCTGTTAAGCAAATAATTGTAGGCTACCAGTTCAGGCCATAATCCTTTTGTTTAATTAAGCCACCAGGATGTCCATAAAGGGTCATTCATTAGTTAACCCACCAGTTAGCCATGAAATGCCTTTAATGCAGTCAGGAGACCATGCCACTTGGCACTGGCTGACAGTGCTAACTGCTAAAAACTGCCAGCTGAGTCTTCCTCTGTAGAAGAAAGGTGACTCAAGTCAGACAGCCTCCTACACCAGTATAATATGGTGCTAGTAGTCTGGCTAAAAAGGGGATTTTGAGCTTGTTGTATTGGCATATTTTAACCCTCTCAACAATCAGTAGTCTAAGATCAGAAAATATAAAATGCAAACTTCTAATAACATTGCAAATTGCAACAATGCCTCTGTGCGACAAAAGTAGACAAACTGAACTGATGTAAAAGCATGTAAATTGGTCTCATGTGGTCTTTATTCAAAACAACGACAAACAAACTTATATATTGGTTTAATGGGTATTATTATAAAAAAACATGTGGTTTATTAATTGTTAGCTGCAGTTAAGGGACAGTTAAGGGACAAAAACTGATTTTATGAGTCATACCATGTATGTATGTTTGTAAACAAAATTGTTAGGCACTCGTCTGTATTCAAGTATAAAGAACATAATATTATATATATTGCGGTAAACCATAATTATGGAGACCTTCCCTACTTTACGAAGTTTGTTACAACTATCGGAAATATTTTCCTAAAACAAAAAATGCAACAAAATATGTGACAGTGATTAATTTAAGATGATCCTTATATAATTAATTGATTAGACCATATCCACTGTCCAGATCTGGAGGACTCCTAACTCACCCTTGATTGCAATTGCTAACAATTACTCAAGTGCTTCATAACAATGAACTGATTGTGGGATCAGTGAAGACATGCAGCATGTCTCATGAAACCATGAGACATGCTAGCCTGGGGAGCAGAAATAAGAGAAATGCTAAACAAAGAAATGTAGTCAGTGTATTGGCAGGTAACAAATCCTCCTGCTGGTTGCTTTGTTTTAATTGAAGTGAATGTTATTGTTGATGAAATAAAGATATATTTTACAGTTTTCCTTGACTTAAATAATGAATAATGCATAATACTGCTGCTTTTGTGTTTTCATCACTTTGCCCATTACCATTATGAAACATAAATGTAGCGTTTGATGTACTTGACTGTATTTGACTAAAATTGTCTAAGTACTTTGTACTTGTACTTGAATTTTTCACAAAATACTTGTACTTGCCTCTACTTTTAGACAAGTACTTAGACTTGGCAAAATTGAAAGTACTTGTACTTGTACTTAAGTACATTGCCTATGTACTTGACCCATACTGGCTCTATATATATACTTATATAGCCAGGTGTCTATATATACTTATATAGCAAGGTGTCTCTATATATACTTATACAGCCAGGTGTCTCTATATATACTTATACAGCCAGGTGTCCACTTATATAGCTAGGTGTCCATATATATATATATATATATATATATATATATATATATATATATATATATATATATATATATATATATATATATATATATATATATATATATATGCTTATATAGCTAGGTGTCTTTATATATACTTATATAGCTAGGTGTCTCTATATATTTTTTATATACAGAAAACAATTATTCCTATTTGACAACAAGATTTCCAAGTTCCAGATGGCAAGTGGACAAGGAAGCCATTTATTATGAGTATTCAGACTACTAGCATTAACACAATCATTTGACAGTTTGTTCCATTCACTTATCACCATCTGTGAGAACTTTGAAGAACATATTCCTATCAATATCCTCAAAACCATTCACCATTTAAACATTTGTATTTGGTCTCATCTTTGACTCCTGGTCTCTAGTGTTGTCTAATAAGCAGCTTTCATAACTAAGGTCTCTCAATTCTGGAATCATTTTAGTTTCTCTTCGTTGTATTCTGTCTAGCTTGTCTATGTCCTTCTTACGATATGGCCTCCATGCTTGTATACAATATCCCAAATGTGGTTTAACTGTTGCTTTGTACAGGGGTACAATTAGCTGTTTCTCCTTATATGTGATTGTTATCCTAATTAGCTGTAGAATTTGATTTCCTTTTAAAGCAGAATCCAACATTGCTCTGAAACTTTTATGTCGCCACTAAATGTTACTCCTAAGTCTTCATTTTTAAGCAAGTCCAGCATTCTGTTGCCATCTTGTTCTTCACAAGTGATTCCAATCTCTATTTTGTTGATATGTTCTCATCTCTTTACATTTGCCATTATTGAAGTTCCTCCTCCATTGTTTGTTGTATATGTATTCCCTGATTTTACTTTTATATAATAAAATGCATCTGGTCATGGTCACTGGAACCCAAAGGTTTGTGTACTTTAACACTGTCAACAAACTAATAAATTTTGAGAAGACAAAATTAAATCCAACACATTCCCACCTCTAGTTGGTTCCAAAACATGTTGCGTAAGGAAACAATCCTGTGTTAGAATCACCCATTATAACACATTCCCCCTTGCTCACCTCCCTTACTGCCTTTTGTAGTTTTACATCTTCCTCTTGTCCTATGTTAGGTCTACGATAAACTACTCCTATTGTTAATGTTGAGTTCCTGGTAACTATGCTACACCAAATTGCTTCCTCACAATCTGCTTCACTTTTCAGTGTTATTTCATATGCTTTGAGATTCTTTAATATATATAATTACTCCACCTCCCCTTCTCTCTCGTCTGTCCTTCCTAAACATTATCTAACCTGTCAGTGCTAACTCAGCATCTACTATATCTTTATATGCCCATAATTCTGTGATCCTATTACATGAGGGTCAATACATGCTACCATAATGTCTAACTTGCTTTTTTATTTACAATGCTCCTGGCATTTAAGCATACACATTTAAGTTCATTTTCCAAAATGTTTGTCCTGTGTCTATATAATATGCACTTTTGCAGCAGTAAATAAACCTATTGGTGGCACCTGTGGGCATGACAACTGAAATGACCTGCTGTGCAACTTTTAATGGCTCTGTAAAGTACCAAGTTACATGTAATTAGGCTCTGTTTATGATGTACTGGTAATTTGTAATTTATGTCACTGGATTTTAATGTATCATATTCACACGGACAGCAGGTTAGAATTTGGCAGCATGGTGTACCAAGCCATTTGGCAGTGTGTACAGATTCAACTTGTCAATATTCTCTTATCACACCAAACAAATTACATTGATTCAACATGTCAGAGATATTCTATTAATATATGTTGCCCAAAATATCTTGTCTATGTCTTTTATTTACAAGGTATACACTATTGTACATCTATAATATATATATATATATATATATATATATATATATATATATATATATATATATATATATATATATATATATATATATATATATATATATATATATTGTAGCTGTTTTTTTTTTTTATTTTAACTATTTACATAGACAATATATATATATATATACACATACACACACACAGTAAATAAATGACTTAATTAAAATAACAAATAAATTTAAGTAATAATTTTATTAAAATAATAAATTAATAATATATGTATCAATAATTAAGATCACATTCTATATAATCCTGAAGAAGTTTTTAAAAAGGTGTGTCTTGAGATCCACCTTGAACTGACCAACACTCGTGCATTGGTGCACTGTGATGGGCAGTTCGTTCCATGCCCTTGGAGCTGACCAAGAGAAAGCTCGTTCACTGCTTTTAGCGCAAGAAGCAGATTGTTTAAGTTAGAAAATTACAATCAGTGACTCAACAACAAGGTATTAGAAATGATACAAGTATACTTGAACCAAAACCAACACCCCAACAACTGACCAAACATCAATGGCTGTATCTAACATGACTGTATTTACACAAGTATGACTGATACTCTGTACAAATAAGTGATACCTCATAAACAACAGCCAACAATACAAGCCACACTTTGGCACATTTGTGACTCTCCAAGCTCATTAGTTGTGTTCAACTGGATACAAGCACATGATGAAATCACAATTTGGCACTTAAGTGACTCTCCTGCCATATTGCTAATGTTGACACAGTGGTCTTGGGTCAATAATAACTTGCCAATAATAGTGTCAAGGGGTTGATATTGGTTACTTTATGCTGCCACTAGCATGTTCCATACATGACTCAGAACATATCTGCCTAACTGATACCTGTAGAACACTGTATGACATGATGTATTTTTATTGTTCTACAAAGGTGCACATTTATGGTATTACTAAATGTGCACATTATTTATCACTTGACTGGGAAGTATTTTGCCACGCTGCAGTTAATACACAAAGACTTTTTGTTTATACAGCTGATTGAACTAGAGCAAGGTGGAGCTAACAAAATTGTCCAAGCCTTGAAATGGATTGAAGAGGATTCCTCTCGAGTGTGAGTCTGATGTTCTAACCACAAAGCCACTGCATCCCACAGATATTACTAAGTAAATGATAACTATGGGTTGGAGAAACCCTGCTTCGTGATCACACATTAACACCATCTGGTACCAGTGTTTCTATGCATAATAGATATCAGCACACACTATCTAGTTTTGATGTAATAAAATATCAATAATTCACAATAACTACTGGTAAATGTAGCAGTGCCACTAACCCACTGATATGGAAGAAAGTGGAATCCATATCAGCATCTAGGCGCATTAATAAGGTCAGTAGTTAGTCCACACATCAATTATGTAAACAAGCATCTTTGATATTTCTTCAATTAACATATCCGGTTCAGGACGTCGCTGCCCAAATCTGTTCACAAAATCAATGCAGTTCTCCAGCTATTTAATCTGCCCATGCATGTCGTCTGACACCTGTCACTTCCTAAAGACAGACAGACAGACAGACAGTTAAATATCAGACAATAATCTAATTAGTTGTCAATGCAAAAAGTGAATCTTATACTATATATATATATATATATATATATATATATATATATATATATATATATATATATATATATATATATATATATATATATATATATATATATATATATATATATGTTGTGTTACACAAAAAGCACATCAGAATTTGCTCTGCTAATTATCTTTGCCGTCAGCCCCACGTAGCTACATCAAATGTAACAAATACATATCTGCAAAGTCTGTATCTTTGTTGATGCTAAATAATGATGATTTGTCTGTGCCATCATTATCACGGAGGTATTCAGCTATACAACAGCTCCTTGAGCTGTGCACATTTTTAGTTTAACTCACTCAGTAAGTCCACAACCGGCTACACATTTAACCCCTGGGTGCATCCTTCTACTTTTTTTGAATGGACAAGTTATTTGAGACCCTTTAATGTGCATGTCTCATTGAAAAAAACCCACTTATTTCCAACTTCCTTCTGAAGTCCTCATGCCAACTCTTAGATGGGTCAGTACCGGGTAATTAAGTTATTCTCAATCCTGTTTCATGTGAAACTCAGCCAGTAGCACAGTGAGTGGTTAGTGCATCAGACAATCATCAAGTCAGGCGTTCAAGTCCACTTGCTGCAGGCTGCCAATTTGAAACTGCTTAATTCCACATTACTAAAGTTCGTTCAGCAGCATAAATGAGTAACTGCTGCCTTTGATGTGGGGGTTATTCTGCGATACTCTGGTGCACTATCTAGCAGGAACATAAATCCTCATCCATTTGCACCAAGACTGGGCTAGCTCTGATGTTTAGCCATGTTCACTAAAACCCTCACATTTTTGCTTAGCCATTACAAATTGTTTTAGCCATTTTTTTAATGTGCATCAAGACAACAACAAGTGCTCATGTATGCTCTTCAATGAAAATGTTGGTGGCCAAATTGGCTCAAATGGGTAACATTAATTTAGCCAAATCTGATGCCATGCCCATATGGCCACTGGTAGCAATAGCCTTGCAAGAAAACTGGGACTAAGCACTGGCTTCACAGGTAACTTAATTTTTTACTAAACAACGAGATAGGCTAATAGTTCATGCTGGATTTAAACCCACAAAAACCGTTGAAACCAACTCCAGTATAAATATATACAGTATGAAGTGCACTAGACAAGAGTAGTTCAGTGAAGCACTGTTAAATACCCTGTGAACACATAAAGTCAACCAGTTTATATACAACAGGGCCTGTCCAACACCAGTCATGCATGCAGCCCTGACATGTAACATGTACAAATCTATTGTGTGACATGAGAAAGATCGGGTGGAGACTTGTGAATGACAATATATGGACCAGGAAGTGGCTGCTTAGTACATGAAGTGTTTCCGAGTGGACTTGTGAGAAACTGTTGCTATGGTGGACACTGACAATGACCTGACATGAATCAAGCAAGACTGAAGCAAGCGACAGGATGTGCTGACATACACCAGAAATAGCATGGCACACTCTTGAAACATGATGTATGTCAGTCTCCTTGCTCCAGTGAAACAAATGAAATGCTGAAATGTCTAGAATCTTATACTATTCTGGGATATGTAATGCCCCAGTGCCTGATGTACTGGGTCGGTGAATAGAATTCCTCTGCCCATTTTATTTGACCCTGCTAGTGAAAAGAACTCTACCTAGAGCAAATAGAAAAACCGCTTATGAATGGATAATTGCACTGTGCAGATGGAATGTTATTAACATGAAACACCTTTGTATCAATGTATCCATTAAATTATGATCACATTTATAAATATATGTATGCCTGTTAAGTAGCCAAGTTACCAGTGTTAAATTGATATTCAAACAGACCATAATATATTGACAACACAGAGACAGACATGTCTTTAGCATAGTGATAATAATGTCCCATGACAGTGTGCATTTAGGTATTTTATTCTGTCTCATTTAATATTAATTAAAAGGAACATCAATCACCTGGATTGCGTGCCATGTGACGTTGGCATTTATGTAATTAGTTTTTGACAAGTTTTTAAATCAATGCAAAAACATCTGAATAAACGTACTATTGAACTTAGAAATAATAACACCAATTCCTGGCTTGTAACTGCCCTAGCCGACCGTATGTACACAATAGACGATATTCACAATGCATGAGCATTAGCATTATATTTTTGACATCCCAAAACCATTGTTTCATTATTAGTCAACATGTGTCGTACATGTTACAGATAATGTATATTATACAACAGCAGATAATAAAATTGACAGCATACGCATGAACCTTAATAAAACAACTGCTTTAAGAAATAATAATAAAAAATATAAAACATGTATGACCAATTTCGAAATCTACCCATTTCAGACATTGCAGTGACATCACAATCATATCGCAGTGACGTCACAAACATATATCACATTGACGTAACAAACATATCGCAGTGACATCACAAACATATATCACATTGATGTAACAAACGTATCGCAATGACGTCACAAACATATATCACATTGACGTAACAAACATATCGCAGTGACATCACAAACATATATCACATTGATGTAACAAACGTATCGCAATGACGTCACAAACATATATCACATTGACGTAACAAACGTATCGCAATGACGTCACAAACATATATCACATTGACATAACAAACGTATCGCAATGATGTCACAAACATATATCACATTGACGTAACAAACGTATCGCAATGACGTCACAAACATATATCACATTGACGTAACAAACGTATCGCAATGATGTCACAAACATATATCACATTGACGTAACAAACGTATCGCAATGACATCACAAACATATATCACATTGACGTAACAAACGTATCGCAATGACATCACAAACATATATCACATTGACGTAACAAACGTATCGCAATGACATCACAAACATATATCACATTGACGTAACAAACGTATCGCAATGACATCACAAACATATATCACATTGACGTAACAAACATATCGCAATGACGTCACAAACATATATCACATTGACGTAACAAACATATTGGAATGATGTCACAAACATATATCACATTGATGAAACAAACGAATTGCAATGATGTCACAAACATATATCACATTGACGTAACAAACATATCGGAATGATGTCACAAACATATATCACATTGATGAAACAAACGAATTGCAATGATGTCACAAACATATATCACATTGACGTAACAAACATATCGGAATGATGTCACAAACATATATCACATTGATGAAACAAACGAATCGCAATGATGTCACAAACATATATCACATTGACGTAACAAACATATCGGAATGATGTCACAAACATATATCACATTGATGAAACAAACGAATCGCAATGACGTCACAAACATATATCACATTGATGTAACAAACGTATCGCAATGATGTCACAAACATATATCACATTGACGTTACAAACGTATCGCAATGATGTCACAAACATATATCACATTGACGTAACAAACATATCGGAATGATGTCACAAACATATATCACATTGATGAAACAAACGAATTGCAATGATGTCACAAACATATATCACATTGACGTAACAAACATATCGGAATGATGTCACAAACATATATCACATTGATGAAACAAACGAATCGCAATGATGTCACAAACATATATCACATTGACGTAACAAACATATCGGAATGATGTCACAAACATATATCACATTGATGAAACAAACGAATCGCAATGACGTCACAAACATATATCACATTGATGTAACAAACGTATCGCAATGATGTCACAAACATATATCACATTGACGTAACAAACGTATCGCAATGATGTCACAAACATATATCACATTGACGTAACAAACATATCAGAATGATGTCACAAACATATATCACATTGATGAAACAAACGAATCGCAATGATGTCACAAACATATATCACATTGACGTAACAAACATATCGGAATGACATCACAAACATATATCACATTGACGTAACAAACGTATCGCAATGATGTCACAAACATATATCACATTGACGTAACAAACATATCGGAATGATGTCACAAACATATATCATATTGATGAAACAAACGAATCGCAATGATGTCACAAACATATATCACATTGACGTAATAAACATATCGGAATGATGTCACAAACATATATCACATTGATGAAACAAACGAATCGCAATGATGTCACAAACATATATCACATTGACGTAACAAACATATCGGAATGATGTCACAAACATATATCACATTGATGAAACAAACGAATCGCAATGATGTCACAAACATATATCACATTGAGGTAACAAACGTATCGCAATGACGTCACAAAACATATAACACATCCCACAACCGTAGTTTTATTCTTAACTGATAGATGTCATATATGTTGTGAATACTGTCTATACAGAGTAGCTCCAACTGGTCGTGTGTTGAAGCATTCACAGTATCATACATTGCATGTTTGGAAAAACAGCTTACAGAAAAAACATGACTGATCTTTTAATTTACAAAGGCACTATCATTCTAGACATTTTTTTCTAGAAATAACCCAGGTTTTCTGGTTGGTTGGAACCAGAGTTTGGTGAAAACTAATTACCTGCGAAATGACGTGCCTCTTGCATAGGACCAGACCACAGCAGTGGAACCAGACCATTACTGAGACGTAACATGTTACAAGTGTTAATTTAGTGATCAAAAACCCTAGTCATTGTAAATTTCCATGTTTTGAAGTGTTTTCCATGTTTTATCCTCATCAAATGACTCCTGTTCCATTCATGTGACCATCATTACAATGTATCTCAGCTTCTTAGAAGGTCACAGGAACAAGACTCACTTACTATTTAGCTACTTCCAGAATAACTAGAACCCTTGAACATTTTCAATGGTGAATTGACGGAAGCTCTCCTGGCCACATCGCCAAAAACTATATATTTATATGTATATATATATATATATATATACATACATACACACACACACACACACACATACATACATACATATATATATATATATAATATATATATATATATACATATATATACGTATATTATTATATTTCCAATGTTTATATATATATTTTTATTAAATCCAAAGATATTGTGATTTTAATACAGTAAAAATTCTTAAAAAATCTCATATACAGGCAAAATACTCTAATTTTTGTGTTTTCTTTCAATGAATGTATGATTAAAATGGCATAACTTTTTTGTTTTTATATATATTTTAATCATTTCTTCAGGAATTGCAAGCACATTAAGTAGGGTCATAAATGTACATAGTCTAGTCATGTACCGTTAATAGCAACTCAGTTAATGCAATTAATAAGTCAATATTGGCTAATTGGTGTGTAAAGTCAACTGACCGACACATTTTGATAAAAGGCCATAACTCCCATGATTATTAATATATTAAGAGTCATACATATACATCACACTAATGTCATAACTCAATTAATGCAATTAATAAGTCAATATTGGCTAATTAATTCGCAAACACAACAGGCGAACACCTTTTGATAAAAGGCCATAACATGATTATGAAAATATTTGTATAATTTGTTCAGGGTTTACAAACTCATTAAACAGGGTCATAAAATATACATCACAGTCATTTCATAACTCAGTTGATGCAATTAATAAGTCAATATTGGCTAATTAATGCACAAACACAATAGGTCAACACATTTTTATAAAATGTCATAATTTCTATCATTATGAAGATATTTGTACAAATTTCAAAACATATTAAGTAGGGTCACATATATACATTAAACATCATTACTAGTAACCCAATTAATAAGTCAACAATTGCTAATTAGCATGCTATTTCAACAGACCAATACATTTCAATAAAAAGCCATAACTTCCATGATTATGAAGATATTTGTATAATTTTTGACAGAGTCTGGACTTTCTTTCCCAGCCAAATAATATTATATATATATAAACATATATATTATATATATATATATATATATATATATATATATATATATATATATATATATATATATATATATATATATATATATATATATATATATATATATATAGAACACCAACATATTCTTGCATAGTAACAATGGTGAAATAATTTTGAGAAATATATACTAACTGGTGTTCCATGTAGAGTGCTAAGCCTTTTTTGTGAAGAAAAACAATGCCATTGCATAAATATAACACCATTTTTATATATTCTGAGATTTTATCATTTCTTACATGTACAGCACACTGCAGGTTAAGTACGGCAATATTTATATTTCAGACACTGCTTCATAAAGTAATGTCGACTTTACGTCATGCAATTCAAAATAATGTAATGTTTATTACATTTGTTACAGTATTTCATCGGCATTTCTCGTGTCAAATGGACGACTGCTGCAAGATTCTACATTATTCAATGTTCACCATACACTGTTTGCTGAGTGTAGCAATATTCACATAACTGTCTCATATACCCTGGAATAAAAAAACAGTCCTGTATCATACATATGCAACCTACATCTCAACCAATAAATAACTGGCTTCCAGTTTCTTATCGAATTAATTTTAAGCTGTCCTCTCTTACATATCGTGATCTACACAACAACCACACTACTTGGCTAGTCTCCTGCATCTTTCAATTATCCCTAGGCAGCTCAGATCATCAATTTTACAACAACTTATTGTACCTAAAACAAAACTTAACTTGGGTAAACGTGCTTTCTCTGTCGCTGGGGTCTGGAATGAACTCCCCATCACTTAAAAAATATCTGAAACTATAGCTATTTTCCGAAAAAAACTTAAGACATTTATTCCAAATTGCATTTCCACCATAAATGTTTGGTTGTCCCTTGTCCTGACAGTGATACTGACTTTTGCGCATCCCGATTCACGATTATGCTTAATGATTCTGTTTTGTTGCGCCTCTGAGCTCAGGTTCCTGAGGATATAGGCGCCATAGAAGTTAATTATTATTATTATTATATTCCTAAAATAATATGTTATGTTAATATAATGTTATTAATATATATATATATATATATATATATATATATATATATATATATATATATATATATATATATATATATATATATATATATATATTATATACATACAATGTGCTTCACATGCCACATGAAGTCCCTGCACAGCTGGCCATAGACCAATATTTCACACCCACCGACATTGCTGGCTGGCGAGGGCGACCATGAACAACACTCCCAACTGCCCTCGACAAATATCTGCAGGAAGTCTGCAAGCATCTTCGAAACCAGCAAGATCTAGACTGGCTGACATTGCATAACCATAAAAAAATCAACAGAAGAACTTCAGCCAGAATATCTTTAAATTAAATTTGTCTAAATGATTTATACATTTCTTGTTGAAGTTGTGATGTGGTCTAATTACACTGATCCTACATGCAAATATTATCAAATTGTTTTCATACTGTCATCCCCCATTAAGTTAATTGTGAAATTTCACATAATATATCAGGTCAAAAAACAAAATCTTTAAATTTGGTCTTGACAGGTGTATGTATATTCAGCAATTTTGTCCAGTGACACTGGCAGCTTGTCACAAAACGTCTTGTTGTAATTCAATAATTAATTGTTAAATGTTTTACAATTAGTTTAACTAAAAAAATTGCCTAACAATTAGTTTGCACTCATTGAATAAAATAATTTATTGTTCTTGTAATTTAGAATATCTCTTGCACAAAGTTTTTTTTACGAATTTTTAAATCACTGAAATCACATTTTTTTAATCTTGCATTTTTCTAGGTCTATCCAAGGCCCAAACAACATAACTATTAATAATATCATATAAAGCAGATGGTATTGGCTTTGTTGTGAATTCAATTCAGGGAAATGTGAATGAGCCATGAATTCGTTCTGGAGAATCGCTCTCAGTGTCACAGATCCATAAAACTTAACAATGTTGCGGTGGACTAAAAGTAAAACCACATTTCGCGTTCACGCGGAAACAAGATTTCCCCCCACGTACTAACTTCGACCTATAGAGCACAACCACAACATTGAAATATTCTGAGGAATTGGATAATTTGTGCAACTTGCATTAGAAATACACCTATGAAGTCAAACTGACATTTTGTAAGTTTTATTTTAGTCCAACTTCGATAAGAAAAACACGACACGAAAGTTAACTTACAGTTTCCAAAGGTGCCATCGAAGCTGACGAAATAGAACGGAAACAGCCGACAAAACACAAGGTGAAACAAAACGCTAACGAGATTCCGGTAATTGTAACGGCGTTAATCGTGAACGGATTTTCGTGCGTGCCGAACGACCGAGGCAGCGCATTTCACTGAAGTGCCTACCATTAGCCATTTCATAATTTGAGTGGCCAGGAGATTGGTTCAATCGTCCTGGCTGTGACCTGATAGTTTCATTCAATTAGTCATTATCATTTAAAGACATTATGACTGTCAATTTACCTAATCACTGACATTGCTATCTGTTTAATCATAATAATAGTGACTAGTGTATCATTTTAGTAATAATATTTAAGTTAATACTTAAGTTTACAGGAGTCCCAAAAGGTTATTAGTTAAAACATTAAGTTCAACATATAAATAGTGTAGGAACTTCATTTAAAGTGTACAGAGGCAGAGCGAGTGGGTGTGGCAGCAAGTGAAGTGGGAGGTTGGATATAAAATTGGTGGAAGGTTGGCCTGGCTCAAGCCTCAAGTCAAAGCTCAAGTCAAGACAAGAGTAGGTGGGATGTGGACTCAAAAATGGTGAGAGGTTGGCCCCACTGATGGGAGGCTGCCCACCAACTGCCCACCCTCCAGTGTCGCTAACACCGACATAAACTGTCATTCTGTGTAACCGCGAACCCACCTGCCAATCTGGTCGCCAGCTCCGTAGTCGTCTTCAAACGATTCCTGCTTAAAATCCATGTTCGTCGCAGCCTCATCGCCACCTTACTGCTCCGAAATCACGCATATTTCCTGCTTATTTTCTTAAAAACTTGCATGTTTTGGGGGATATTGGCGTAGGTTACTAACCAACACACTCAATATAGTATGAAAACATAACATGACAGCGTACCTTCGCTTCTATTCAAGCTTCGACTACAGCTGTCAGAAAATAAACCGGAAATATCGTCTGCGTTCTATAGCCTCAGTTACAAAGGCTTGGTCGCTCAACCGAGACAGCGGCTAACTGCGTGTGTGTGTGTGTGTGCGCGTGGTGCGTGCGTGTGTGGCGCACAGGTGTGGCGCCATCATGTGGATAATTATTGACACGAAGTTCTCCAATGGCACACGAAGTTCTCCAAAGTTCACCAATGGCACCACTCACCATTTCGCGGTGGCGTAGTGGTTAGAACGTTCTCAACTCGGGATTGCGATTTGACGTCATGAATATATTAAAATCACGTGGCAGTTTGTTTGTAGGACAGAAATACGCTTACTGCTGTTGTCGTTCATTTTCATGGTCTAATTCGATTGCCGCATTCAATATATATATTTCGTTGAAGGAATTAAGTCATGGATGTCTTCTAGGATATGACACGAGCACTGAGCTTGGTTTGCTACACATAACCAATGCTGTCAGTAACACGTACTGGTTGAGAACCACATCGCTGCTCAATATACAGAATTGGAAAGCTTGGAAAGCTCAATGGGACGAAGATAAAGCTTCATATCGACACTGAAGTAAAGCCTACGGCACGTAAGTCACCGCAGGATTTCGTTCCACATGAGGCGCAAAGTGGAAGAAGAACTATAGTCAGGCTTGATGAAAAGCTTGATATCATCGAGACAGTTCATGAACCGACACCATTGGTATCACCCATAGTAGCTGTACCGAAACCCAAATTACCAAATGAGGTACGAATATGTGTTGACATGTGTCTGCCAAACAAGGCAATCCAACGAAAGATACATCACTCCTACGATGGATGACATTCTATGCGACCTCAATGGCGCTACTGTGTTTTCGAAACTTGATCTCAACAACAGATACCATCAACTTGAGTTGGATCCCGCATCATGATACATAACTACATTCAGCACACACTGTGGTCTCCGACGATACAAGAAGTTGAACTTTGGTATCAACTCTTCTGCTGAAATGTTTCAGAATGCAATCCGAAATTGCATCCAAGGAATAGAAGGCTCTATCAACATCAGCGATGATATCATGATCTTCGGAAGAAATCGAGAGGCACACGATAAGAGAGACTCAAAGGGAAGGGACTTACGCTGAATAAGAACAAGTGTGTGTTCACTAAGAGCACCCTTCAGTTCTTTGGTCACATCTTCAGTGGCAATGGTGCATCACCTGATCCAAAGAAAGTCCAAGACATCAAGCGAGCTGAATCGCCGAAGGATTCCAAAGAAGTACGAAGCCTTCTTAGTCTAGCGAACTATTGTACTCGCTACATCCCAGGTCCAGCCTCTATCACTGAGCCGCCACGAGATCTAACCAAGAATGACCGCGCATGGAATTGGACATCGATCTACGATGACGCACTGAAAGGATGCACTGTCGCAAGATGCAGTCAATGCATACTTCGATGTGAACAAGGCCACATCACTGATCGTTGACACAAATGCAGTGGGATTCGGCGCAGTACCTGTGCAGCATGATACGGATGGTCACTCACAGGTCATCGCCTATGTAAGCCGAGCTTTGACCGATGTAGAGAGTCGATACTCACATACCGAGAGAGAAGCATTAGCTGTGACATAGGATGTCTCTACTTTCATCTGTACATCTATGGGCGTCCATTCGCCATCCTAACCGATCACAAACCTCTCGTGAGCATCCTTGGAAATCCAAACTCCAAACCACCTCTACAAATAAAACGATGGGCTCTGAAACTCCAGCAGTATGAGTACAACATTGTCTTCCTGGAGAAACTAATCCAGCTGACTACATGTCACGCCATCCTACTCCAGGTTGTGACATAACTGGAAGAGAAGCTAAGATGGCGGATGAATGTGTGAATTTCACCGTTGTCAATGCTGTTCCAAAAGCCAACACTCTGGATGAAGTTGAACAAGCAACATTCAAGGATAACGTGCTTCAACAAGTTGCGAAAGCTGTGTCAGATGGACACTGGAGAAGCATTCAGAAGTCTGCAGACACCAAACTCAGATCGTTCTACAACCTGCGTCACAAACTGACAGTCGCTCCAAATACAAAAATTATTATGCGAGTTTTTCGTATTGTCATTCCTGCAACATTACAAGAACGTGCGGTTGCTCTGGCATTGACCAAACGACAGACAATGCAATCAAACGCTGTGTTCCCTGCCAAGCAGAAACACTGCGAACCGCGTACGAACCTCTCAACATGACTCCATTACCCGAAGCATCATGGCGTGAGTTAAGTACTGACTTCTACGGACCGCTACCGACTGGTGAATACTTGCTAATAATCATAGAAGAATTCTCGAGATATCCAGTCTTCGAGATTATCCGATCCACTTCTGCTAACATGGTGATTCCTGTGTTTGACAAGGTGATGTCTATGTTCGGTATCCATGAGGTACTGAAGTCAGATAATGGACCGCCTTTCAACAGTGAGCAGCTGCATTCCTTTACAACACACATGGGTTTCAAACATTGTAAAGTAACCCCATATTGGCCCCGAGCCAATGGTGAAGCAGAACGTTTCATGGGGAATCTTGGCAAAGTAGTCAAGGCTGCATCTTCGGATGGAAAGACTTGGAAACAAGAACTCAACAAGTTTATAAGAAACTATCGTGCAACGGCCCACACAACAACGAACGTGTCTCCATTTGCTGCTCTCTTCGGTCGCGAGCTGAAGATGAAGCTACCAGCTTTGTCTCGACCAAACGCCAGTGATCTGATCAGTGATGCAGACGACATAGCAATAGCTAGAATGAAACTCTATGCTGACAATCGCTGTCAGCCGTGTAAATTTGTGAAGGGAGATGCTGTACTGGTGAGGCAACCTAAACTGAACAAACTCACACCAACATACAACCCCGGACCATATCGCATAACACACAAGAAAGGATCGATGATCACTGCATCTCGCCCAGGTAATGCTGTTATGTTGTTCGTCTCTTCTCAAGAGAATGCCCAGTCAAACTGCAGACAGGGACTATACGCATGAAGCTGAATACACGGAACACGAACACTATGAACTACAGCCTGAGCATCATGACCTAGGGTACCGCCAGACCAAGTACCGCCCGAGCATCATGACCTAGGGTACCGCCAGACCTAGTACCGCCCGAGCATCATGACCTAGGGTACCGCCAGACCAAGTACCGCCCGAGCATCATGACCTAGGGTACCGCCAGACCCAGTACCGCCCGAGCATCATGACCTAGGGTACCGCCAGACCTAGTACCGCCCGAGCATCATGACCTAGGGTACCGCCAGACCCAGTACCGCCCGAGCATCATGACCTAGGGTACCGCCAGACCAAGTACCGCCTGAGCATCATGACCTAGGGTACCGCCAGACCAAGTACCGCCCGAGCATCGTGACCTAGGGTACCGCCAGACCTAGTACCGCCCGAGCATCATGACCTAGGGTACCGCCAGACCAAGTACCGCCTGAGCATAATGACCTAGGGTACCGCCAGACCAAGTACCGCCCGAGCATCGTGACCTAGGGTACCGCCAGACCCAGTACCGCCCGAGCATCATGACCTAGGGTACCGCCAGACCAAGTACCGCCTGAGCATCATGACCTAGGGTACCGCCAGACCAAGTACCGCCCGAGCATCGTGACCTAGGGTACCGCCAGACCTAGTACCGCCCGAGCATCATGACCTAGGGTACCGCCAGACCAAGTACCGCCTGAGCATCATGACCTAGGGTACCGCCAGACCAAGTACCGCCCGAGCATCATGACCTAGGGTACCGCCAGACCAAGTACCGCCCGAGCATCGTGACCTAGGGTACCGCCAGACCAAGTACCGCCCGAGCATCATGACCTAGGGTACCGCCAGACCCAGTACCGCCCGAGCATCATGACATAGGGTACCGCCAGACCAAGTACCGCCCGAGCATCATGACCTAGGGTACCGCCAGACCAAGTACCGCCCGAGCATCGTGACCTAGGGTACCGCCAGACCTAGTACCGCCCGAGCATCATGACCTAGGGTACCGCCAGACCCAGTACCGCCCGAGCATCATGACCTAGGGTACCGCCAGACCCAGTACCGCCCGAGCATCATGACTTAGGGTACCGCCAGACCCAGTACCGCCCGAGCATCATGACCTAGGTTACCGCCAGACCCAGTACCGCCCGAGCATCATGACCTAGGGTACCGCCAGACCCAGTACCGCCCGAGCATCATGACCTAGGGTACCGCCAGACCCAGTACCGCCCGAGCATCATGACCTAGGGTACCGCCAGACCCAGTACCGCCCGAGCATCATGACCTAGGGTACCGCCAGACCAAGTACCGCCCGAGCATCATGACCTAGGGTACCGCCAGACCCAGTACCGCCCGAGCATCATGACCTAGGGTACCGCCAGACCAAGTACCGCCCGAGCATCATGACCTAGGGTACCGCCAGACCAAGTACCGCCCGAGCATCATGACCTAGGGAACCCGAAAACCTAGTACCGCCCGAGCATCATGACCTAGGGTACCGCCAGACCCAGTACCGCCCGAGCATCATGACCTAGGGTACCGCCAGACCAAGTACCGCCCGAGCATCGTGACCTAGGGTACCGCCAGACCAAGTACCGCCCGAGCATCATGACCTAGGGTACCGCCAGACCCAGTACCGCCCGAGCATCATGACATAGGGTACCGCCAGACCAAGTACCGCCCGAGCATCATGACCTAGGGTACCGCCAGACCCAGTACCGCCCGAGCATCATGACCTAGGGTACCGCCAGACCCAGTACCGCCCGAGCATCATGACCTAGGGTACCGCCAGACCAAGTACCGCCCGAGCATCATGACCTAGGGTACCGCCAGACCCAGTACCGCCCGAGCATCATGACCTAGGGTACCGCCAGACCAAGTACCGCCCGAGCATCATGACCTAGGGTACCGCCAGACCAAGTACCGCCCGAGCATCATGACCTAGGGTACCGACAGACCAAGTACCGGTTGGCCGACCCAGTCGCAAGCACAGATACGCTCGATATCTGAATGGCTGCTATGTAGTGACATGAACTGTATGTTTGTTCACACAGTTTGTTGTGAATTGTGACGTTTCTCTAAACACATCTTATTATAAACACGTGAGTTAATAATCAGGTTGTTAGGTCTACCTATGTGAATAAAGAGATGTAGTATGTAGTGTATTATTATTTGTGAAGACACACATTTCAGTGATGAAATTTGTCGGAAAGAATCAGCAATAAACGTATCGCACAGAACGTGTCTTGATGTCACGATGTCTTGATGACAATCTATCATTATGGTGTAACTGTATAAGTAGTCAGTGCACACATAAACATTACAAAGAGCAATTCACATAACACAGGAACAAGCAGAGATAGCACGCTGTCTGTTGATGTTGTTCTGTCCTACACGCTTATGCGCATGCGCGACCTACTTCGGTTTATTGCCAAACAGCAATACCGAATTGACAGAACCCGGATTCGAATCTTCTTGCTGCCGTTTCGAAACGTTGGCAATTTTGTTCACCCCACGTTGTCACAGTTCACTCAGCTGTATAAAAGAATACCTGACTACAGACAAAGGTGGATACGTGAACGAATAATCTTCAAGCAGTATAATTGCAATTTGGCTGCATGCTTCCCAGAGAAGCCGAGATGGCAATGGAATGAAAAAGTCCCAAGGAAGGGGGTGGGGTGAAGTGGAAAGTGCTTTGAGCAGTCCCAAGGATTGAATACCGCGCTATATAAGAACGCACTTTTACCATTACAATTGATGTGCAGATTCTACGAGTAAATCATCATTTTTCTTTCTTATAGGCCCACCACAAGACTGTTGTTTCTTTTTGTTACACAACTGCTTCTAGTGATTCTGTTTGGAGTTCCGATGTGACTTACTTGTGCTGCTTTACTTCTTCAGTCAAGTTGTCGACCATTTTCCTTTTATCTGATCGATTCATTCTTTTCACATGCTTGTCGTTTTCCTTGTACTGCTGTCTTTCTGTTCTTTAATTCTTCAGCGTATCCCTTCTCCCACTACTCTCTGTGTATCCCTTCTCCTACTATTCTCAGTGTATCCCTTCTCCTACTACTCTCACTGTATCCCTTCTACTACTCTCAGCGAATCCCTTCTACTACTCTCATCGTATCCCTTCTCCTACTACTCTCAGTGTATCCCTTCTCCTACTATTTTCAGTGTATCCCTTCTACTACTACTCTCACTGTATCCCTTCTCCTACTACTCTCAGCGTATCCCTTCTACTACTACTCTCAGTGTATCCCTTCTCCTACTACTCTCAGTGTATCCCTTCTCCTACTACTCTCAGTGTACCCCTTCTCCTACTACTCTCAGCGTATCCCTTCTCCTACTACTCTCAGTGTATCCCTTCTCCTACTACTCTCAGTGTATCCCTTCTCCTACTACTCTCAGTGTATCCCTTCTCCTACTATTCTCAGTGTATCCCTTCTCCTACTACTCTCAGCGTATCCCTTCTCCTACTACCCTCAGTGTACCCCTTCTCCTACTACTCTCAGCGTATCCCTTCTCCTACTACTCTCAGTGTATCCCTTCACCTACTACTCTCAGCGTATCCCTTCTCCTACTACTCTCACTGTATCCCTTCTCCTACTACTCTCAGCGTATTCCTTCTACTACTCTCAGTGTATCCCTTCTCCTACTACTCTCAGCGTATCCCTTCTCCTACTACTCTCAGTGTATCCCTTCTCCTACTACTCTCACTGTATCCCTTCTCCTACTACTCTCAGCGTATTCCTTCTACTACTCTCAGTGTATCCCTTCTCCTACTACTCTCACTGTATCCCTTCTCCTACTACTCTCAGCGTATCCCTTCTACTACTCTCAGTGTATCCCTTCTCCTACTACTCTCAGTGTATCCCTTTTCTACTACTCTCAGTGTATCCCTTCCACTACTCTCAGTGTATCCCTTCTCCTACTACTCTCAGTGTATCCCTTCTCCTACTACTCTCACTGTATCCCTTCTCCTACTACTCTCACTGTATCCCTTCTCCTACTACTCTCAGCGTATCCCTTCTACTACTCTCATCGTATCCCGTCTCCTACTACTCTCAGTGTACTACTCTCAGTGTATCCATTCTCATACTACTCTCAGTGTATCCCTTCTCTTACTACTCTCAGCGTATCCCTTCTCCTACTACTCTCAGTGTACTACTCCCAGTGTATCCCATCTCCTACTACTCTCAGTGTATCCCTTCTCCTACTACTCTCAGTTTATCCCTTCTCCTACTACTCTCAGTGTACTACTCTCAGTGTATCCATTCTCCTACTACTCTCAGTGTACCCCTTCTCCTACTACTCTCAGTGTATCCCTTCCACTACTCTCAGTGTATCCCTTCTCCTACAACTCTCAGTGTATCCCTTCTCCTACTACTCTCAGTGTATCCCTTCTCCTACTACTCTCAGTGTATCCCTTCTCCTACTACTCTCAGCGTATCCCTTCTCCTACTATTCTCACTGTATCCCTTCTCCTACTACTCTCAGTGTATCCCTTCTCTTACTACTCTCAGCGTATCCCTTCTCCTACTACTCTCAGTGTACTACTATCAGTGTATCCCTTCTCCTACTACTCTCAATGTATCCCTTCTCCTACCACTCTCAGTGTATCCCTTCTCCTACTACTCTCAGTGTACTACTCTCAGTGTATCCATTCTCCCACTACTCTCACTGTATCCCTTCTCTTACTACTCTCAGCGTATCCCTTCTCCTACTACTCTCAGTGTACCCCTTCTCCTACTACTCTCAGTGTATCCCTTCCACTACTCTCAGTGTATCCCTTCTCCTACTACTCTCAGTGTATCCCTTCTCCTACTACTCTCAGTGTATCCCTTCTCCTACTACTCTCAGTGTATCCCTTCTCCTACTACTCTCAGTGTATCCCTTCTCCTACTATTCTTACTGTATCCCTTCTCCTACTACTCTCAGTGTACTACTCTCAGTGTATCCATTCTCCTACTACTCTCACTGTATCCCTTCTCTTACTACTCTCAGCGTATCCCTTCTCCTACTACTCTCAGTGTACCCCTTATCCTACTACTCTCAGTGTATCCCTTCCACTACTCTCAGTGTATCCCTTTTCCTACTACTCTCAGTGTACCCCTTCTCCTACTACTCTCAGTGTATCCCTTCCACTACTCTCAGTGTATCCCTTCTCCTACTACTCTCAGTGTATCCTTTCTCTTACTATTCTCAGCGTATCCTTTCTCCTTCTACTCTCAGCGTATCCCTTCTCCTACTAGTCTCAGCGTATCCCTTTTCTACTACTCTCAGTGTATCCCTTCCACTACTCTCAGTGTATCCCTTCTCCTACTACTCTCAGTGTATCCCTTCTCCTACTACTCTCAGTGTATCCCTTCTCCTACTACTCTCAGTGTATCCTTCTCCTACTACTCTCAGTGTATCCCTTCTCCTACTACTCTCAGTGTGTCCCTTCTCCTACTACTCTCAGTGTATCCCTTCTCCTACTACTCTCAATGTATCCCTTCCACTACTCTCAGTGTATCCCTTCTCCTACTACTCTCACTGTATCCCTTCTCCTACTACTCTCAGTGTATCCCTTCTCCTACTACTCTCAGTGTATCCATTCTCCCACTACTCTCAGTGTATCCCTTCTCCTACTACTCTCAGTGTATCCCTTCTCCTACTACTCTCAGTGTGTCCCTTCTCCTACTACTCTCATTGTATCCCTTTTCTACTACTCTCAGTGTATCCCTTCTACTACTCTCAGTGTATCCCTTCTCCTACTACTCTCACTGTATCCCTTCTCTTACTACTCTCAGTGTATCCCTTCTCCTACAACTCTCAGTGTATCCCTTCTCCTACTACTCTCAGTGTGTCCCTTCTCCTACTACTCTCAGTGTATCCCTTTTCTACTACTCTCAGTGTATCCATTCTACTACTCTCAGTATATCCCTTCTCCTACTACTCTCACTGTATCCCTTCTCTTACTACTCTCAGTGTATCCCTTCTCCTACTACTCTCAGTGTTTCCATTCTCCCACTACTCTCAGTGTATCCCTTCTCCTACTAGTCTCACTGTATCCCTTCTCCTACTACTCTCAGTGTATCCCTTCTCCTACTACTCTCAGTGTATCCATTCACCCACTACTCTCAGTGTATCCCTTCTCCTACTACTCTCAGTGTATCCCTTCTCCTACTACTCTCAGTGTGTCCCTTCTCCTACTACTCTCAGTGTATCCTTTTTCTACTACTCTCAGTGTATCCCTTCTACTACTCTCAGTGTATCCCTTCTCCTACTACTCTCACTGTATCCCTTCTCTTACTACTCTCAGTGTATCCCTTCTCCTACTACTCTCAGTGTATCCATTCTCCTACTACTCTCAGTGTATCCCTTCTCCTACTACTCTCAGTGTATCCCTTCTCCTACTACTCTCAGTGTGTCCCTTCTCCTACTACTCTCAGTGTATCCCTTTTCTACTACTCTCAGTGTATCCCTTCCACTACTCTCAGTGTATCCCTTCTCCTACTACTCTCAGTGTATCCCTTCTCCTACTACTCTCAGTGTATCCCTTCTCCTACTACTCTCAGTGTATCCCTTCTCCTACTACTCTCAGTGTATCCCTTCTCCTACTACACTCACTGTATTCCTTCTCCTACTACTCTCAATGTATCCCTTCTCCTACTACTCTCAGTGTATCCCTTCTCCTACTACTCTCAGTGTATCCCTTTTATACTACTCTCAGTGTATCCCTTCCACTACTCTCAGTGTATCCCTTCTCCTACTACTCTCACTGTATCCCTTCTCCTACTACTCTCAGTGTATCCCTTCTCCTACTACTCTCAGTGTATCCCTTCTCCTACTACTCTCAGTGTATCCCTTTTCTACTACTCTCAGTGTATCCCTTCCACTACTCTCAGTGTATCCCTTCTCCTACTACTCTCAGTGTATCCCTTCTCCTACTACTCTCAGTGTATCCCTTCTCCTACTACTCTCAGTGTATCCCTTCTCCTACTACTCTCAGTGTATCCCTTCTCCTACTACTCTCAGTGTATCCCTTCTCCTACTACTCTCAGTGTATCCCTTCTCCTACTACACTCACTGTATTCCTTCTCCTACTACTCTCAGTGTATCCCTTCTCCTACTACTCTCAGTGTATCCCTTCTCCTACTACTCTCAGTGTATCCCTTTTATACTACTCTCAGTGTATCCCTTCCACTACTCTCAGTGTATCCCTTCTCCTACTACTCTCACTGTATCCCTTCTCCTACTACTCTCAGTGTATCCCTTCTCCTACTACTCTCAGTGTATCCCTTCTCCTACTACTCTCAGTGTATCCCTTTTCTACTACTCTCAGTGTATCCCTTCCACTACTCTCAGTGTATCCCTTCTCCTACTACTCTCACTGTATCCCTTCTCCTACTACTCTCAGTGTATCCCTTCTCCTACTACTCTCAGTGTATCCCTTCTCCTACTACTCTCAGTGTATCCCTTTTCTACTACTCTCAGTGTATCCCTTCCACTACTCTCAGTGTATCTCTTCTCCTACTACTCTCAGTGTATCCCTTCTCCTACTACTCTCAGTGTATCCCTTCTTCTACTACTCTCAGTATATCCCTTCTCCTACTACTCTCAGTGTATCCCTTCTCCTACTACTCTCAGTGTATCCCTTCTCCTACTACTCTCAGTGTATCCCTTCTCCTACTACTCTCAGTGTATCCCTTCTCCTACTACTCTCAGTGTATCCCTTTTCTACTACTCTCTGTGTATCCCTTCCACTACTCTCAGTGTTTCCCTTCTCCTACTACTCTCAGTGTATCCCTTCTCCTACTACTCTCAGTGTATCCCTTCTCCTACTACTCTCAGTGTATCCATTCTCCCACTACTCTCAGTGTATCCCTTCTCCTACTACTCTCTGTGTATCCATTCTCCTACTACTCTCAGTGTGTCCCTTCTCCTACTACTCTCAGTATATCCCTTCTCCTACTACTCTCAGTGTATCCCTTTTCTACTACTCTCTGTGTATCCCTTCCACTATTCTCAGTGTATCTCTTCTCCTACTACTCTCAGTGTATCCGTTCTCCTACTACTCTCAGTGTATCCCTTCTCCTACTACTCTCAGTGTATCCCTTCTCCTACTACTCTCACTGTATCCCTTCTCCTACTACTCTCAGTGTATCCCTTCTCCAACTACTCTCAGTGTATCCCTTCTCCTATTACTCTCAGTGTATCCCTTCTCCTACTACTCTCAGTGTATCCCTTCTCCTACTACTCTCAGGGTATCCCTTCTCCTACTACTCTCAGTGTATCCCTTTTCTACTACTCTCTGTGTATCCCTTCCACTACTCTCAGTGTATCCCTTCTCCTACTACTCTCAGGGTATCCCTTCTCCTACTACTCTCAGTGTATCCCTTTTCTACTACTCTCTGTGTATCCCTTCCACTACTTTCAGTGTATCCCTTCTCCTACTACTCTCAGTGTATCCCTTCTCCTACTACTCTCAGTGTATCCCTTCTCCTACTACTCTCAGTGTATCCCTTCTCCTACTACTCTCAGTGTATCCCTTCTCCTACTACTCTCACTGTATCCCTTCTCCCACTACTCTCAGTGTATCCATTCTCCTACTACTCTCAGTGTATCCCTTCTCCTACTACTCTCAGTGTATCCCTTTTCTACTACTCTCTGTGTATCCCTTCCACTATTCTCAGTGCATCCCTTCTCCTACTACTCTCAGTGTATCCGTTCTCCTACTACTCTCAGTGTATCCCTTCTCCTACTACTCTCAGTGTATCCCTTCTCCTACTACTCTCACTGTATCCCTTCTCCTACTACTCTCAGTGTATCCCTTCTCCTACTACTCTCAGTGTATCTCTTCTCCTACTACTCTCAGTGTATCCCTTTTCTACTACTCTCTGTGTATCCCTTCCACTACTCTCAGTGTATCCCTTCTCCAACTACTCTCAGTGTATCCCTTCTCCTATTACTCTCAGTGTATCCCTTCTCCTACTACTCTCAGTGTATCCCTTCTCCTACTACTCTCAGGGTATCCCTTCTCCTACTACTCTCAGTGTATCCCTTTTCTACTACTCTCTGTGTATCCCTTCCACTACTCTCAGTGTATCCCTTCTCCTACTACTCTCAGTGTATCCCTTCTCCTACTACTCTCAGTGTATCCCTTCTCCTACTACTCTCAGTGTATCCCTTCTACTACTCTCAGTGTATCCCTTCTCCTACTATTCTCAATGTATCCCTCTTCCTACTGCTCTCAGTGTATCCCTTCTCCCACTACTCTCAGTGTATCCCTTCTACTACTCTCAGTGTATCCCTTCTCCTACTATTCTCAATGTATCCCTCTTCCTACTGCTCTCAGTGTATCCCTTCTCCCACTACTCTCAGTGTGTCCCTTCTCCTACTACTCTCACTGTATCCCTTCTCCTACTACTCTCACTGTATCCCTTCTCCCACTACTCTCAGTGTATCCCTTCTCCTACTATTCTCAATGTATCCCTCTTCCTACTACTCTCAGTGTATCCCTTCTCCCACTACTCTCAGTGTATCCCTTCTCCTACTACTCTCACTGTATCCCTTCTCCCACTACTCTCAGTGTATCCAAACTGATCCATTCCTTGTGTCCTTGTTTCTTACGACAGGTAGTGTTCATCCTTCCTCATTGAAGACTGTCGAATATGTACTTTTGTTCCAGTGATAGGTTTTTCGCTGCTGCCCGACATTAATTTGTTATTTGTCTATTGGTAACTTTTTTCGTCTTGCGTGTTTTAGTTTGATCATCACTAGAACTAAATGTTGGTCACTTCCAACATCTGCACCTCGCATAACCCGGGTATCCAGTAGGGATCTTCTATATCATCCAGTTATTGCTATGTGATCTATTTGGTTCGGGTGTCTATTGTGTGGTGATGTCCAGGTATATTTAAGTATATCTTTATGTGGGAGCTACTCCGTGGTAGTTGTTTCGTGACATAGGTTGCCGAGGGAGTGTCAACAACCGCCAAGAAAAGGTCTGGACTCCCGTGCTCCAATTCAGCTCATGAGGACCGAATTATCATCAAAAACTGCCATATCGACCATGCGACGTTCCACATCAATGGCACCGTCTCGTGACTTGAAAGTGTCCACTTAAAAAAACCTTTAAAAAGATCTATGCGACGGCGACTACAATGCTGGAATGAAATCTTGTCGTACAGCCAAGAAACTTTTGGTCAATTACAAGCAACGGAATCGTAGGTTGACGAGATGATACGAATGCCAGATATGGACCATGAACCAGTGGGGATGAATGATATTCTCATATTACTCAAATCGCTCAATTCTTGGGGTAGTCGACACACCATTAGCAGCATGTTCCACATCACAACCGACCACTGATCCGCTCGCATATCCGCGTTTGACCATCTCTTTGATTGACAAATGACAATCCCTCATTTGCAAATGCAATGATCATAGTATGTTTACGGATTGTAAGCTGCATTGCATAACACATTATATTTGAAAACACACACGAAACATTAGTCCGAATTATTAGGCCTATATAATAAAGACGAAACATGCTTTGGTTGCACGAGATCGTAGCTACGAGTCGACGTAAGAGTCGGCGTACTCAAACATCGAGTGATGACGTCACAGCGACAGTTGCAGTTTGTCCAAATCTCACGTTAATTTTGTCTTCTTGGTTTTTGGACAGTATGTCCCCTAGTGGACTTCCAACCAACTACTGTCGAATATAACTCCACATGTGTGGTATGTCTTCGTAAAACGATTCCGTAACAACTTGTCCCTGTACACAACTTGTCCCTGTACACAACTTATCCCTGTACACAACTTGTCCCTGTACACAACTTATCCCTGTACACAACTTGTCCCTGTACACAACTTGTCCCTTTATACAACTTGCCCCTGTACACAACTTGTCCCTATACACAACTTGTCCCTATACACAACTTGCCCCTGCATACAACTTGTCCCTGTACACAACTTGTCCCTGTACACAACTTGTCCCTGTACACAACTTGTCCCTGTACACAACTTGTCCCTGTACACAACTTGTCCCTGTACACAACTTGTCCCTGTACACAACTTGTCCCTGTATACAACTTGTCCCTGTACACAACTTGCCCCTGTACACAACTTGCCCCTGTACACAACTTGCCCCTGTACACAACTTGTCCCTGTCCCTGTCACGTTCTTTCCAATAATATCAAGCTAGGTGTGGTTACTACTTCATGCATTGAGGTAACATCCCGGTGAATGCCGACAAGACGGGAAAACATTACATCAGGTATGACGTCAGCAACCCACCTAATTATTTCACGTATTTTAAAACAACAAAAACGCATTTCCTGTCTTTCTTTATTTGTCTGGTGAGTAGCCCTAACGTGTAGACAATTATAAAATGATACAGTGCATGTAACAGATCGGAGATCGTGTGAGGTTGTATGTAATTAGCTGGTTTACTTCAGTCACCCTGCAATTGAAATTTTGGTAAGAATCGTGCTAGTGGCGCCAAATAGCGACTGATGGCTAATCAAGAGATCGGAAATTGATTTGTTACCAACTGATTAATATATCAACGAAATGTTATCGTGTTTGGTATCGTTGGAAAACTATTTTTTTACTGATATTGTTTATCATTGTTTTAGAACCTAATTATGGTGAAGAACGAATCATTTTAGATACAGTCGAGGTTGTTGTTTTGTGTCGGTGACAGCATAATGCCAGGTAAACATCTTTACTTTCACACCTTCGAATAACAGAGGGAGCTAAAGGAAGTTTAAGGTGGTTCTCTGTTATAAATCTTCTAGCTGATGCATTTTTTATATATACCACCGTAATGTGTGTATTGTAGAGATTTCTATGACAAAACTGATATCATGTGATTTAAATGTTTGGTACTGGGGGGTTTATTAAAAAAATGCATAAAAACTATTCACAAGTTTACTTGTAATTTGTATAGGCAACCAAGCCTTTCCGCGGTCTACGATTGGTCGATCCGTTGCGGGACGACGGTTGTTATTGGTGATAGTGAAAATATAAAATAGTTACTGGCGTCGAAGTAGCAGAGGAACTCCAGCCATATATGACAGTCAGGTTGCAAATAACATCTAAAAACGTACATGGTTCCTCTACGATAACCATACTTTTTACTTCCGCCGTCTCCACTCGAGATTCTATACACGCCATCCTTTTCGCCGTTGTTGTGGCCATAGTGAAATACATTCGTGGACACCACACAATAAGGTACGTAAGACAGCACTCGCCGAGCCCGCCGTGCACAAGACAGCACTCGCCTAGCCCGCCGTGCACAAGACAGCACTCGCCGAGCACGCCATACGTAAGACAGCACTCGCCGAGCCCGCCGTGCACAAGACAGCACTCGCCGAGCCCGCCGTGCACAAGACAGCACTCGCCGAGCACGCCGTACGTAAGATAGCACTCGCCGAGCTCGCCGTACGTAAGACAGCACTCGCCGAGCTCACCGTACGTAAGATAGCACTCGCCGAGCTCGCCGTACGTAAGGTAGCACTCGCCGAGCTCGCCGTACGTAAGACAGCACTCGCCGAGCTCGCCGTACGTAAGATAGCACTCGCCGAGCTCGCCGTACGTAAGACAGCACTCGCCGAGCACGCCGTACGTAATATAGCACTCGCCGAGCTCGCCGTACGTAAGACAGCACTCGCCGAGCTCACCGTACGTAAGACAGCACTCGCCGAGCTCGCCGTACGTAAGACAGCACTCGCCGAGCTCGCCGTACGTAAGACAGCACTCGGCGAGCACGCCGTACGTAAGACAGCACTCGCCGAGCTCACCGTACGTAAGACAGCACTCGCCGAGCTCGCCGTACGTAAGACAGCACTCGCCGAGCTCGCCGTACGTAAGGCAGCACTCGCCGAGCTCGCCGTACGTAAGACAGCACTCGCCGAGCTCGCCGTACGTAAGATAGCACTCGCCGAGCTCGCCGTACGTAAGACAGCACTCGCCGAGCACGCCGTACGTAAGACAGCACTCGCCGAGCACGCCGTACGTAAGATAGCACTCGCCGAACGTAAGATAGCACTCGCCGAGCACGCCGTACGTAAGATAGCACTCACCGAGCTCGCCGTACGTAAGATAGCACTCGCCGAGCTCGCCGTACGTAAGATAGCACTCGCCGAGATCGCCGTACGTAAGACAGCACTCGCCGAGCACGCCGTACGTAAGATAGCACTCGCCGAGCTCGCCGTACGTAAGATAGCACTCGCCGAGCTCGCCGTACGTAAGACAGCACTCGCCGAGCCCGCCATACGTAAGATAGCACTCGCCGAGCTCGCCGTACGTAAGACAGCACTCGCCGAGTTCACCGAACGTAAGACAGCACTCGCCGAGCCCGCCGTACGTAAGATAGCACTCGCCGAGCTCGCCGTACGTAAGACAGCACTCGCCGAGCTCGCCGTACGTAAGATAGCACTCGCCGAGCTCGCCGTGCGTAAGACAGCACTCGCCGAGCACGCCGTACGTAAGGTAGCACTCGCCGAGCTCGCCGTACGTAAGACAGCACTCGCCGAGCTCGCCGTACGTAAGACAGCACTCGCCGATCACGCCGTACGTAAGATAGCACTCGCCGAGCTCGCCGTACGTAAGACAGCACTCGCCGAGCTCGCCGTACGTAAGATAGCACTCGCCGAGCTCGCCGTACGTAAGACAGCACTCGCCGAGCACGCCGTACGTAAGATAGCACTCGCCGAGCTCGCCGTACGTAAGATAGCACTCGCCGAGCTCGCCGTACGTAAGACAGCACTCGCCGAGCCCGCCGTACGTAAGATAGCACTCGCCGAGCTCGCCGTACGTAAGATAGCACTCGCCGAGCTCACCGAACGTAAGACAGCACTCGCCGAGCCCGCCGTACGTAAGATAGCACTCGCCGAGTTCGTCGTTCGCAAGACAGCACTTATTCTTGATGTGGGACTGTAAATCATTCTTGATGTGGGACTGTAAATCATTCTTGATGTGGGACTGTAAATCATGCTTGATGTGGGACTGTAAATCATGCTTGATGTGGGACTGTAAATCATGCTTGATGTGGGACTGTAGCAATACTTGTTTTTCCATTGTGTGTTATTAAATGGGAAATAGTTTACCCTTTACCAACTGTTGTTGAATTATAGTAGTTGCATAAATTCCCACACTGAACATAACGAGTACATGTCCATTGGCTCGGCGCATATTATCCAGCCAAACTTAAATATGTCCACGCAGCCAGGTATATATAATATATAATACAGCATTTTTAAAAGCGCTAATTCCCACTATATGGATCAATGCGCCGTACATGGTATAAAATACTATTCACATGGTATAAAATAATATTTAGATATAAACACACATGTGTAAACACTGAATAAATAAATAAAATTATTTAGAAGTAAATAAACAAATAAAATAATTTAGAAAACCTTAAAATCTGGTGAGAATCCTAATGCAAAATTAATGTATATCACAAATAGTCCATCCATAGTGTCCACCGCATAATATTCTCTTCATTTACATATATTTGAAGTGACTAATAAAAAGGTGAGTCTTTAAAGACTTCCTAAAAATTTGTTAGCGTCTTGGAATTACGAATGTCTGCAGGCAATGAATTCCAAAGTCGAGGCGCTGTTGTTCCAAATGCAGATTCACCAATGCTCTTCTTAGTGATGCATTGGTGCAGTGTTGGCGCATAGTCCTTGCGTAGACGCCCACCAGGAGTTCGTATGTGTAAAGGTTCGGCCAAGTAAGTCGGCGTAGGTATATGGGTGGGAGGCGGGTCCAATATTCAGTCGAATCCTTTATGTAGTCTTTAGCCAACGAGAGCAACGATGAAACTATTGAGACAAAGTTGAACGTTGATGCCTGATTCAAAACGTTAATGTTATAATATACCAATGAGCCAAACCCAAAGTAGATGCTACTACAACGGAACAGTGATCGTCGTCAGGTCATAACGCTGTTTTCAACTATTGGGAATGTTAAATTTGTCATCATGAACAAATGAAGGGGTGTCCGGGCACCCCTTCATTTCGGCCAGATAGTTTCCCATAAAATCAAAGTAGTTATAAAGTCGTTCTAATTCGCACACCCGATCCTGCCTTGTCCTCGGAGTACTAATTATATTTTTCAGTGTAATATAATTTCCAACGGTCAGCAGCTGTTGTCAGACTTGCAAACCATTGTGAGAGACCATCACCTCGTCTCTAATTATTAATTAATGAATTAATTAACACAAGTTAGTGATATAACCTATACGATCAACTATACACATAAACATTATCAAAGTCTATAATTATGTTAGTATATTATAGCAACCCCTACGGTGTAACCATATTAACCATAATATGCTCAGCATCTGCGACCAAAGTGGACCCCATGGGGCCCACTTTGGCCTCTTCCAAAGAGTGTTGGTCGGACGTCATTTTGGTTCCCATGCGTGCATTCACGTCAAAATAAAATTGCTCATTCAACTAAATATAGACTATTGTTATATATATACCACATTTGTGATTATATATCTTGACCATTTATGAAAATGTGGAGTTTGTAAGTCAGGATGAGATGAGTATTTTTTTAAGATACAACATAAGTTTACATAATCCATTAGCAGGCAGGTGACCCCTTAAATCCATCGACTTGAACAGTTGCGGTAAACTGAGTTTGGTTTTTCTTGGGGAAAACAGGACATTAGGAAACATCCGGTATTTACTGATATTTTCCGAGTCTCCGTAGACATAAGAAGTACATTAGACATACGAGGTACATTAGACATACGAAGTACATTAGACATACGAGGTACATTAGACATACGAGGTACATTATGTTCTTTTGTTTGATGATAAATGCAACTCATGCCTGACATTGTATGAAATGTTATTATTCCTATGAACAATATAGTAGAGCTTTACTAATAAAGTGTTATTTTTTTTCAAATACTTGTTTATTGTTATATTTCTGAGATATATAGTTAAGTTAAGGAAGACAAAGTTAATTCATAACAATTTAAGGTTGTTGTATTAAAAAACATGCAGAGGGTACGCATGCAGAACGCAACAATAGTGGTAGTAGACGGCTTGGTAGTAGAAAATCTGTATGAACATGCAGAAGAATTTAAAAAGTTCTTTTTAAACAAAGTTTTAGCTCATCAGGTATGAATTAAATCAGACCGGCCAACGTGAACTAGTGCATCATTGTAATAATAGTTTATTTCGATGAAGAACTTTGTCTTTAATGCTTCATCCTCGGATCACGCAAAACAAGATAGTTGAACTTTAATAACATAGGAAGATATTACAGGTGAAAATGTACGTGCAAGTCATTATATCAGGACCCGTAGTCGTGATAAAAAATCCCTACCTACCTACCCTACATAATTTTGTGTCAACATTTCATACACCTGCTTAACATACAGTCAATGAAGCAAGTAGTACAATATATATCCAAATGCTTAACAACATTGCATAGTTGTCTTAGAAGTGCTAAAAACTAGAATACAGCTGTTATTATAAATATAGGGCCTACTGGTTCGACCAGTGTATGCGTTAAAACGGGTTTTATTTATACCGTAAACAGCGTGCACTGAATCTCGTTTCCGCTGCTAGTGCGTTTCGAACAAGGAATGCAGAAAATCAAGCAAATTGTCACAAATTTACATGCGATAACGCAACGTACTCTAAGCATAGCTAGTATATTGCACGAAGGTAAATCCCGAGATCCTGGCGGAATACGATAAGAGTGCGACATTTCAAAACTTGTCGAGATATTCAGGTAAATATTGGCTCAAATAATTAACCTGTTCCCTCCAGATGTCGCCATGGTCGTCGCCAGCCATTTTCTTTTGTGCTTTTCACGTCTACATTTCAAACGGCTTTAAAATGTTATCGAGGCCGTGTTGCTAAAGTTAATTGGTATTTATATTTATCGAATAGACATATGTGTCGGTAGGTGTTGCACTTATGTAATCTGTATCATTTAACTACTTTGTGAGAGCAGAAAAGGCGATGTTCATTTTCTGGCGCCGTAATTTTCACAAATCATGTCAAGTTCGCACACCAGAAGGCATAACTGTAACATCGAAGTCTTCTCACTACGTGGTTACACAGACCACAGTTGGGCGCCACCGTTCGAGTTGCCGAATGCGGTCCGGCCGACAGTTTGATGATAACGTCTTAAGCGCCGAATTACAAATACAGTTGTGAACGATTTTTAAATCATGAATGTTATATTGGCATGGCATGAATAAGACATTTGTTTAAGTCGTGATTTAGGTCATGAACGATGTATACGTCATATACGTGTGCTGCTGTTTCAATTTGACATGGTGACGGTCATGGTCTCAGTTTTTTACTTTGACAAGAATTAATAATTGCAAGTGGCATCTAAATTTTCCAGTTTTATATTTCTACTTAACAGGAAGGTAATCATAAAATGGTAAGTTTATGTGTGTTTATTTTAATATAATTTGTTTAATTTCCTGCAATCCAAATGGGTTGGATTTGAACAATATAAACTAATATTTTATAAAATAGGCTTGCATTAAATGCTATTCGCAGACATTAAAGACACCTCTTGCCACCTATGAAGTTGAGTTGCGTAACTTTGTTTACCTGTCATTTGCGATGATGTATTGCACATTCCAAACAGTTTTAACCTTCCGGGTACGAGTCAACCCTCTCTTCAAGGCTTATAGACTCATGTTTACACTGAATGTAGACATGCCAACCAGGTTTATAAACAATTGCTGCTAGTTCGGCATAATCTCTGACCCAAGGAGGCCGGCAGATGTGGAAAAATGGCACAATACTGAGTTGCCACAGAATTGGGCGATGCACAAATTTAGGACACAACTATACAGCATATACAACAAAGGTATTATTGGTCGTTGATTGGAAGACATTGGCTAAAATAACTTATAAATTTTACAAAATCTTTATTTGTTTGCAGCCATTTTTAGGGAGTAGCTGTCAAAGTTTGTCTACTCTGACTAAAGATGTCTTCACCAAAGATCGTCTACAAGTGCGAGTCATGTCCGAAGACGTTTGAAACAAAGAGGGAACTACTGGTTCATCAGTATAACCACAAGGAGAAGCCTTATACAACATGTGACACATGTAACAAGACGCTGCCCAATGAACTGCTGCTAAAACGTCACATGAAGGTAGGCACCGGACACAACACAAGTACAGTGAAGTAGTCGATAGTGCTGTTGAGCTTGACACTGTCTTCACATTAACCTAACATGTCAAGAGTGTAAATTTCTATACTTGTCGTTGTTTACTTACAAACTTCTCACTCACTCATCCCTCTTCATGCCTTAGTAGGCACGGTAAGGCTGTCACAAGATAGTACCACTGCTATCGGTCTGCAGCCTACTTTGTGATGGTATCTGAGGTTAGGCTGCTGCTGTCGTCGCCTTTACCAAGGTTCTTATTGCAATATTGTTTATAAAAAATTTGATGTTATTCAGCATTATATTTAAAAAACATTACCTTTTGACAATGTGGGATTCCAACTTATGTATATTTTCTGTGTAGATAAAGTCAGTATATTTATTTAGTGTCCCAGCCAACAAGTTACCCGCGGTGGATAGAGGAGAAATGCATGTTAAGTTTGGGATAATCAATAAGTTGCTTTTCATTTTAATTTGTGATTGCATGATTTTGTCTGCACTATCCAGGTCCATAATCGCAAGGGGCGCACCCGCACTTGCCCAATCTGTTCGGAGGTGTTCGAGTCGACCCGGCAGCTTGAGGACCACCACCGCCTGCGCCACCTGGAGGAGAAAAGATTCCATTGTCGTTTCTGCAGTGCAACTTTCTCGTGGTCGGAGAACCTGCGTCGACATGAGCGCATGCACGCCACCGAAACACACGGATGTCCACAGTGCAACAAAGGCTTCATGGATGCCACCAGCCTACGCACCCACATCCGCCGTGAGCACCCTCGGCCTGACCAGGATCCAGAGAAGCCGTTTGTGTGTCGCATCTGCGGAAAGTGCTTTAAGTTCGACTTCAGCTACGAGGCACACCTGAACTCCCATGAGGTTCCCATCGAGCGCAAGAAAGCTGCATCAGTTGCCGTGAGCAACAAAAATGGCGACGGGACGATGAAGGAATTCATAGTTGAGATTGTCAACGAGCCTGGCCAACCAATGGCCCGTAGCGTGACAATCGACCCAGAGAATTTTATGGAACGGTTTGTCGAGCCACCTGTAGGTGGAGACGAAGGCACAGAGAATGGTGAAAATATGGAGGCAGCAAAGGTCGAAAAGGACGCGAAAGTGGAAAAGGAGGTAAAGGCGGCAGAAAAGGCAGCAGTGACCGGGGTCATGGAACAGGAAGAGAAGCCCATGGAGGAGGGAGTGGCAGATACAAATGTGGAGGGGGGAAAAGCAGCAGCTGTAGAAAACAAGAATGTCGAGGGGGAAAAGACAAAGGTGGGAGAAAAACAGTTGACCGTGGAGGGGACGGATGACATAGTGAAAGGTGCAGAGGATGAAGAGAAGCCAAAGGAAGAAGTGAATGGAGAAGGGCAAGATGCAGCAGAACCAGTAGAAGAACCTAAGGTGGATGGCAATGATGCCGCCAAGACTGCTCCATCCGTAGAGACAAGTGTCGCTAAGCCAGTGCAGGAGGGGAAAGGCAAGGAGAAAGTTAGTCCTGTAGTGGCACAGACAAGGCAGAAGACACGAAGCAAACGTCTGCAGACTCCACCACCACTGCGCTACGACTTCACGATGGGTGAAGATAAGCCATACGTATGCGATGTATGCAACTTGTCCTTCCGTTGGGAGATCAGCTACACTGTGCACATTCAGACACATGATGGATACCCACCGCAGGTACGCAAAAAACGTCCGTACCGCCGAGTACCTCGGCCATCCCCCAGCACTGCAGTCAAGGAGGCTTCGGAAGAGGAGGAAGAAGCAGCAACGCCAAAGAAGCGACAAAAGAGGAGGTTTGTGGGTAACTCGAGAATTGTCCGGCGACGATCATCGTCAGAATCAGATGGAGACTATGATGAAGACATTTCTGGGAGAGGGGAAGATGGAGTGGGTAAGAATCAGGGGAGAAAGACTTCCCCGAGGGATGTCCGGAAGAGCATAAGAAAAGCTGCACAAAGTGGTAAGAAGACGGAACAGAACAAGGTGGAAGTGCAGAATGGAGAGCCAACGACAACACGCCGAACGAAACGTACTCCAACTAAGCGGGTGGTTGAAGTTGAAAAGAAAGGAAAACCTACACCGAATCCTGCAGCGACTGCATCGAAGCGTGTCACTCGGACACATCTAGTAAAACCACCCAATGCCAATGGTAATAAGGCAGCTGTGAAGAAGGGGAAGACGTTCACTGCAGTTGTTGCCAAAAAGAGCCCTTTGAAGAAGAGCACAGTGGTTTCTTCACCGATGTCACTGCGGAGAGATGCCCTGAGGACAAGATCACAGAGGACGGGCAACACACGGGGACAGGTCGACGGAAGCATGGACGACATGTCGGCAGATGATGAAATGGATCTGTGTGGCGAGGCACTGCCAAGGATTCTCGAGGGAGATGTGAAGGGTGATGCGTTGCTCTATGAAAGTCAGACGAGTGGTGGCAAGACGACGGAAGTCGATGTTGAGGGTGTGCCCGTGATTGCAGCGCATCTCAGTTGGAGACGTCAGCTGTGGCGGCGACGCTCGTTGTATCCATGTCGCTACTGCGAGAAGTTCTTCACAACCAAGTCGCAGCGTGCGTCCCACCTTCTGCGCCACATTGGTCGGCATTGGTACGCGTGCACCACCTGCACCGCACAGTTCCCCGACCACTGCTCGCTGACGGTACATCAGCTGGCACATCTGCCTACACATCGGTGCTACCGCTGTTCTGTCTGCGCACACAGCTTCACTGATAAACCAGCGTTGGCTGCTCATCGACAACACCATGTTGTCAGCAAGTCAGTCGCTTGCACCGTCTGCGGGAAGCGGTATGGAAAAGCGGCGCTGCTTGCGAAACACGAGGCAGACCACGTGGCAGGTATCTTCACCTGCAATATCTGTCACAAGTCGTTTACGAAGAGACATGCCTTCGACATTCACCAGAAGTCTGGCTGTATCTTCAGCGCTTTCTCCACCGATGACATGTGAGGAAGTCGGACGGAACTAAAATCGCTATTGGAAAAGCATGTGTTACATTATGGGCTGCGGTTTCTTGCATCAGCTGTTTGTACATTAACTAATCTCTGTTACCACAAACTGATTGTTCTGCTATTTCAGCCGATTATCAATTGTTGCTGGTGTGTTCTGTATTCAGAAACATGCTATTTCACTCACCTAACTTGAGGTGCATACACTAGTTCTGCAGTCCAAAGCAGCTGTGACGTTTTAGACTCGAGCTTAGTTGTAGCGGTTTCCTTTAATAGGTGCCAGATTCAAACACTGAGAAATTGATTGATGCATTGTATTATTTTTTAGGTGTCTGTACTTGAGCTGTAATACGATTCACATTTGAGATAGGTATAAATAACAATGAACTGTATGCAACTGTGTGGTATTGTGCACTCTTTAATAACATGTCTGTATGGATAATTTCATGGTTTGAGAAACCTTTATTCTGTTATTTCATAAAAGGAAAGCCACATTGAGAAAACTACTTATTTTAATACCACCAGCCAAGCTTTTGATGATTATTATACACAACATATTATTTTGTATGAAATGTTCTTCTGTACTGCACATTATTTAGTTAGTTGTGTTGATAACTGTGTGCCGTGTTTTAACATTTGTTAGCGATGAAGTGACATGAGTATGTGCAACGATAGTACATGGTATTGATGGATGGAATGCAGGTGATGTACAGAGCTTGGCATTCTGGCTAGACCGTTGTAATGGTCATAATAGTCCTGTCTGGTAGTACATACTTGTTTGTACTGTCGACACAGATGTTTCTTTCGATACAATTTTCATGTTTACGATGTCTGCATAATCATGTATATAAAATGTTTTGATTGAATCGGTTAACGTCACTTGTTAGTAGATGTATTTGCCTTTGTAATTGGATTCAAGTTGACTATTTTAGTATGCGTATAGAGGATATAATCAGCTCTCTTGAAGAATAATACTTATGGTCGTCTAGTACATTCCTGTGTGTAGGGTGTGGTTTATATAGATGGATACTGTAAAAATTGGCATGTTCAGGAGTTCAAAAGGCACCCGTTATGAGCTAGCGTGGCAAGTTTGACTGTTGGCAGAAGTGCACAGGAAATAATCCAATTTGTTTCAGTTTGAATTGCCGACACACATCATGCAGTGAACTTTGTAAATCATATATTTGTGATGTAAATGTGTCAAGTTGTATGGACGACTATTAATCAATTACAAGTTGCCCAAATATACACACTTGATCAACTTTCAGTGTTGATGTAAGTAAAAGTGAGCACTAGGTGGTGTTTACAGGCTTATCCTTAACAAGTTCTCAATACTTTTAGTACACATTATTTTAACTCGACTGTTTAGAACAATTCAACGATTTCAATTTTGAAGACATAGAATGAAATACAGGCTACATACCCTGATGGTTGCTATGGTGTGTACAGTGATATCTTGATTAGTGGACAAGGGGTACTCACTTAAGACATGTCTATGTTGAAGATGTTCCAGCATAAGAGTGGTAGTCACATTTGCCGAACTGAACTGTTCTTTGCACTGGTGTTTAGTATGAAATAAAAGAATTTAAAGCTTAATCATTTTGTTTTATTACGAATCATTGACTTTGAGGCACAAAACCAGCAAGGTCTCTCGGTGCGTGCTGCTACCGTTCTTCCTCCATTCGTCGTTTCTGGGTCCCAAACAACAAGATTCTGTCCATTTGTTCCAAGCATGGGGCGATTAACTTTATTGTTAACTTGCAAAAGTTAAGTATTAATTAAGTTAACTGAATTTGTAGTGAAATTAACTGATTCACTTATTTTTTACAAACTAGTTTGATATCGTCCACATGTACATACGCAGGTAAAAGGACATTGGCCGAGTGGGTAAAATTTGGGGTTTATAGAATGTTCAGTCGGTCAACTATTTTACCCTCTTGTTGCTGTATAACAGTTTACCGGCTGCACATTCCTTATTTGACACAAAATTAGTAGTGTAAGTCAACTTCATCATTAACTTAACTAGTTAACATAGTAGATTAATTGGCTCATACCTGATTTGTTCAGATACTGCATGCCATCCACTAGGTACCTAAGTATGTGCAGCATGTGTTCTGTAGCATCAATTACAGTCAACTCTCACCATATGGAATGTTTGTGACTTGGCCAAACTGTTCCATATCTCCGATGTTCCTTACAACACAGTGCAGGACAGAATGGGGATTTCAAATCATTAATTTTAAGCACATGTTCCTTGTATCGAGAATACACTGTATGCCTATTTCTCTGTTGATAGGCAATTTTTTTACAATGCCTCAAATTGCTAAAAGGAGGTACCGTATCAATATTTGTAGCATTATTAGTTCAACGCAAAGCAACATAAGAACTTGTCTCCAAATGTTGATGTGTGCATCATGACGACTTTTGACTCATTTCCATCATGAGTGTCATAGTGTTTGTTCATTGCTGCAGTAGCAGTATTGACAGACATTTTAACCAGCAAACAACAAACAGCACTAACAAGTATCAACAATTTATGTTACACAACATGCAATAACAACAGCTCAAAAACAAATGAGTAGGACTGTCCTAACCTGAGAACTCTAACTTGGCGACACCACAGCCACTCTTTTCATCCTTTACACATTTATATTTTGATAGCAGGCAACATAGAGAATTGTGAATTTAAATTGTATCAATGCAATATGATAATGCCATCTTTGCATCAAATATACATCTGAGGCATCAACAACATTATTTACAAAATATGAAGAAAAAGAATTATCAAACAAATACACTGGACTTGACTGACAAATTGCATAGTTACGCACACAAGAACCGTATTTTGAGAAAACGTGCTATGTAATGCCATCATGGAAATAAGACAACCCTGATTCTATGCAAGAAGGCATTCAAGTGTATTTCTATATTATTATTGCTAGGCTAGTTAACAATAAATTACTAAGCTAACAATTGTTTAGTTCATTACTCGTGACAACTGACTAGAATAACATTCCTCCTGTAACAACACATGCGTTATTGCACACCTATGTGAATTTTTACACCTGTTACTATTAAGTAACGAACCTCAAGATTTTAAAATTCCTTTATGAAAACAATACCTAATGAACAAAACAGATATTGGTAAACCTATTTGAGATTTATCGGTTTTTCATTGTAGGATGACCACACACAAAGACAGTACCATACCATACAACTTAATACAACTTCCTTATTCCTTGAATTTGACTTGTTTTTTGTGATCTGTCTCTGCCAGGTTTCTGTCTTTGGGGCTATATTAAGGACAACATCTACCACAGAAGGCCATCATCTGTAGATAATCTCAAAACACAAAATCTGATCAATCACAGCAGCTAAAGTAATAAAGAGTAATAAAAAATTTTATGTGTCAAATTCCAGTGTGTCGGCAGTGTCAAGGCTGACATCTAAAACAGATGTGCAGACCTCCACCAAATCAACGACATTAAAGGTATCCATCCGAAACTGTCCACAGTAATCGTGCGTCATGTGATGCAAACGTGTACCAAAGAAGGTGTGGTTTCACATAAAAATAAGGAAGTTATATTAAGTTATACTGGTAACGCTTTTTGTGGTCACCCTGTAGATACATGAGATAACAATGTGTAGTCGTGGAATTCAAATCTTCCCATTGTAATTCTGCAAACACAGAACAAAGTTAGATGCAGAAATTAATAACTGGCAATGAAGCTTAAAGATTTAAATCCTTAAGCATACTTGTGATTTGCAACAGTTTACCACTTTCTGGTCCTTCTCACCATTACCTCACAAGTGCCAACTTAGTTTGGTTCCAAGGACATTGTTTTCATATCACAAGCAAGATTTGTTTCAAACGGTCGTGCTCTATACCAAAAAGATACATTCACAAAATTATTACCTTCAAACTATTAATAAATCATGAAAGTAGTCACTTTCAACTGAACGAAACTAAAAAGGTATCTTACAATCATTTCAACACACTGACTAGTATACACACACAGGCTAGGTACAGCAGCTGTCTGCCGAAAACATTTAGAATTTTAATGTATAATGTTCTGCTTTTGGTTAATTTCTTGAGGATAACAGTAACAATAACCCTGCTCAAAAAACAACCTATTCATTTATGCTACATGAAAAATATAGTGAAAATGTATAATGGAATTTAGAAATGAAATTAATTTTTTCATTGCACCATGACTTCATCGTCAGTAGCTATTGTTATTTTGAGCAATGGATATTAACAATATTCACATCAGCTCGGACAGTTGACGTGAGAAATGACAAAGGTGGCACTCCAGCAACAAAACAACCCAGAGCATGACATCAGTTCCCTAATATCTTCTCACTGCCGTAGTGGTAGGCTGCAAGACCGACCGATATCACAGCGACGATCGTAGCGCCACCTATCATCATGACCCAATGAGGAAACTGCAAGAATCACAACAATGTAGTTTCACACCAGCCCTGAATGTGTAATGGACACCCTATTTTACTTGATCTGATTTGTTACCATTGGCTTTAGGTCGTAAGAATATTCTTAACACACAACTTGTGGTATATGTTATACATGTTATGTTACATGCGCATCTGAATGCATGCGCGCACACAGAAAGACTGTCAATGCTGTGTCAAACTGCAAGTGACTTTAAAGGTACGAAGTCTGACAGTTTTATTATAAAATGTATAAATGTGTCAATACACAACTTTTAAAATATAATTTGATCATCTGTTTATGAATATCTTCCTTTCTGTACATTCCGGAACAACTGTCAAAAATTGTTAATACCCGTTGAGTTAGAATTAAAACAATTCCATGCTCCAGTATTTCGAGACAAACACGATCCCTGCCTACCGTTTGAATCTTTCGTTTTGCTGCGCCTGTGTTTTGAGTTCCCATCATTCTCTGAAAGACAAGTCGAGACATTTGTTCCTGCTCCTTCAGTTCGCTGACGAGATGTGACAGCTCTTGGTGGATGAGCTGGGAACCATGAATGTAAATAATTATTTATGCTTTTAATAGATCTGCAATAAATTTACAAATTAAAATGAATAACAATTAATTTGTAAGCGCAGCTAATAAATAAATACATTTTCAATGTTTATATTTCACATATCCTATAATCAATTAATTATTTAATTATTCTGAAATGTTAACAGAATTTACTTGCGCTTTGCTGTTTCTGCAAAATGGTTAATAACATTTTTTTGGACAGTGAATAAAAGCTGCCAACATGAGGAGTTGATATTTCAGTTTAATTGTGTTGGCAGGTTATGTATAAAAGTACACATATAGTAGCTGCTCATGATGATGAAACAAGCCAGGAGTTAATTGGTCCCCCCTGTTCGCAAGACAACTGACATGAGTATCTGGGTACAAAAACATCCATGTGTTGTAAATGAACCATACCTTTGATTCAGGCTCCAGTTTGAGCGCTTTGCGCAAATATTGAATGGCTTCCTTGAGGTTCCCTTTACCAGCGAGACACTGCAATAGAATTGCATGAGAGAAACTGACAATCTAGGAATACGAGGAGGTACAATGGATGTACGTGTGTGCATGCCCGCATGCACACACGTACATATTTAGGTAATCCTTTACAAACTTGGTTGAAATTATTACGTCTCTACGGGTAATTCTTGTCTCATCTGTTCTATCCTTAAATGTTCATTCCATGACATCATTGTTTGAGGCACACATATAATACTCTTATCTAATATTGCATCACACTGCTTAACACAGTTGAGTTTCAGTTGAGTTTTAGGATACCGAGAATAAGTCATTTTATTACTGAAAACATGAGGAAATTATCCAGCTAAAAGTAGTTCCCACGTGCGATAAGTGGTCCGGTTTATTGCGTTTAACCTTTTGTGTGTGCTAAACAGTTTTGTAAACACTATCATAATTCTATGCTTCTCGTGTTAATTCACCTGCTGCCTATCTGTAAAGGATTACTCCTATTTAACCAGGATTAAATGTTTAAGACTTTCCTGACAGCAACTTGCCTGCCACATTACAGCAAAACAAACTTTCAGCTTGCACATACAGACAGTACTCACGCATCTCAACTTTCCTTTTCTAAACTTTACTTTTCTTGGAAGTATTAAGCTATATTACAAATATTGCTCAAACGTTACTAACTCTCATAATGCCATCACTATCTATGGCCAAGGCTTTCAGTTATACAGTTAAATGAACCGGCAAGGATGTTGAATGGATGGAACAGCCCAGGTTTCAAGCAGCAACAGCAAGGGGTGGTGCCTGGTTCTTTATAGCATCTGAGCAGACTTCGGGTCATTTACACTGTAAATGAAACATCCATTCCAATTCTGGAATTGCAACTGGGGTTTTGTTTTTAAAGGTAATTGAAATCAGTGAAGATCTACCCACTGTAATTGATATTTTCAATTAATTTCATGTAACTTTTTAACTCAAATTATTCGCTACAAATAATCAATAAAATACAATATGTTACATACATCATATTTATTTGTCATTAAGTACCATGTGTATACATATCTATGCAAAAATTAAATAGAGCTGGTCTAAAATGTATATTATTTTTGGTTATGTCTGGTTGCCTTGTTCACACTTTTATTTCAATATGGAACTGATAACTGGAATTAGTATTTTTGAAGTGGAATTGGTATTTGTAACTGGTGTGTAATTGGATTTGATATAATGTAATTGGTCCCAAGTTTGCATCTGAGTGACTACGACCAGGTGCGAATCAGGAAGACCCTGAACCGCCTTCGAACATGGATGGGCAGGTCAGCGAAAACGGGCATAAGTGTCGACACACCAACAACTGTGAAAGCTGCGACTGCAGTGAGATCCATGAATCACCTGATGAGTTGTCACCTTCTGGATGAACTGGGCCCCCCAACATCTCGCAGCAACATCCAACACAGCAATCACATGTGCACAGTTTTGGAAAGATATGATATGATGATGACTGCAATGATGATGATGACTGCAATGATGATGATGACTGCAATGATGATGATGTTGACTGCAATGATGATGATGACTGCAATGATGATGTTGACTGCAATGATGATGATGACTGCAATGATGATGATGAATGCAATGATGATGACTGCAATGATGATGATGACTGCAATGATGATGATGATGACTGCAATGATGATGATGATGACTGCAATGATGAAGACGACTGCAATGATGATGACGACTGCAATGATGATGATGATTGCAATGATGATGATGACTGCAATGATGATGATGACTGCAATGATGATGACTGCAATGATGATGATGACTGCAATGATGATGATGACTGCAATGCCAGAGATACACCGCACCACCTGATGTTAGAAACACTCACTTTCCCTTTCCTGAAGAGGGCCTTTGTGTTCTGTGGTTCTTCTCGGAGTACGCTCTCGCAGGATTTGATCGCCACGTCATATGCCTCCATCTGTATCAACAACATTCACATCATCAACTTTAATTAATAATCTTGACAGCAAAAAGTATTCAAAGTTCTAGCAAGGAGCTTACCGTTAAATGTGCAGGAAGTCTTGAAATGAGTAAAAAGACCATGTTTTGAAAAAAATCATGTTTTGAACCCTTACATGTTACAAAGAAGTGTGCTTCATGAGATTGGCAAATTAACTATTCACAAAGAATTTATAACTAAAATGAATGACTAAATGAGAATTTACTAAGATCAGTCTTCGCCTGGATATTCTGTGTCCTGCTGTGAATTGCTGTCTCACACGGAAATATTGATAGCAAATAGTCCTTGACACCGTAATAGTGACTATAGTAAAATAGAAGAAAAATATGTAACATTAGAACAACAGAAGAAAGAAAACACATATACACATAACAGTCGCCCAATAAAAGAAATGGAATTAATCAACCTAAGCTATTCACTGTTCTGCCAACCACCGACTGCAAGGAAGACAAAGCCTGGAGCAATAATTAGGATCATCAATTAATTTGTCAGCAGGCAGTGTCCAGTCAACAGGTGGTCACACTCAGACAGTGGGCTGCATCTTATTCATATTACAGCACTCCAATTCTCTATGGCTATCTAACTGATTAGCAATCATAGAGCAATCTACTTTCATGTTTATGTTCAGCTCATTGGGAGGTTAATTTGTAACTAGCCAGGAAATGCCTTGTTCATATTCTTGATCCAAGCTAAGTCACTGTAGTTCACATGAACTGACAACATGGATGTTGTTCTGCTAGGGGTTGATCCAAATACCAAGAGTATTAATCGATGCGGCCTGATGGCAAATGGCAAAGCCAGATGGCAAACACAAAGGAAATACTTAGAACCATGTGACAGTGAGAAAGAAAGGAAAGAATAAAAATACTAACTGAACCCAGAAACCAACTGAAATGGTTCAACTTGGAGGCAGGCGACAAATATGATAAAAACCATAGACTCAGATAACAAAGACTGCATATGAACCATATGACAGCAGATTGCCTTTGAGTCAGATGACAGAAGTCTGTCTTTGAGTCAGATGACAGAAGTCTGTCTTTGAGTCAGATGACAAATGACTGCTTTTGAGTCAGATGACAGTAGACTGCCTTTGAGTGAGATGGCTGAAGACAGTCTTTGACTGAGATGACAGAAGATGGCCTTTGAGTGAGATGACTTGACAGACAGAATGACACACACCTTGAGCTGTGCTGCGGCGAGGTTGTTGAAACACTTCACTCGTATGTCTTGCAGTTGTTTCATCTCCTCAGGACTGATGGCGTTCAACGACATCTCATTCGCATCAATGATCTGTAGGGCCCTGAAACAATAGTTGCAATGTTGCATTCGATGGATCAATGACATACAGAGACGGGCAATTCCGGCGTTATGGACGTACATTTCAGAAAATGTTGGACACTTTGTCCAAGACGTGTAATACAGCACAATTGGAACAGGTGGATTTTGAAATGGGCATAATGTGTAACCTACCTAGTACTATTAAGGTAGCTGGGCAGGCTAGCATGTCAGTTGAATCTTAAATTTTTTTCTTCATAACATGTTAGGAAATATTGAACTGAACGTCGACACCACAAATAATCACCCGGCACTAACGTCATATTTCGGCAATCCAATCCTTTAAAAAAACAGTCCTTTTGGAAATTCCCCTGATTTCTTAGAACCGCTGACAATATTTCCATAGTAACGACCGCAAGTGCTACAATGTTCGAACCAGCTATATTCGTTCGCTGTGAAAGTGGAACATATCTGGTTATTGTGATTCCAGTACACATCAGTATTATATCTACCTAACTAAATCATGTCCTTAAACCAGCAAATATCAGCATTAACATAGTTTATTGTGCCTTTGAACCTATATAGACCTGGTGACCATGCCGGATAACGGGCCAAACAAGATAATCGTAAACACGCCCTGCCATGTGTTTGTCAGATGGCTAGCATAACTTGATATCGTAGATGACAACACGTTACAAATACATATTCAAGGCCCATTGTGGTGGCAAATTAAGGGGACATGTTTTGTCAGCAATAGGTAAAACGCAAGTGAAAATCATCACATTTCAAATCGCATATCTATCAACATTTCTGTTATCACTAACAATCAGGAAAAGTTTCCTAATAAATTTTTTATCAAAACTATTACAAAAACCACTTACGATGCTGCAGTTTGGCATATGAATGCGTCTTACATGTAGGCAACTCTACACAGTGTGGAATTACAATTGGTGAAGGGTTTGTATCAAAAATACACTGCATCTTTAGGCTGTCATTCAACTTTTGCTTAATTCATTCATGGTGGCAGACGTAATTCATTTATGTTAACCAAAATCTACCTTAAAGTTATTAGTGACACTCATACTTACATGTATGTAATTTATTTGTTTGGGGATTTTCTCAAAACGATATAATTTTGCATTATGTGGCTATTTTTTTCACATTTACAAAACTTTTAAAAAACCTTGCAACATAACCAAATAAATAAAAAACTCAAAATTTTAGTAATCTGGAATATTATATAATATTCCAACTACAATCTGTGAAGAAATGGTTAATTTATCTTAAAAACTTCTACTGAAACTACTCAATTTAAGACAAGCATATTATAGCCACCCCAGCTACTTTACCATGCCACAGGAACACCCTCCAACCTCACTCATGTTTGAGGAATGGTCTAAGTGTAGTCCCATTGTAGACGTACTCAGAGAAAATACTTCTGAATGTTGCTTAAAATATTTTCTCAGTGAAGTATGAATACATAAAAATGTAGCAAAACTATGTGTTTGTACACTAAACTTTCAAATAAAGTAGAAATTAATTCATTTCCTGCTAGTATCTAGGTCATAGGTTCATGTGTATGTTGTTATGGATGTACACTTTTCCTGTTATGGATGTACATCTCTGAATGCTATGGACGCACACTTCACATTTCACTATTTAAAATGCACAAATTACGTAATATCAACTTCAAAACATTACTGATTGAAATAAAACTTTAAAATGCATATATTATGAAGAATCAGAACATTCATAATTTTATTTTATATTTTATGAACAAAATCATAATTTTCAGTAGTTCCACTGAAAGCAGTTCCACTGAAAGCCTGATGTTCGGTCTGTTCTCTTTCTTTTTTAATTCAAAATCTGTACGCTTTCTCAGGAAGCCCTTTCATCAATGTCCATGCCGCACAACTAGTCAAGAAACACACCCAGGAGATCATTGACTTAAAAATAATTAATTGTGAACAATTAATAACGTCCATGCATCTTTGAATAACAGTGGTATACAAAAGTAGTCTGCCAGCAATACTGTAGCAGCACTTGGTAAACTAACACGTACATTCTTAATGCAGACAGATACACACGTCAGCTCTAAAACAATTTAAAAACTCCATAATACCAATCATTAATTATTGTCAGTGTTCTAAATATGATACTTTGTTTCATGAACAAAATACATTTTGAATCTCTTCTGCTGTTCTATGAATAATGTTCAGTCTGTTCTCATTCTTTTTAAAGACAAATATTTGTTGGGTTTTTCAAGAAGCCATTGCATCCAGGCTTATGTAGCATAATAAAGAGAGAAACAGAACAGTTTGGCTGAGATGTAAAATAAAGAACAGTGAACTGCAATATTCAGTAAAACATATAAAAACATGGGTTCATAACATGTCTCATAGTCAATCAATTGAGGCATGCATCTCTTACTAGAAACTGACTTTGATGTTACCGGAGAACAAAATGATGTTCACATACTTGAGTAGTTATGTTCTTCCCCCATGGTTCTCTTTATGTTTTTATAAAGAATTGTGTTCTGTTTATTTGTACTTTTTGAAAATAGTTACAATTAACTATTTAATTTACCGAATCGATCTTAAACTGTCCACTCATACATATCGTGCTCTATCTACACAACAACCACCATAAGTCTCCTGCATCTTTCAAATATCCATACGCAGTTCAGATCATCAATTTCACAACTTATTATTCCTAAAACTAAAGCTAACTTGGCCAAACATGCTTTCTATGTCACTGCGTCTGGGTCTGGAATGAACTCCATTTCAGAAAGCCACTCTCAAAGTTATCAAGTCATCATAGAAGTCCTTCTTTAATCCTGAACTGCACAATTTCATTGAACATACAAACGTTTTAGCTCACCCCTCCTTGGGAGATGATGTAACAAAATGCAGGATAGAAAATTATATCAAGTATATACTTGAAGACATTAAGAAAAGTACGTCACACCAGCCCAGGTCTTCCACCTTGTTGTTGTGTGAATATCAACTGATTCTAATGCAGAAGATCCTACCATTATGCAACTATGGAACAGAAACATATCTTGTCTACATCAACAAGAAAAACTGTCACGTGCTCTATCGCTGGAAAGCAGAACAACTTTAAAACTTTGTATTGTCTATTCGCACTGAATAGTTTGGCTATACAGTGGTAAAATTAATGTTAACCTCACGGCAGAACTATCATAAAACTGATATATAATTTATTTAATTCTATCTAATTTTTTTTAATAAAATTTTAGCAAAATCACTGCAAAATGTAACTACAGTATTTCAAATAACGAAGTAACAATGTTCTTTTAATCACAACAATTGAGATTTATTTACTCAACGTTTTGGCTTCCGTCACTAGCCTTCAGTTGCATCATAGACTGGGAGGGAGCAAAGGTGGTAGACAGAGAGCAACGAGAAGAATTATTGAGGTCATATGGATGAGAAAGACGACTCCAATCATGCATCAAGACGATGGGGGATACCGAATCAGCCATGCATGGGACGGCCATCTTGCCATGTCAACTGGTGAGCAGAGGAATTAGTCGTCTCAGAGTTCAGTTCCCGATGAAGGTCACTGACAGTAGCCGAAATGTTGAGTAAGTAAATCTCAATAGTTTCAAATATTTTTTATTAGTGCTCTGATCGAATTGGATGAAAATTAAGGCAAAAGATCCGGAATTTGCAAGAATGCAAGGCATCAAACACATACTTGGTATAGGACATGATCGCTGCACTGTGTTCGCCTCGGGAATACAGGAAGTTGCCTCGCTGTCGCTTCTGGTCACTGAACTTGATCGTCTCCGAGACTGACATTGACTTGAAGTTTGGCACACCAATGACCTTGAGCAGCTCCACCTCGTACGTGATGGTTGCCTCTCCAGGAATGTCTGGCTCCCTAAGAAACAACAATGTTGACAGCCTTCCTGATCAACGGCCACTTGCCTTTCCTCACCTATCACATTTTCACCAAAACAAAACGCAAATTACAATGTGGTATAGAAAAGTGACCCATGGGTTACTTTTTGCTATAGCAATTGTGACCCTGGGGTCACTTTTCTATAGCATTATGCCCATTGAAATGTGACCCCACAATAGAATTGTGATTTCCATCCTAAAAAATTATGTTGAAACACTATAAGTGGCTTGTAGATACATTTAGGTTGATTAGTAGCATATAGCTAACTACATCAAACATATATGGGGATAATTAGATAATAATTTTATGAAGTTGTTCACCATTTATGCACATACACCACAGTCCCAATGTAACATAATCATTTGATATTTATTAATTTAGTTAAATATAATAAATTCTGCGTATTACATTGGAATATTTATACACAAAATATTATTAATTCTGATTAATTGCATTATTATGTTTATATATACAAGCCATTATCGTGCATGCATAAAACTTATTTTAACATGCTACATACATACCCAAAATATAAATAGAATGTATATCAAACTCACATACATACATACATACATGCATACCTGCTATATTTAAATTGTAGTCTGAACAATAAGTAATTAGCAATTGGGTTAACATTCTATGAGGGTCAGTTTTCAATAGCAGTGTGCCCCCCCCACTATAGTATTGTGACCCCATCCTAAACAATTGTGTGATAACTTCAGTATTTATATATAACTTACATACATACATACATACATACATACATACATACATACATACATACATATATATATATATATATATATTATTCTTAAATTGCAGTTTCAACAATACATAATTAGCAACATGGGTCAAAATTCTATTAGGGGTCACTTTCCTATTATAGAAAAGTTACATGTGGGTCAATTTTGTATGGGGGTCACTTTACTATTTCACACCAGAATTTGAGTTTCAATTCCAATTCCAATGTAATTGATCTCCAAGTCAGAACACAAAACTGCCTAAAAGTCAGCACCAGCATGAACTGTGATAAGAACATTTTAGGAAAAGAAATACATGGATGTAAGATGCTAAAGGAAATAGATGCTAACCACCCTCCCTCCACGAAACCAATTTTGCGTAGTATCAAACATGGATGATGTGAGATCACCCTCTATAACATCGGGCATACCTTCCACGTTCACCGTAAGCGTATTTGGCCTCTGTATATACTTCACATATCTCGTGCAATTCCATTAACGCCACCGATAGGTCCAACGCTGCAAATCACACAACAACTAATAATAGTAATACAAATACAACAACACAAAAATGTCTGTAGCAACTGAATCCTCAGAAAGCCAAGCTGAGAGGTGCATCAAAACAAGCTGAGAGGTGCATCAAAACAAGCTGAGAGGTGCATCAAAACAAGCTGAGAGGTGCATCAAAACAAGCTGAGAGGTGCATCAAAACAAGCTGAGAGGTGCATCAAAACAAGCTGAGAGGTGCATCAAAACAAGCTGAGAGGTGCATCAAAACAAGCTGAGAGGTGCATTAAAACAATTAAAACAATGGTTAAACAAACTCATAATCACAGAACATCAAAGCGAAAACAATTTCACTTAGGAATCACGGTTTTGCAATAAACACACCCAAATAGTGGTTATTCTCATGGTTAGGTCAGAAAAATTTCTATAAAACATCCCTATATTACTGAAAATTTTCAGAAAGTTGTGAAATGGATTAACATAAATATACTTTTTTTGACACAACCATTAACTCACTTTCAACAACCACCGGTTGCTTTTAAAAAACTTAATTCTTCTGCTCGCCATTTATCATACCATCTATCATACCATCTACCATACCATTTATCATACCATCTATCATATCATCTACCATACCATTTATCATACCATCTATCATACCATCTACCATACCATTTATCATACCATCTATCATATCATCTATCATGCCATCAACCATACCATCAACCATACCATTTATCATACCATCTAGTGAGCAGAAGAACTAAGTTCCAGATTTCATTTCCTGAAGAAGGCAACCAATAGTTGTTGTAACATAGAGAAAATTTCTATTTAAAACCTGCTTAACATGGTTTCATGTGACTAGTGTTACCTGGAATAACATCTCCGTCTCCCAATATGAAGGTTTGTTCCTCGTGTTGGTCAACCTGGTAACCACCGTCCAAGTAGCCAGTCGATCGGATGGTGACAATGTCGCCCCTCTGGGGACGGGAGTCCAGCCCGTCACCCTCATTTATCACCTACCCACAAGAATCGTGACATTAGCACACTAGTCCTTACCTTGCAGCGTGTCATTGTCGCCGAGCACAAAAGTTATTTCATCACAAGCGTCGACTTTTGAGAAGTTGTTGAGATAGCCAGCGCAGCGAATAGTCACTAAATCACCCAACTGGGGATAGGTGTCTACACCCTCACCTGGTTTTATCACCTGGGGAAAACATCGCAAGACCAGTCTGTGATGGCGGCCACAAGTCACTAAACCCCAATGACATGAATGCGGTGTTTGAGCATAAAAGGTGCGATGCCAGTGTTTAAAATGAATTTTAAAAGAAAACTGTCGCAATAATTTGATCTCTGATTCATGTTACATGTACGTTCAGTCAAATGTTTTGTTAGTTAATACTAGCATTGGGAATTGGTAAAATCTTCATTGGTTTATCTAACCAATCAATGATCGAAATGAATCAATATATTTGATTTCTATAATAAAACATGTCAATGTGACAATGAAAGAGAATATGGTCGACCAAACAAGATTTTTGTGACAGTTTGATCACTGTTTAGTTACAACTATGGCTAAGATGCGGCTTTGTTACAAGTATGTGCATGTTGTAGCAAAAATCGATCACATAATCAAACAAACTATGCTAAGTACGTTAATTATATATCTTAAATGGGCAACTGATCAATGTCCATAATTCACACTTCATCATCTTAACTATCCTGGACCTGTTCCTGCTTTCATCCACCTCAGTTCTCATATTAGAACAGTCCTGGAGACAACAAATGTCTGTGCATCTGAGACCATTCATAAGGCACCCCAGTCTGGAGCCTTACAAATACATCTGTGCATCTGATTCATAAGGCACTCCCAGTCTGGAGCCTTACAAATACATCTGTGCATCTGATTCATAAGGCACTCCCAGTCTGGAGCCTTACAAATACATATCTGCATCTGATTCATAAGGCACTCCCAGTCTGGAGCCTTACAAATACATCTGTGCATCTGATTCATAAGGCACTCCCAGTCTGGAGCCTTACAAATACATATCTGCATCTGATTCATAAGGCACTCCCAGTCTGGAGCCTTACAAATACATCTGTGCATCTGATTCATAAGGCACTCCCAGTCTGGAGCCTTACAAATACATCTGCATTTACATGAAAGCAACTGCAGAACCTGTGGAGCTGAGCATCCAGTTAATTGTGAGTTTGTCATCATCACTGAGCTCTCACCCACGACCATACTGGGGAAGGGAATATCAGGGCACTTGTCTAGATTCCGATGGGCTCTGAGGGCATGCATGTGGAGACAGTCTTTACAAAGAGGGAGCTGGCTAGACTCCACATCCCCCTTCTTGGCTCGGAAAAGTTGGTAGCGTAGCTCACTGACATGTTGTATTAAGAAGCAGCAGTTTCAGGGCCTTCAGCTTGCCTTGTCCCGAGAAAGCACTCACTGTGTCACACCCTGTAAATGCGTGCATTCCCAACAGAGCAGTACATGTTCCTTGTCCAACAGCTGCATACATTTTTTTTATATTGAGTATGCTTGTCCTGACTCTTGTGCCACACTTCACGTAAAGGTTACAGCCAACACGAGCTTGGACAGCCATGTAAAGAATCAACACATCAGTGTCACCTGTGACAATTATGACTGAATGATAGTGAGATGAATCATGCAGTGGCTGGCTTTGCATGCAACAATACGCAAGTGTCTTCCTCTTCTTGTATCGTCTTCATCTCATTCACTTCCTCCGACCTTTCTGCTGTGAGCTTGAAACACTCATCACTACATGTCACATATAATACCTTGCCTTCCTACTTTCCGATCTGGTGTGGCCTCTTCCAGTGTTCCACCATGTGTCCCCCCTCCCCACTCATCTCAATGCAGGCAGTGTCACATACAATCCCTGCACCGTCCCCCCTCCCCACTCATCTCACTGCAGGCAGTGTCAGATACAATCCCTGCACCGTCCCCCCTCCCCACTCATCTCACTGCAGGCAGTGTCAGATACAATCCCTGCACCGTCCCCCCTCCCCACTCATCTCACTGTGGGCAGTGTCAGATAGAATCCCTGCACCGTCCCCCCTCCCCACTCATCTCACTGTGGGCAGTGTCAGATAGAATCCCTGCACCGTCCCCCCTCCCCACTAATCTCACTGTGGGCAGTGTCAGATAGAATCCCTGCACAGTACCCCCTCCCCACTCATCTCACTGTGGGCAGTGTCAGATAGAATCCCTGCACCGTCCCCCCTCCCCACTCATCTCACTGCGGGCAGTGTCAGATACAATCCCTGCACCGTCCCCCCTCCCCACTCATCTCACTGCGGGCAGTGTCAGATACAATCCCTGCACCGTCCCCCCTCCCCACTCATCTCGCTGTGGGCAGTGTCAGATAGAATCCCTGCACTGTCCCCCCTCCCCACTCATCTCACTGCGGGCAGTGTCAGATACAATCCCTGCACCGTCCCCCCTCCCCACTCATCTCACTGCGGGCAGTGTCAGATACAATCCCTGCACCGTCCCCCCTCCCCACTCATCTCACTGTGGGCAGTGTCAGATAGAATCCCTGCACAGTACCCCCTCCCACAACACAACACTGTATAGTACATTAAACAGTCTTCAAGATTCAAACAAACGACTAAATCTTAATGAAATAATAAATTACGAATTGCTCAAGATAAGCACATAAATTATGCAATAATATCTTGGGGTTACCGGTTTGATCGGATTTACAAAATAAAAAACCTATAACAGCAATCATTCGAAGTACAATGCCCATACTGAACCTACTTTTAAAGAACTAAATGTGTTAAAAATAGAAGACATTTACAAAATACAGCATTTGAAATTTTATGTAAACAACTTGCAAGAGTATTTTCAGGCCATGTCCTTTATCTATCATTCTGAAATCTATAGCCATTATACAAGGCACAGAAACAATTCTGTAATTTCAAGAACTAATTATGAATATACAAAGAGATGCATTCGAATAAATCTAGTAATATATACTAAATGACATTTCAAATATAATTAAAGGTAAATGTCGCACATGTAGTAGTCTGCATGGGTTCTTAATTTATGCAAACAAAACTATTTAAACAAATACAAAACATATTGCCATATTCCAAATTGTTATGTTTACTTTACCAAAAGCGTGACCCTCCAAAATCCATAAATTGCAGTAGTATTACCTCTTACAAAAAAAATCATGAAACTATAACAAATACCTAGTATTATGTTTTTCAATGTTACACTGTCATCTGGGTAAAGTATTTGTATGAAATTGCAAATTATATAAGAATATGTCTGTGGGCATACATGTACGTATATGCATATTTTTTACTCTACAAATGTTGCATAGCTGCTGTGCCACATCTGTTCTGTAATTTTTTTTCTTTTTTTTTTATATTCTTTTTAGGCAGGCGAGCACATTTCAAATTAGATTCCCAATATAAATTTTTTTTTATATATTAAACGTAAGGTGGCTCTCCCGCTAGCGACATATGCTATGTCTTAGTGAGAGTCTCCATTGACTATAATATACTATATACACTTATATAATTTCATATGTGTATGGATTTTGTTTGATACTAGTCAAACATATAATTATTCCCTCCCTCCCTCCCTCCCTCGTATCAGATAACTACTGAAAATCGGTATGTATTCTGCTTTAAAATAATCAGAAATGGCCCCTGACAGATGTCAGCACCAAAATAATGTTTGACCTTGACACCAACAGACTTGTCATTGAGTTTTGTAACTTATTTTATGATACGTACCCTCTTCTTGAGCATGTTGTGACCGAGAACAAACAGCCAGCCATCCTCCTCCTTGAAACTCTCAACGGGCTGCGACGCCTCGACACTATCTAGAACGCTGTCAACTGACGATGCATCTAGTGACAAGAAATGCTCAACTTTCAAACAGACAAAGTGACAAACGTCTACAGCCTCCAGTATCTGTTTACAGTATTCAGACAACTATTAGGCCCTTCCTGGGCACACCAGAGTATTTTAATCAAAAGTCATGGTTTTGGGCCTGTGCACCTAAAAGAGTTGCTAAAACATAACCATTTGCAACTACAATTAAGAATATCACGCCAGTGGTTTACTAGGAAAACTTTCGCTCACCAAATGAAATCTATTTGTGAATACCATGTTTGATATTTGCCAATAGGATATGGCCATGCTGTTTGCATCTAAACCCAACTTATGCAACATATGTTGACCTTTGTTTACTAAACTTCTCCCATTTTGACTTAACAGCTAGCTTGAGTTTGCATTGCTTCTGACAGCCTTTCAGTTTTGGTCGAAGGCACTGGAAATTGATTTCTTAGAACTGTTAGGTGCTTATTGATTGTCCAGTAAACATGTCAGCTACCAGTATCATTGAGATTTGACCAGAATCTTCCATTTTTATAACAAATCCTGCAAACACTACTAGCATGATATTCTAGATTGTAGTTGTAAATGGTTAGTTTGATTAACTCTTTTAGGTGCACTGCCCCAAAACCATGAATTTTGTTTTGTTTTAACATCATCAAGTACTGTATAAGTTCTTAAACTTATACGAATGGAATACTTGTTTCAAGATGTATAACAAATGTTTATACTTCAGACAATTAGTTCTGAAAGCTGAATAATACCTGTATATGCATCTTTAAAACTATGGCTAATAATGTCTGGAAAAGGTCCACAACACAGTATTTTTATACAAAAATAAACAAACCATGTTTGCAGTTGTAGCAACATGTTTATGTTTTGTAGCATTGGAGGACCCCCATAGAGATTCCCACATCATGGCAATCTCCACATCATGTGACTACATTGTAAAATTCTCCGAACCAAAATATGAGTTTTCACGAAGTTAAAGATATCAAGAATGATAACGCAGCTTGATAACATTCCAAGAAAACAAACATAAAGTCTAATTGTAATGGCGATACAATTTCGTCAGACAAATCACCTCATTAATTAAAAATCATGTCCTTGTCGTTATGAATCGATTACAAATTATGTTTTTAGAAAACAAAGCTCAAGCGTTTTTACTGCATATTTTTAGTAATCTTTTTTATAACTCGACTTTGTACTGGTAGCTACAATAATTAGTGAGAACCTTACACTATTCAACTTCTTATTTATGCATTGAGGAAATTAATATAAATGTATGCACCATATTATTGATGTTATATTTTCACTAACAATTTATTCATGCCCGACTACTTTTGAATGTATTCCTACCCTACTTCAGACCAAGACTGTACAGTGGCAAGTACGCAAGACTCTATAGTGGCAAGTACGCAAGACTCTATAGTGGCAAGTACACAAGACTCTATAGTGGCAAGTACACAAGACTCTATAGTGGCAAGTACACAATACTCTATAGTGGCAAGTACGCAAGACTCTATAGTGGCAAGTACACAAGACTCTATAGTGGCAAGTACACAAGACTCTATAGTGGCAAGTACACAAGACTCTATAGTGGCAAGTACACAAGACTCTATAGTGGCAAGTACACAAGACTCTATAGTGGCAAGTACACAAGACTCTATAGTGGCAAGTACACAATACTCTATAGTGGCAAGTACACAAGACTCTATAGTGGCAAGTACACAAGACTCTATAGTGGCAAGTACACAAGACTCTATAGTGGCAAGTACACAAGACTCTATAGTGGCAAGTACACAAGACTCTATAGTGGCAAGTACACAAGACTCTATAGTGGCAAGTACACAAGACTCTATAGTGGCAAGTACACAAGAATACACCTATGCAAAATGCTGCTGCATTAACATTTAAATTTCCCTCCTCAACTGACCTTAGCCAATCGCAAACCAGGTTTGTTGATGTTCAAATATGTGGTGTGTGAATAATTTAAGTAATATGCGCAGTCGGTTTTAATAAAAGATGGCACACTTTTGTTAAAATCATTGAAAGAATTTACTTTAATCATTAAATCGAGCAACCTACAAGACTGAATATGTTTATGTTATAGTCTATAGCGCCAGACCACTTTTGTCACAGTATATAGAGCCAGACCATATATGTCATAGTATATAGAGCCAGACCACATATGTCATAATATATAGAACCAGACCACATATGTCATAGTATATAGAGCCAGACCACTTTTGTCACAGTATATAGAGCCAGATCACTTTTATTATTTTTTTGGTCACATTTTTGTCAGATCTGGTAAAAAATAATTTAATGGTTTGTCCAATGAATTCACCAAAACTAAATAAAAAAAGTTGTACAAATGAGCTAACTTATCGTAATCAACACAAGACAAGATCCATTATTTGTCAAATACGTCTGAAACAAGACGAGTGAAAGAACCAAATTGAGACGGGCCTTTAAAAAGCAGCATTTGAGTGATTCATGCCCACTTGCCTGCTGTGGTTTCATGGCTAATTCTGAGACAGATTCCTGGTTTGCGTACTGCACACTTAAGGCCTACTCCCACTTAAGGCCTACTCTTGGACTACTGGCTACACATACATGGTTTGGCTTCCATATGATTAAACGTTAACTGGAAGTGACTTCATTTTAGCAATTCAGTACACGTAGTGGCTTTTTGGATTTAATAATTCTTGTTTATAAATAAATGATAATTTAGAGGGCTATAAATTAACTCAAGAAAACCTCTCATTTCTGCAAAGCATGGTTTACATTTACACATTTTTTAAGTAAATAAATTTAATTGGTGATTTTGGCAGGGGACAAGCTATCCGAATGCAGAGTAGGGGAAGTGGAAATGATAATATATATATTATATATATATATATATGTATATGTATATGTATATATATATATATATATATATATATATATATATATATATATATATATATATATATATATCAGGCATGTCATTGAGGAATTCCAAAATAAGTTTTTTTTTTATAGAGGAAGCTGACTGGGGGTCCCTGGATAAACAATGCTTTCTGGTGGATTCTGGGAATTAAATTCTTCAATTTGTTACCCTCTAAAGAAGAACAAATATTGGTGAGAAGTTGTAAAAACTTTATTACTAAAGCATAAAACAGAATACTAATAATACTGAAAATACATACTGGCTTTGTCTTTAGTGTTAGCCTTTAACTAAAAATAATCACCATTAATAATGCATTAGTGAAACAGTGTATACTGTGCAACATATGTAATCAAGATATATCGTAATAATCAAGTTACACAGCACAGGTAACTTGTGCGGAATATCGTGGTGCGAACGCTTGTTGAAGAGGTTACGTGCATGTGTCCTTGACTGTATGTGTTCAACCACCGCTTGGCAACCGCACTGATCATAACAGGAGATTTCGTCGCACAGGACGCAACATGCCATGTCACTGGCATTGACCTTTTGGCAAAATTCGCAGACAGTTGTTTTTATTTCACTGTCGCTGTAGTGCAAGGTTATCTCTTTCCAATTCCACTTGGCATGACAACCAGCATCGATCTCTCATGCTTGATGTTGCTCTTTTCTTGTCATAATACTGGACATTTCATCATGAAAAATTATAATCTGGTTCTGAATTCTGAATCTTTGCTACAGGCGCTCTGCATACAATGCCATTTATGAAACATTATAGCCTCGGTTACCCGTGATGTGGCACCACAGCTTAATGAGTTCATGAATGTGAGCAGTAACCCCAAAAGTTGGGCTAAGCGATACTATAGTTACCGACCGCCAAGTCACGGCATACCCTACCCCCACCCCCTCAAAACGAATTTACACAATTAATACAAGTGACCAATTTTTATTGCGGATCTGTGAATATTCATGGATCCATGAATGAATGACATGCCTGATATATAAATATATGATAGGCATACTGAGAGTGTGAATCACTGAGAGTAGAGGAAATGGGAGAACTATCCAAATGCAGAGTAGGTGAAATGGGAAAACTATCAGTAGGCGAAATGTGGATACCCTGTGTACCCTATTTGGGTGACTAGAGAGAAATGGACTTACCAGCGCCACCGCCGCCGCCCTCTGTTGTTTTATTGGTGCTGTCTGTTCTCTCTATGAGTGGTGCTGACACCGTCCCGCCACACAAGATATCTGAGTTGGGAGCGTACTCGTCGTCCGAGGAAGTGTTCGTATCATCGGTCACCTGGAGCACAGCGGCCTCGATGGCATCGTTGACCAGTTTGTTGGCGAGGTCAGTCTCAGAGGTGGACTCGCCAACCAGCTTTGACCCTGCTGCACACTCAGTCATTGTTGTCTTCTACAATGTAAACAACACATTGGCATTGATAAAACCGTGGATGCGGTGGCACTGTGGTTAGAACATTGGACTCTCATTCGAGAGAATCCATGTTTTACAAATACAAAAATAATTATACATTTAATAATTATGACTACATTAATTTGCTAAAATCATGTTCTTGATTAAACCCCTGTAATTGCAAACGGTTATGTTTTATAACTCTTATAGGCTTTTGTTTCTCTTTAACAATTGAAGTTTACTATTTTTAGTCATCAGTTATATCTTCATTTATTCAATCATATAATTTGATATCCTGACGTGAGGTCCACAGCAGAACTGTATCAGTCATATATCACTTTAATTGCTAAAATGTCTTTATATTATGTCATTTGCAACTTGCGGGCTCATTAAAACTGCTGCTCCTGTCAAATGTCAAACCTGGTTGCCTTCTTATGGGCTATTATGATACTTGATGTTTGAACATACTGGAGAGAGGGGGACAACACAACAATATCTCCCAGCACCCCTCCAGGCTGCACTCAAAAGGGTTGTCAAACAGAAACCTGATAAGGCAGTATGTCCTGTTGTTCAAGTACATGTGTGACACTTCGACAAGTTGTCATGGTCAGTGGTCACTCTTCGTACATGTGGCATTCGAATTCCACGAGATTCTAGAGATATCTGCTCCAAAAGCAGGCCATACCAGTGGCACAGTGCAAATGTGCATGTTGTCATGTCATGTTGTCATGTCCCAAACTTTCAAGGGTAGGGTGATTTCATTGGAAATATTAGTGATTGCAATGTGTTAATAAGGGTGCAAATACAATACTTTGAATCTGACAAGGAAATACATATTATTAGATAATAAATAAATACAGTCTATTTTGTGGGGCGTGATAGCATACTGGTTAGAAGGCCGGACTCTCAATCGAGAGAACCCGGTTTCAAATCCCACTGCGGTCGCTTCGAACCTTTGGCAAGTTTGATCACCCCACGTTGTCACAGTTCACTCAGCTGTATAAATGAGTACCTGGCAATACAGACAGTGGTGGATATGTGAACGAATAGCCTTCGCGCAGCAATTGCAGCATGGCTGAATACTTCCCAAAGAAGTTGCGATGGCCTTGGAATGAACAGGTCTGCCAGGGTGTGAAGTGTAAAGCACTTTGAGCAGTCCTATGGACCGGATACCGCGCTATATGGTGTGCATTGATTTATTTTAGTTACGATAACAATTATAGCAATTATCATATTTTATTTAGTCATTTATTAGATTACATATCTTCTTAGATCTTCTCCAGTGGGGTGATATTTAGGTGGAAGACTGTAAGATGGTAGTTTGGCCCATGTAGTAAAACGACTAGGGAGTCAATATACCATAATATGGGAACGTGACCCTCTTGTTTTGTTCGGGCTGTAACCCCACTACTCAGGTGGGCTGTAACCCCACCACCACCCAGGTGGGCTGTAACCCCACCACCACTCAGGTGGGCTGTAACACAACCACCCAGGTGGGCTGTAACCCCACCACCTAGGTGGGCTGTAACCCCACTACTCAGGTGGGCTGATCACAGACACAGATACACAACCAGCTGCATACCTGCTGCTTTCATTAATCAGTTACTCTGTCAGACAGTGACAACCTTTCAATGGATCAATCGATATGAATATTCAATCAGCTCCTTAATCAAACACGTCTCCTTATGTAAGTGTTAGCACACGGCTGGATGATGGACAAATATGTAGCTCCCCTACGGCATAAACAAAAGGTCATAATTTGTAGCAAATCTTGTATGAGAAGTGACCAGCGTGGCCGCAAACAATGTAGGGGAGGAACAACATCACACAAGTTGGAATATTTGGACAATGATAGGATTTGTAGAACACAATATGGGTAGTCATTTCCACACATCATTAATCATATTTCCACACATCATTATTATAATCCAATAAGTTATATGTTCGATAAATGGGTTTAGCTTTTTCCAGGGTCTTATATGACTCTTAAGAAGGTACATTAAGAATTGTCGTGGACACACTTAGTAGACAAGTTAGCCAAGGATGCAGGAAAGTGGTTTGCCCTCCGGAAAAGAGTTTCATCTTACTTGAACCCATACCAGTGGGCTATGATCTACAAAAATTACAAGAGTATGGTGATATCCATGGAATATGTCTCATGTGCATGGATGGAATCCAGGACAAAACCCCACTCGGACATAACCCCACTGGACATAACCCCACTGGACGAAACCCCACTCGGACATAACCCCACTCAGACAAAACCCCACTAAGACAAAACCCCACTTTTATTTTTTTAGAAGTAATGAAAATTTAAAAAATTAGATAAAAATAAATAATATTTTGAAATGAAGTAACTATATTTCTGCTTGCACTTCAAAAGGAATTGTTTTCAAATGTAAATTTGGTCCTATTAGATGTTTAATATAGCCATAAATTAAGTGGATGTTTCTCTGTTGTACTTGGTGATATACGTAATGGGATCATCCCCGACAGCAGTTAAGGGAAGTCAGTAGAATTGGCTTCTTCTAACTGCTACATCAGAGCTAAATGGTTCAAGGGGGATAATTTAGGACATCAATTTAAGGGAAGCCAGTAAAATTGGCTTTTCTTAGTTGCTAGTTACATTACAGTTGACCGGTATTAAAGGGTATAAAAGGACACCAGTAAACATGAACCTTCATTATTCTACAACATGGAGATCGTCATCAACAACAAAGGTGGTCTAAAGCTGATGCTACATATACACCCGAAAATATATCAAAAAGACTGTCCGATGGGAGTGCTCCAACCGCACAGCGTTCAGTTGTAAGGGAGGTGTGACTACCAATGCTGAGGTAAATATCTTCTGTAAATTACCAGATATGAGAAATTATAGATATATAGCTGATTTCAGATATTTTTGTTTAGAATGTCAAATTAAAAAACACTGATACAAATTATAATGAAGGCCTGTTGCATGGTATTGTGTAAAAGTGTCCTTGGTTAGAAAATGTATTATAATTTTTGTATCATAACAGTATACAAAATTTAACATTTGCCACCTGATGTACAATTATTTTCTGATTGTGGTTGGATCGAATTACCGGTTGGATCAACTAACGGTGCACATAAATACCATCAATTTAGATTAATATTGTTCTGCTTTGATGAATAATTTAAATTGTTTCATTATGAATGCACTTAAAATACGCTTTGATTGGAACAACCAGTTCTTAGTCACCTGGTTAATAGCTTGTGAATATGTGCCTGATAAAATGTAATAATTAACACTATCTATATCATCCTATTTGCTTAGAACTATTTCATTACCTATATGTTACATGAATTACTGTTGCATTTTCAAGGTCAGTGTTGATAATAAAGTTTCAGAAAATGTTAATTTCCATGTATTCAAAATGACCTTCTCCAAGGACAGTACTGTCCATCATATGATTTTCAAAGAGCAGATTGTCAACAAAAACCATAATATTATATGATTAATTATACCACTATCACACTTTTGCCATATGAAGCTTCTTTGTTGTGGATAATTTTCCAGAGACCTTAATTTTTGGATCCAGTTGTCCAAAATTTTTATACAATACAATGCTACAAACATGAATGAAAATTTTAAAAATTATTACTACCTTTTCATATTACAACTAATATTATATTTTTCTTTGTACCTTTGCAGATGACAACTGTCACCAGCATGACACCGCACAGCCATGATCCACAGGAACAGTCTGTAGCTGTTGCTAAGTTACGTGCCTCACTCAAGGAGCGTGCAGCTGGATCACGTGGTACACTAACACAGCTCATGTCAGACCACACCACAGATGTGCCTGTAGATGTACGTGCTGCACTCGGCAATCCAGACACAGTCAAGCGCTCTCTCAGGCGGGAACGTGCCAAGCACATGCCCAAGAACCCAGCGTTGCTCAGTGAACTCATGCTAGATGGGGAGTGGAACACCACTGTTGATGGAGACCCCTTCGTCATCTATGACAACGGTGTTGATTCTTCTGCCAGGATGTTAGTTTTTGGGACTGACCTTGGACTTCGCCACCTCGCTAGTTCTGACTCCTGGTTTATGGATGGCACCTTCGATGTTGTACCACTCCTATTTACTCAGTTATACGTGATCCGTGTACCACTTGGAGAATCAGCTGTGACATGTGTCTACGCCTTCCTACCCAACAAACACCAGGAAACCTATGAGGAACTTTTCTCGGCTATTCAGGACCGGTGCACTGAGCTTGGCTTCAATGTTGACCCCACCACTGTGACCATGGATTTTGAGCAGGCAGTGATCAACGCCATGCAATCATCATTTGGACCTCATGTCAACATCCATGGATGTTTTTATCATCTTGCCCAGTCCACATGGAGGAAGATTCAGAGTCTTGGTCTGGTACAGCGTTATCGCGAGGAAGACAACGTTAAGCTCTTCTGTGGGATGATGGATGGTCTGGCTTTCCTGCCTGAAGATGATGTACCTGATGGCATGGCCTACCTGCGTGATAACATTCCTTAGGGACTAGAACCCCTTCTGCAGTACTTTGATCAAATCTATGTGTCCGGTACCTACCGTCAGATACAGCTACCCCAACGTCCAGATGGCACTATGCCTCCACTTCGCATACGTCGCAAGCCACCTATGTATCCACCATCCATATGGAATGTGCACAACATCACCCTTCGCGGCAGTTCCAGAACCAACAACATATGTGAGGGTTGGAACAATGCCTTCTCCAACTTGGTAGGACATGCTCATCCAACTATCTGGAGGGCCATCGACACTATCCGGAAGGACCAGGCACAGGTTGCCACTGCACTGCTACGTGACCAGCATGGTGAACCACCAGTCAAGCGAACGCGGCGCCACACAGTTCAGCTCCAGACGAAGCTTCACAATCTGTGTACTGCCCGTCGTGATGGCACCAAGTCAATTCCCGATACACTGAGGGGCATTGGACACTGTGTGAGATGGAAGTAGTTTAATGTAGTTTTCATGATAACAATATGTGAGGTAGTAGTTTAATGTAGTTTTCATAGTTGCATATTTTTCAATGTTGTATGGTGATACATTGACATTAATAAAACAGAAAATAACAAATATTGTTGTCTTTGAATCTATATGCAGTAGGCCAAAAGGGGTTTTGTCTGAGTGGGGTTGAGTGGGGTTATGTCCGAGTGGGGTTTTGTCCGAGTGGGGTTTGGTCCAAGTGGGGTTATGTCCAGTGGGGTTATGTCCAGTGGGGTTATGTCTGAGTGGGGTTTTGTCCAGTGGGGTTATGTCCGTTTACCCAAGAATACACCTATGCAAAATGCTGCTGCATTAACATTTCAATTTCCCTCCTCAACTGAACGTAGCCCATCACAAACCAGGTTTGTTGATGTTCAAATATGTGGTATGTGAATAATTTAAGTAATATGTTTATATAAAGACATTAGACAATGTCCACAAGGCCTCACCATCTGTAGTTGCATAATCTGTCTTGGAAAGAAAAGCATGCTGTGTGTCTGTGGCTCTAGCAGTGGTAATTATTGTTTGCTAAGAGGGTGGATAAGCACCAGGGCTTTGTGTACTCTAAGGGTCTCCAACCAGACTGCAAACTGGTACAGTATTAAACAAGTGTAGCCCAGACTGTCTCACTTGAGTCAATATACTGAATTGGTAACAACTAGCACAAGCTCTAAGTGGACTTTAACTCAGGGGTTCTGACTTGAAGACAAGTTTGTGTGGCTTCACTGCATTCAGAAAGGGAATAGCTTAAACACACACAATGACATAAAATATTTTACTATCAGGCTATCTGGTGTCAATACAGCTACACAAGTGTGCGCACTGTGTGCTTTTGTATTAAAAAACATACAAAACTTTGTTGATCATAATGCATGTAAACAATTATTTGTTATTCATATAAATCAGTGATTAAAAAAATTGGAAGTAAACAAATCAAAAATCAATGATTTTTTAAAGTGATTTAAATCAAACAACCCTGTGACTGATTGTTTGATATCGGCAGGAAAACGACTCAGAATTACTAAAGAATGATGATATAGTTTTTTTTGGTCACTTCACATTATCGATGATGTATTTTTCTCATGAGCACAAAAGTTCTGTTTAAACTGCAGATCATGAGGTAGATGTGCAGACTTGGCCCTCGCCAATGGCTCCTATTTGAATTAGGACAAATGAAATTCAAGGTTTTTCAAGACTTTCAAGGTCCCGTACATACCGTTTTTCTGTAGTAACATCATATGCTGGGTATCTATATAAAAATCAAATGAAATGTTACGGTTGGGACCAAGTACCAGGACTTGTACTCATACTGACAGGCACTGCACCAACCTGACTTGTACTCACACTGACAGGCACTGCACCAACCTGACTTGTACTCATACTGACAGGCACTGCACCAACCTGACATGTACTCACACTGACAGGCACTGCACCAACCTGACTTGTACTCACACTGACAGGCACTGCACCAACCTGACTTGTACTCACAGTGACAGGCACTGCACCAACCTGACTTGTACTCATACTGACAGGCACTGCACCAACCTGACTTGCAAAATGACCCAAACGCATCCACAATGACATACCTGCATTCTACCTGCAGAAAGAAGATGATGCCAAAATCACACACATGCATGCACGCACATACACAAACACACCACATGCATACACACACGCATGCACGCACAATACTGTTTGTCAAAAGCAATACTCTAAAATATGTTCTTTCCAAAGACCTGCAGTGACTGGAACAATACCCAGTAATACCAATATTTCAGTAAATTGTTCAGACTGATAGAAATCACACATATACCTTGCAGCAGGCGTAGTTCCCCACAGTTGTGCGATGTTTTGATGCAAAACTAACAGACATCAACAATTAAGACCAAGATCCAGCTTTTTAACAACCACATTTATCAGCATGCAAAATGAGGCCGTCCACTAAAAAAGAAGGACATGTTTGTCCATGATAATAGATATGCCTGAAGGGATGTGACAATGAATGAACGGCCAGTCTGACATTTCCTTACCAGTTGTAATCTATATCTCCAGGCCCATTTTGTTCATATCTAGCTAACTATCCAGTACAAAACCATAAATGTTTGCAGACATTGATATCCATAGATGGTATTGACAGCAATACATTTTAACCTAACTTAGACATAATACCCTCTTGTGGAAGCATGTTTCAGAAAAAACATGAAAAATGCATAGTTCCTCAAAGTAGTGACATTCCATGAAACGTCATCTCCTCAACTCAGTGTTTTTTTTAGGTTTTTCATGCAGCCAAATTGCTCATGGATGTGAAATTCCTCCAAGCCTGTATGAGATTTCAGCAATGGTGGAACCCCTCAATAAATTCCTCCAAGCCTGTATGAGATTTCAGCAATGGTGGAACCCCTCAATAAAGGCCACCTAAAAATCAAAAGGGAATCGTCATTTATCTGAAACACTTCCTGTTTCAGATAAATTAAACATGGCTACTGTGCAATTACATTGTTTGGATTTTGTTCAACAACAACATTCGACGCACTGAGCTCACTCGTTTCGTGTCATTTTGAAATATGTTTCGTTCACTCTTCACGATCGCAGTCAGTGTCAGTGGCCTAGATTCTTCTTTGTAGAGATTTCCAGTCATTTTCATTTCAATCATCAATTTTAACTTTTTAAGACACACATATACTTAATAATTTTTATTAATGGTAACATCTTCTGAAACTTCACGAAATGCGATGATAAACAATTGTTTCAACCACCTTATCGTTTAGGTAAACGGTGCTGCCACCTATCAGATTTTTCTAGAGGACACTGTAAATATCAAATATTTGGTTGTTCATCATCAATTGGAAAAATTCAAATTGACCTTGTGTTTTAGAAGTGGTCATTGGCGAGGGGTCATTTATACAATGTAATCAAGTAATGAAACAACTGTCAGAAAAGGTTTTGCTCCTATGTCATTTTTCACTGCCTGTATGAGCAGAACCTAACAGAAAACACTGACTCAAGTCACTCAACTCACATTTTCTTCAAACAATCACATCACATCCATGATATAATTTTGGCATGCACTACAAATACTCACAGCAAGGTGATATATTTTTCAAATTAAATTTGAACTAAATGAAAAATCTTTGTCATCACCAAATAATGAATCACAGAGTGTGACCACCAAGGCATATTATCACGGAAAGAAATTATGTATTTTTAATGTGCACATTCTTCACATTATAGGGTTTGTTGCCTGTATATTAAGAACAAAACCTTTTTCCTGCATTCAGCTAGTTTATAAAACTGTGCATATTCAAGCTAGTATATTTTTTTTAGCTTGGATCAACAGTGATTCAAAACCATCTGATGACGCATTATAATTGTTGTCACGTGGCTGTGTGGTAGAACATCAGTCAGTGTTGGTCAATGTCTAAAAAAACGCTGGCCCCCTCTACCTGGCGCCTATGTCAGGAGAAATAAAAGATCCCACACCAGGAGTAAATGTGTATGCGGACTCCATCTCTCATGAGCCACTGCAGAAGCGTCCATGACGTGGGTCAATCAATTCTGTTAACCACCTCGCAAGAGGATATGGTTAAATGAAACCATTGTTGTCAATGGAAATGTGTAAATGTGCATTGTGGAAGCTACACTCAATGGCACTCACTTACTTCCCATCTAGGGACAACAGCCAGTATCTAGAGCTGTCATTGTCAACATCTTTCTTACATAAGCCAGTACACCAGACCACTCAGACATTGTCTGTCTTCTTTTGTGGACAAGGTGTATTGCAGAGACTGCGCACCTGTCTGCATAATTCATATAGTAAATAAATGTTAGTAAATAGTGTGTTGATGACTCAAAGTTTAAAGTTTACTTGATGAAGGATAACAAAATTGAATGTACTGAGTCATATTTTATTAAAGTGAATAACTGGCACTTGCATAATATGCCTTATCATTTCAGCAAATTTTTTTTTTGCACTTTCTGTTTTTTATAGCTAAAATGTACTTGACATGTTTCAATGTACTTACACTTATACCCCTGATTAAAATGTACTTGACATGTTTCTATGTACTTACACTTATACCCCTGATTAAAATGTACTTGACATGTTTCTATGTACTTACACTTATACCCCTGATTAAAATGTACTTGACATGTTTCAATGTACTTACACTTATACCCCTGATTTTATCACAATCATCCAACTTGTGTTCAAAGTTCTGGTAACGCACAATAACTAGTTATCATGAATGTACACAAAGCCTTCAGCAGTCAGCACATCACTTGATTTTGACCGTGTCAACACGTACAAATCAACATTATACAATGCAGGATGACACCAAATGTTTGTCACTGAGCAAGCCGTTATGTTTCATGTGTTCACTGGTGGTGTCTGATGATTGACTCCAATATTTCCCCATTATGCTGGTCAGACTGAGTGGCCTGTAACTTCTAAGCTTGTTGGTTGTTTCCCTTCTTGAGCAGGGGTAAGATTTAGCAAGTCATGGAAGGTAGCCAGTCGGGCTACCAACCTTGCAAAATGAAGTGGCCGGACAGCTTCTTCAGTAGCCACTTGCTAATCAATACTTTGATGATAGAAAGTAACTTCTTTGAAGATAGAATGTATGAACATCAACAACAAATAAAAACATAAAAAACAAATAGTTTTGAAACATTTATTTTCAAGGCAGGATCAATACAATGTAATACATAATACTGAATAAAATACAGTATACAATTGTACACATGTAACAGATTGTTTTGTTTTCATAAACACCAACAGTCTACGCGTCACAGGACATCAGGTCCTGTGAACTGAACAGTTTACAGACTGCTGATTTTTCAAAGGACCAGATTTTACCTGTGTCTGTGTGTGTGTGTCTGTGTGTGTGCGTGGCTAAAGTGGTGCCAAGACTATTAACATGGCCGGTTATTATTTCAGTATAGAATGACTGTTCAGTTACATGTTGAGCATCGATGTGGTTGATTAAATATACAATGAATGCTCCCTATTGATATCACTTCGGCTACGGTTTGGCAACATTTCTTGCAATGTCAAACGTGTCACAAACACACGATTTATGGCATTATATAACACTTCTGAGATGTTTATTAACATTCCATTTATTAACATTCCATTTATTTTTTATGCGCCTAAAATATTGCAACTCCGTAAATATTTCGAGTCGCCATGTGGGCAACTGCAGTAAAAAATTGAAGTTGCCCCAAAGCCATTTTTGGACACCACTGGTGACCGGGCGACCGCTAAATCACACCCCATGTTGAGTATTGCAGATATGTTTGCCTTTTTCCAATCTGTGAGTAGTGTGCTTATTGTCAGTGATGTCTTAAATATGATGGATAGTGGAACGCTGATAGTATCTGTCAATTTGTTTAGGACACAAGGATGAAGGCCATCAGATCATGGTGATTTGTATGTATTTAGTCTCAATGCTACAATCGATGGGTCAATAGTGCAATATTCGAATGCAACTCGATAAGAGGTGATACTGTTAAAACATCTACTTGTTTCTTCAGGAACAGGAATGTCTCCATCTGGTTCTCTGGTCAAAACTGAAGAGAAGTAGTCTACCAACACTTCTGTTTTTTCAAGACTTTGTTAGATCATCATTCTGTTTGATTAAAAATGCTTTAATTATGATATCCTTTTCATATAGTTTCTGTGCCTTTCGTGTCAGTGCCTGGCCCGATTTCGGAGTCTGGGCATCTTTGGTTTGTAGACGTTTTAACACAATCTGTTTATCCTCTTTCTTTTGACGTCCGATGGCTATTTTCTGGCTCTTTCCCGATATCACCTTCTTTGGAATGCATTGTTCTTCTGTGTGTCTAAACGTAGATGTAAAGATGATGGGCTTGCACAGCTCCCTTGAATATATGTATATATATATATATATATATATATATATATATATATATATATGTATATATGTATATATGTATATATGTATATATGTATATATGTATATATATATATATATATATATATATATATATATATATATATATACATAATATTACATACACACACACATATATATATATATATATATATATATATATATATACACATACACACACATATATATATACATATACATACACATCTTCCAGTATGATGTGCTACTTGGTGGCCACTGAATGGTCACTTCTTAGTGACGTCAGTCAAAACTCTTGGATAATATGTCTCAAAAAGGACAATTTGTAAGATCATGTTATTATATTTGAAATGATTATAATGGTTAAAACACACTGATATCATCAAACACATGTGTATTTAGTTTTCTAATTATGCCCGGACTGCCGACTAGTAGAGTCATAATCACCACTGATTGTAATTGTTGTCAAAAAGTTTTGGTTTTATCTCTAATACATTACAATCCATTAACAAGAAAATTAGCATTAAAAGAAATTTGTGACAAATCATCCCAGCATTTTGTGACACGTTGTTGCGTGTCCCATATTTCCGTGGCAACGTAGTATTGTATTGCTTTTTCAACTAGCATTTGATCGCTGGAGACAAACGTTTACACTAAATTGACAACTGCTGTTGTACACATTGTATCATACAAAACATTAGGTAGTTATTTATTAAAGCAATAGTTGGATAGTTGTGTAAACCTTGCATATTATGGACTGCCCTCACAGCAAATCAAATGGTGACGTTACGATCTAACTATGACATCGGCCACATTTTGCTGCCATATTTTTACTTGCATGTCTGTAACATTTTAATACCAGAAAATTCAGCACTAACTTTCATAGAATATGCATAATTTACAAACCAATAACCCAAACTTTGTTAGGTGTCACGCAAATCACCCCATCCAAATTAGTGCTACAACTTCAAAGATTTGCCATTATTGTTTTGTATTTTTTTGCAGGCCTGGGGCCGTATGCACAAAGGCCAGATAGCTCCCTTACCCGAGGTTATCTTCTATCCGGCGATTAAATGTACTAAGTCGGTATGCATGTCGCGCGGATAGGACTATCCGCAGGACTTAAACGCGGATAAAGTTATTCACTCGTTTTACCCTGTTTAAGTGGCCTATCCACCGGATAACTCAGAAATAAAAATGGCTGCCATAATTCTACATCGATATTGACGCAGGCGAATGTTGAGAATGAATAGAATATTTAGAGATCGAAGCCATCCGTTTGAAGCATTCGATGATGAGAAACTGTTTAGAAAGTTTAGATTCAGATGGCAGGACACAATAGCAATCACAGACGAAATTAAGAGAGACATCGATATCGCAAATAGGTCGGGTTCGGTGTCATCTCTATTGCAAGTGCTTGTCACGCTCCGATATTAAGCCAGTCAGCCGAACTGTGACTCGAGTTACAGAATCCGCCCTTGGGGTTACCGGGAACAAGACGAGGTTAAATTTGTTTCTTTCATTCTTTCCCATGTTTTTGCTATTATGTTAATAAACGCTTTCGTGGATTTGTCGTTCGGCAATGTGTTTTAAATGACAGTGGATTGCAGATAATCATTACTGACAGCGACTCAGCGCAAACGTGATTAACACTAGCGCTAGATTGTTTATATTTACCGTCTCCCATGACGGGCCGTCCTAGTTGTCGGAAGTAAGGCAGACAGTTCCGCAATCCCAAACCCGGCATGGAATTTCATATTTACGACTTGTGCATACGAAATTGGAGCCGAAGTTAAACGCGGATAACAATCTGCAGATAGGGCCTATCCGGGTTTAACTTTTATCCGGCCTTCATGCATATGGCCCCTGGGGTCTATTACATTACAATGTAATAGATTACTATTACTAAGTTTCCCTTCTATTAGTATTACTATTACATGATGAAGGCAATGTAATATATTACTATTACATTTCAAGCTATTACTATTACATTTTCCATGATCAGAACTATTTTCTTTCGATTAACATTTTACGTACTTAATCACTTTCAAATTAACTGATGGGTGTATAATTAATTAAATTACAATTAACTCTAAATAAATTTCCCAATTAAGTTAACCTCACACAATTCCAGTCGGATGTAGAAGTTTCATATATTTATTGGAATGAAACAGAAAAGCAATGTCACTGTCACATAACACAGTCTGATTATCCCATAGTAGACCTATACTGCTCGGCTGCTGCTTGGTGGACAGTTAATTATTGGCGCAAGGATAGGATGTTTTTCACACTTGGTCAATAGTGTGTAAGCTAACTACCATGCAACTGAGAAAATCTCAGAAAACTTGGTATAAGCCCCTGGATTTTGTTCAAACATTACCCAGCATGGCAGGCTGGCAGCTAGGGTTGGGAGATAGCAATGATTGATTCAGATGTTAAAGACAGTATGTTTGGTGCTGGAAGCCTGGAACCCTTATCCTGCTTCAGGGAATGAATGAATAGGCTTGTATGAAAAGAATAGATGGCTGGTGGACCTGGCTTCAAATGACCAATAGCCATGCAGCAGTAACACTGTCACAGAGTCTCAGGACTGCTAATAGTGCTAAAATTCATTGACTGTCATGATTCAGATACTAAACCATTTTATCACCACTGTTGGAAAATCAATAACAAATAAAACTGCATGTGAATGACTGAACATGATGCTTGTCCAAGTCCCATTATGTCAAAATACAGAATTTTTGGTCTGATTATTTTCAGTGAAATTGAATTTTGGTGTGATTGAAATGTTCAATTGTAATAGTCAGGCAATACCTCAATTACTGTTACTTTGCTTTCTATTACATTGCGTTCCGTTCCATCTATTACTATTACTTGAAATCATTACTATTACATATTACCATTACCCCAGTCTGCTTTTTTGCATGATAATCGTAGGGTTATGCTGGTATTTAACTAATCAAAATGTGGATACATGTTGTGTATATGTGATTTAGCGTTTGATGGCGAATAGTGGTCAATTTCATGGTTATGTCAGAAATTGCAATACCATCCCTCAGAATTTTGTTAGAAAATGTTTCTCTTTGTGCTTTGCATTTATTTTTGTTATTGGTAATTTTTTTAGGACTTGAATGCTGCATACTGTTTTTGGCAAGTTGGCATATCATAGACACCCTTATCTAGGGCGCGCAACGTTATAATTACATACATAGCATGCTTGAAGTTGGGGGACGCCGGCAATGCCCAACAACCGTGATCTTGGTGTGTTCAAAGTTAGTTTTAGCTTATCGCAATCCAGTATAAATTAATTAAATTGTTATTATTTATAAATACAGATAATGTATGTTCTTTCAATGTAAATGTTTGAGGTTAATTCCGTTTGGATTATGCACTACATCATTGAGAACCAGTAGGTGCACAAAGTTAGGCAACTCGAGTATATTGTGACATCACGACATACACCGTTCTTCACTTAAGTTAAACGAAGTCGAAGGACTAAGCCTAAGCTAAGGTAGGTATATCAACAAAAAATTCAAATCGATCAGATGATCATTTAAATGGTTCCACAGGATAGAGTGTCCTATAAAGTTTATAACACTTTTGGAATTTTTTTGATATCTACATTATTTCCGAAGTTATTCCACTTTTTGATCTCTGAAAATTAGCATTGATGTCTATACAATTTGGTTCCATTTCTTGTGACCCGGAATGCTGAGGACTGTATTTCATTTATATGAAAATAGCAATAGTTTTTAATGTATTGAACATATTGATGTGAAATAAAAAGGTATATGACCCAGAAACTAATGTTAATAATATATGACCTTGACATGACCTAATTAGTTGACCTACATTTAACCTTTGACCTATTTACATGGAGTAATGGGATTATTTGGTTGTAATTAATTAGTAAATGAGTTTATTAAACCTTTATGGGATGGAAATTGTCAATGTATCTACTTCAATGTCATGTGACTTGGTAAATCCATATTTTTGATGACCTAATTAATTGACCTACATTTTACATTTGACCTATTTACGTAGATTAATGGGCTAATTTAGCTGTTATTTAATAGGTAATTGGCCTATTTAACTTTTAATAGATGGAAAATGTCAATTTATCAACTTGAATACTATGTGACCATGTAATTTTACATTACCTAATTAGTTTACCTGCATTTCACACTTGACCTATTTACAGGGAGTAATAGCATGGTAATAAGTTGGTCCACCCATACAGGGCTAGGGGCATCAAAATAATTGTATGTGTTTAGATTATATTACAGTTAATTGTACATATTTTACCATGTATTAATTATGAAAAGGCTAGATGTTATTCAAAAGCAACCATTTATTTCTATATGCACATACGTTTCTTCAGACAATGTCAATGCCTATCTATGTTCGTCATATTTTTTATTTCTTGCAGGCAAATGCAATAGTGTGTCAATGTTCCACAAGCATACTGTCTCAGCATCAAGCACATGATTTTGTTTATCATGTTAGATGAGTGCATGGCAATAATTTCCATGTGTAAGAGTATAATGGTTATCGTAGACGACAGCACATTTGTCAAAACCAGAATTGATCACTTTGATGTCGCTCATCGATGGACGATGAATCTATCTCAAATCATCATTGAAGAAAGGAACAGTTGTCCTGAGATGAAGTCTTATATGATGTTTCAATAGTGCATGCAGTGTTATCTCCAAGGTGTTCATCATTCGATTCATTTGTATCATAACAGCCGATTGTAATCCATATAAATAGCTGAAGTCTGTACACACAAGTTGCTGTTGAATACCTTTACCTGTAACACAAAATACTTTTGATTAATTAAATTAATAATTATAATATTATATATCTGATATAATCAGATGATAAAATATCAAAAGTACATTTTATAACAGTAAATTTTGCACAAATAAAAACTGGATCTTCTAAAATCCAAGATGTCAAATAATGTGTAAAATAAAATAACGATAATTAAGAAGATATTCAAGTTGGCATAAATGATCACTGCAAATAAAAATTAACAAAACACAAATAGTGGCAGATATTAAGTATAAAATATGCATAATCAAATATTAAAGTGAAAAGTACAGCTTTAAAAAATTATTACTTGGTTTTTAACAGTAATCACTGGAAGGCGACCGAACATATAGGTATATACAAATACACGACAATTTTTTTATTCATCGTAAAGTATTCATTATCAATGCATACCTTAGAAACACTACACAACTCACACCAGTTATTACAATTTACAAATTATATAATCAGTAAAAAAGGTATGCAGTAAAATGCAAAAAAAAAACAATAAAACATAATTTCTGACAACTAGTAAATACTGCTACACAAACTACAGAAATACATATATAACAAATGCTATAAACAAAATGTGCCAGCAAATAATTGTTGAAATGTGGATTGCTCGGATTCTTCGAAAATATTTCATATTCCAGTATTGCAGATGACGCCATGACGATGTCAAATCATCTTGCAGTAATTTACCTTTCGTAATTTTTAACATAAAAATATTGACGCATAGACAACAATAATACATTTATAATAACTTTTATCAACAAAACATGCAATAATTTAATCGCAGAAATACGGATGTCAACGGATTACGATGCGTCGAAAGGTCTTTACAATATACGTTCACGCGAAGCCACCGACCGCAGCTTCCGAACGACAAAACATGACAGATTAGCGCGCACCGGGTCATGTTGCCCACGTTTTTCTGAAAAACGGCAGTTGTCCACTGCAATAATATGCACATCATTTTAAAGCTAAGTAATTATTGTACTGTTCTTTTTTATTCCTATAAAATTCTTCTTTATATTATATGTACTTTTTAACAAGTTTAAGCAAAACAAAATTTACTTACCTTCGTGCAGTCACAAAAGCGTCGGAATGAAAAAATTTCCGCGCCCATAATGTAAAGAAGACATTCATTGGTCGATATGAAGTTAAACAAACTCGGCCACGTCATTTGCATACCGAGTATTTTGGCTTTTCCCGCGACCATGTGATGCGAGCGTCACGCCTTCGTACCAAATATGGGACACATAAAATGACGCTATTTTCGACGACACCGAAAAAGTGACGCCATCTAGCGGAACTTGATATACCTAGCTAAGGCTAAGCTAAGCTTAGCCTAAGATGTTAAAACGTTAATGTCAGTAGTAATGTCTGATGAGACTGTCTCGATCGTTGTCTGAATTATTGTAGCAACAGTATAAAGTAAGCGTATGTTTTCCTGTCTATGAGAACAAACTGACCAGTCAATTTCATACTAAGGATGAAAGTTGACACAAGCTTGACAAGGCGTTCACAGTCATTCACTCATTGCTAGCAATATTTATACCCAGTCCACGTTAACAACACGCGACGCTTTGCGTTCATAGCAAAAAAGGGACACTGCACGCATGCAGTTGTACCATTTATGATTTACCATTGGTTATTAGATTACATACCTGGGCTCCTTCAGTTGCACATCTACTTTAATTGGCACACGTTCCTATAACTTCGACTTAGCTATTTCTAAAAACCGCCGTTGGCGATCATAATTTGCCAAGTACGCTATCAGTCATGGTTGCATTACATCCAGGCCTGGACGGCATCATGCTCGCCAATTGGTTGCTAATCGCTCGCCATGTAGCGCCACTATCACGGCTACGTCTGAGGTCAGACTATAGTGCAACATTGCATTGGTGGCCATGCTAACGTTTTGTCTGATTATAAGAAAGCTGGAAAAATTTTCACAGCAACTGCCACCATCTCACTGACATGCTGACCAAGTTTTGTCAAAATCACATAACTCCAACTCTTTTTAAACGCTCCTACGCGATGCCCGTCAATGCCCGTCAATGTTTACAAAATATCTATGTATTCATACGCCCCACATAGCCCATAGCATTACAAATTCCCATAAATCCACCCGCCATGCACAATTTCACAGCCAATAGCTTCTATAAATAAACATGTGAGTATGTCTGCATAACTGCACTTATGTCACATCATATGAATTTCTTAATCTTCCATATCACAATATAATACGCCATACATTCGTGTCAAATAATAAACAGGAAGTTCAATTGTGGTCTGACCTCTTCTCCCCTCGGTCCCTTGCGGGGTGGGAGCCACATCATTTTAATATGTTCCGCCATCTCCATCCATCGCGATATTCTGCAATTCTCTCCCCTTATCGACTGTCCTTTTCTGTCCTTTCGAGATCTCTCCAATCATAATTTCGGTCTTCCTCTTCACCTTCTGTGTAACACCCTATTCTGTTTTCCCAAGTCCTCTTTGTCAATCTGTCATCATTCGTTCTCTTTATGTGTCGTGCCCATAGCAGTTTGCTCCTCACTAACTTCATCCTCAGGTGTTTCTTAATTCCGATTTCTTCTCTTAATTCCCTCATCTTAATTCCGACACACACACATATATATATATATATATATATATATATATATATATATATATATATATATATATATATATATATATATATATATGTCGGAATTAAGATGAGGGAATTAAGAGAAGAAATCGGAATTAAGAAACACCTGAGGATGAAGTTAGTGTTAAGATGAGGGAATTAAGAGAAGAAATCGGAATTAAGAAACACCTGAGGATGAAGTTAGTGAGGAGCAAACTGCTATGGGCATATATATATATATATATATATATATATATATATATATATATATATATATATATATATATATATATATATATATATATATAATTATATGTCTTCTATATGTCTTCTCGTTTCACATTAGATATTCTCCGAATCCAATGCATGTGTTCCCACCCGTAATTACAAACTGGTATAACGCAAGCTTATAACGCTTTCCCTTTTAAGGTGATTATATTATGGCCACTATGAAGCATTAAATCCAAGTATGAGTCCCGCCATTCACCTCACCTCGCATATATGATAATGCAACCACATCATTGTATAGTTTCATCCATTTTGGTTCACGATTGGAAACCAGTTAGTAAAATTATTTCGTTCACAGTAGGCTACATATGCGTGCACATGGGTACTGGGCGTTCTGAGACGAGGGATCAAAACAAAAGTAATTTAAAGAGATGCGCAAACCTCAGCTGCGCTGGCAAATACTGAATCCAGTATGGAGCGACAACAATACTGAATCCAGTATGGAGCGACAACAATACTGAATCCAGTATGGAGCGACAACAATACTGAATCCAGTATGGAGCGACATCATCATCACCAAAAACAAAATAAGATCACTGCGGACTCTGGTCATAATGATCTTTCTCTATGCTTTTGAGACTTGGACACTAACAACACGACTTAAAAGAAGACTACAACCGATATAGCTGAAGTGCTGCCATAGCATCTTGCATGTCCCACTCACGGATCATGTCACCATGGAGAAAGTCCGCAATAACAATAATATTATATACACCCGTAAATGTTATGACGCACCCCACGACCCCCGGGCAATGTGCGTCATTGTCCATATGTGAGTCAGACATATGGGTTCCTTAACGTACACTTGCGTCAAGAAATGACGTACTACTGCATGTTTTTTTATTCACCAATGGGGACTTCTTTTACCAATGCTGATATGTGACTGATATTTTAAAGTCAGACGCGTTATCGATTACGTCATAAGACACTTTGCGGGCTTTTGCGGACAGTTTGCGGTTGTTTGCAGGTGCAAATAATTGTTAACATTAATGGTCAAAACTATAATAGCAAAATAATTTATATGGTCGTTTATCGGGGGTAACAATACGTTAGAGTCAATTAAATTCTAACCGGTTTGTGGACATTGACGCACCCCTCGTACATATCGACGAAGTTTACTGTCCAGCCTCAACTCAACGAGTCATTATACTTTTAGACCTTCAATTAGGCTTTCAAACCAAGCGAAATGCGCAATGCACGTCTGATGTAGGCCTATCCACATTTATGAACAATAAATTGTTATGTTGAATACTTATAAATGTTTACTATTATTCATTTTTTAAAGAAGAATATTTGTTTTTATCAATGTAACGTTTCAAAAGATGCACGTACATCCAGGTTAACAAAACAATATTACATAGTATAAGTTTGTACTTTTTCTATAAATGTGTTGTGTATTAAGATGAAGTAAAGGTAGTAGGGTCAGGAGACTCCTCTAAGACTAATTAGTCGCCATCGAGGAGCCACCTTATAAATTATAATATTTATGAGTTAATAAATTAGTTGGCCTAACAAGTTATGATCTTTCATAGAGAGAAAAGGTAAACTAAGTAAAATTAAAAGAGTTTTGTCAAACAAGTGCAATTCTTACAAATAGTACGTGCGTGTATGCCGGTAAATCTGCAAAAGTGTGTATTCCCTTTGTGTAGTTATGAATATGTGCGTACATTGAGTGCTTGCGAGTGTTTAGTTGCATGTTTTGTCATTGTTGGTTCTGCCTACACGTATAACAATTTGCTATATTGCATGAGGTTTGATAGTTTGGTATGCACTGATGTTTGGTGGAGTTCGCAAACCCACTTAGACTACGTGTGATGATTTTTGTCTATTACCAGGGCAGGCGTATTGTTTAAAGTGTTATGTAGATTGTGTCTCAGGTATCGCTTAGCAAATTCATGTTGTGTTCTAAATGTATGTAATTCATGTTGTCTTCGTGTATTGTGAGTGTCGATGTTTGCATTTGGTGTCAGCTGCCAATACTGCAGGTACGGTGATAATAGATTGTGCATAAATATAATTTTTATAATAGAACTTGAGTTCTTGTAATCTTAGTAAATCTGTGATTTTTAATAAATTTTATCTTTTGAAAAGCGGATACGTATGTGAGTTGTTTCTACTCGTTGTTAATATCCTAACAGTCTTCTTTTATACTTTGTATATTCTTTCACATTGAGAGCCCCATGCCATGATGCAATAGTTCATATGTGGTAGGACTGTGTATTATATATAACGTTTTTTTTTTGGGGGGGAATACATGTTTAAGCTTATCTAACACTCGAATTGTCTTGAACACTTATTTGAAGTGATTTCAGAATGTTTCCTCTATTTTAAATTTGTGTCCAGAGTTAGGCCTAGGAAGTTGAATTCATTAACTTTTGTAATGTTTGTGTTACTGATTTGGAGCGCAGGTGCATTTACTTGTTTATTTGTCATGTGAAAAGCATATATCTAGATTTGTTTATGTTTAGTGACAGTTTGTTAATTTCAACCCATTCATTTATTTTACCAAGTTCGTCATTAATTGAGGAACCAGCACCAATGTTCTTCGCATTATTTAGCGTACTTGAAAGGGTAGTGTCGTCTACGTAAGTTATAAAATTAAACATTTCACTAGACTGTGGACTATCATTTATGTAGATTATAAACAACTGCGGGCCAAGTATAGATCTCTGTGGGTCACCAGTGCTTATGAATGTTTTAGATTTAATATCGCCCAATTCTACACATTGTTCTCTATTTGTTAGGTAGCTGTTGAATAGTTTCAGTGTGGGGCCTTCCAATCCATAGTATTTTAGTTTGTCCAGTAATATTTTATGATTAATGGTATCAAAAGCCTTAGATAGATCGAGAAAGATGTTTGAAGCTATTTTACTGTTGTCTATTTGAGTAGTGATTCTATCTACCAACTCTAAGACGGCATATTCTGTTGAGTGACCAGATCGAAAACCATATTGATTTTCTGCAAAACGTTTTTAACCTTCCAAATATTCAGACAGTTGACTGCTAATTACTTTTTCTATAACTTTTGATAGTGTTGGCAAAATAGAGAATGGCCTGTAATTAGTTAACAAGGCTGGGTCTTCTTTCTTAAAAATGGGAATGACTTTGGCGAGCTTTAGTTTTTTCCGGGAAAACACCAGTGTATATGATTTGATTTGTTATTAGCGTTAATAATTTGATGAGTGATGATGCAATATGTTTTAATAAATCTGTAGATATACCATCGGATCCACAGCTATTTTTCTTCGGCAAATTGTTTATAGTTCTCTTGATAGTTTCTTCATTAATTTCTTGAAATAGTATTTGTGGTTTTTCTCGCCTGAATAATGTATACTTTTAGCGAGATATGAACCAATACTAGTAAAATAAGTACTAAATATATTTGCTATTTCTAATTTGTTAGTTATTTCAGTATTATTTTCCTTAATTGTCACGGGAGACAATTTTAAAATTTATTTCTAGAAAAAATGTATTGATGGTTTTCCATGTGTTTCTGATGTCGTGTTTAAATTTGGTGAATGTAGTTTCGAAGTACATTTTTTAGCTGCTTGGATACTGCTCTTTAATATGGCATTGTATGTTTTTAAGTTTATGTTTTATGTTTAAGTTTATTGTGGGCTGGGTCTTGCCTTTTTCAATTTTGAATATAATTTATCTCCATATCTTATTGATTTAAGCAATGCCAGTGTTATCCATTTTGACTTCTTATGTTTGTATTGTTTAATTTGACTAATTTACAGGGCATATGTTTATCTTTAGCTTTTAAAATAGCATCGTGTATCATGCCATAGTTCATATGTGTATCAGCTGACCTGCCTTTATCTAGTTTGTTGTATATTTCCGATGCAATTATCTCATTTTACTTGGGTCATGGCTTTTTCCGTTTGTACATTTATTTTTTATTTGTATAAATGTGGGAGTGGCCTCTTTATTAATTATCATGTCAAATAGTATAAAGTATTGTTGATGATCAGATAATGTTTTTAATAATATACCTACTTTTGTCTTTGTTGATAGATTTTTGTTTTAAGGAAGAAGTTGTCTATAAGTGTACAAGTCGTATGACAAAATCTCGTTGACAGGGTTATTTGCAGATAGAAACTAAGTGTTGTTAGCATATAATAAAAATCACTACATACTTCGTTTTCGTTTATCTTTAGCAGATTTAAATTATAGTCTCCAGCCAATATTATTTCGTTTTTATTTTCTATGTTTGTCATGAGCACTATAAATTCTTTTAAGCTACCTAATTTGGTAATGTAACATTCTGGGAGGCCTGTAGATGTTGCCTATGATGATTTCTTTGGGTAGCCCACCGCCGGTTACTTTAATAATCTGTCCCTCCCAATATTCATACTTATTTAGATTAATTAGCAACTCATATTTGAATCTTGTATCTATGCAAGTTCTGTCATTTTCATTATACATTTTTTTTATCAAGAATGTGTTTTAAACTATTTTCTTCAAAGGGAAACCAATGTCGATGTTTTGGGCCTATGCACTTATAATATAGTGAAACATAACCATTTGCAACTACAATCAAGAATACCACGCATATGGTTTACTATAAAACCTTGTAAAACCCAGCATCTTAATTACAATGTGGTTTGACAACACTAGAGACCAGGAGGCTAAGAGGAGACCAAATAGAAGTGTATAAAACAGTGAACGGTTATGAGGATATTGATAGGAATATGTTCTTCAAACTGAAAGAAGGCAGTAGAACCAGATGACACAAAGCAGCATTAGTTAAGGAGCAGTGTAGGTTGGACATGAGAAAGTACTCTTTCTCACAGAGGGTGATAAATGAATGGAACAAACTGCCAATTGATTGTGTTAATGCTAGTAGTGTGAATATGTTTAAAAATAGAATTGACAGATATCTGATCAGGGCGGGCTACACATATATGATAAAATTGTTGGACTCTCGATAATTCAATGGCTTCCTTGTCCACTTGCCATCTGGAACTTGTTGTTTGGGATGGCAATCTTGTTAAATCTTGTTAAATCTTGTTAAATCTATTTCATAGGCAACGCCATACTCTTATGTATCCCTCGATTAACAAGGCTCCGTGAGGTGGCGCCACCATTTGGTGCCCTCACAATCGCCTCATAGCAAAGAACACAGAACCAGGATGACCCGGATGTTTGCCCAGAATGAGCAAACACCCGCGAACTCTCATTCTAACTCATAAGTTATGAGCAACATGTTATAAGCGTATATAATGCATTCAAAACTTGACTTATATTGAAACTATTTACGCAATAAAATAAAGCGACATTAATATTCAAAACAGTGTTCGGTCAGTTGTGCCGCCACCGACACTCACGTGGCGCGTCACTGGCGAGAAGTGGGAGTTCCTGTCGTACGAATGGGTGTGTTGCATGACAAAGCTCAGCTAAATGATGTGTGTGTTCACAAGAGCTAACTTATTTTGGGGCACCAATCCTCAATTAAGCTGTGATTAACGGTCACGACAAGTACATTTGCACTCGGTCGCTACTTATTCAAACTACCGCCCGACAGACCCCCAAATTGGATCCAGCGGCAATTCCGGCGACTCAGTTGTAGCCACAAATTTGCTTCGCTAATCGGTCTCGCGAGAGTGCTTACACGAGCGATTAGTTGTTCGACTGATTGAACTAATCGTTCGGGTGAACGGGCCTTTACTGTCCAGCAAACGGCAACAACTGAACAAAGGAAACTAAATCTACTGAGCTGAAACATAGAGCAAACACGAATCAATCAGATCAGTGATGCCACCTGACGGTAACAGTCACATATGTGTTCACCGCCACACTCTGTTATCAGATATAGAGGTCTCAAATCACTACTCCTGCTATTGTGATGTTTGCTTTCTGACCTAACCATGAAAACGACCACCTAGAGCCGCCAAACGTCTCCTATATTTACCATATATTTACCATATATATATATATATATATATATATATATATATATATATATATATATATATATATATATATATATATATATATATATATAATGTCGCTTTATTATGTGTGTGTGTGTGTGTGTGCGTGTGCGTGTGCGTGTGCGTGTGCGTGTGCGTGTGCGTGTGCGTGTGCGTGTGCGTGTGCGTGTGCGTGTGCGTGTGCGTGTGCGTGTGCGTGTGCGTGTGCGTGTGTGTTTATGAAATGGTGTTTGATGGTATGAAGAAATGTAATTGTAGCGTTACCAAATTTATGCCTGAGTTTGGTTCACTTCAAACTGTCGTGAAAAAACAAATTGTTTCATCAGTATTGTTGTGCGTTGTGGCATGACAGTATGGCTCGACGGTGTTAACAAGATGTGCATACAGTGGAGTGATGCTTTGGCTTTGCGCAAGGTATTGATGTTAATATATGGTTACCATATATATATATATATATATATATATATATATATATATATATATATATATATATATATATATATATATATATATATATATATATATATATATATATATATATATATATATATATATATATATATATATATATATATATATATATATATATATATATATATATATATGGTAAATATAGGAGACGTTTGGCGGCTCTAGGTGGTTCACTTCAAACTGTCGTAAAAAAACAAATTGTTTCATCAGTATTGTTGTGCGTTGTGGCATGACAGTATGGCTCGACGGTGTTAACGAGATGTGCATACAGTGGCGTGATGCTTTGGCTTTGCGCAAGGTATTGAGGTTAACATATGGTTCGCATAGATATTTCATACCATTAATTGTCGAATGTGTACATTTAGGTGTTGATTTGGCCTTTATAGGTTTAAAAAGTTTTACAGAACAGTGGCCATGTCAGATGACATGGTTGTTAATTATATTGAAAATACAATGACATTTGCTTTATAACTTATCTTATATATATTTTTACTACACGTCATGTATGTATATTTATATATATATTTGTCTCACTACATATATCTCTGTTGTTCATCATGTGTGTATATGTATGTTTTTTTTACCTGTATTTATTTATATTATTATGGGCTCTTGCCTGAAATAAAACATTATTATATTATTATAATTATTATATTATGTCCAAATATGACGTGGCACATCATGAACTATTATATATGCGTCTGAGTGTTATTAAGTATAAATGTATAGAAATGTGGTAAATGCTACATACAATGACAACGCAAATGTGATTTGTGAATTGGTGGTATTGAAAGATTGTAACAATGACGGTATCTTAAATAACGATGAATATAATGCTGTGATTTCATATCTAAGCACAATATAATTTGTTTTCTAACTGCTGTTTCTTATATGAAACTTTATCATTTGTTTAATATGTATTATGTTTATGGATCTTGAGTCTGGATAAAAATGGTAATAATAATAATAAAGGTTTTTTTGCATTTCTATTAAGGGTGGTTCCTATGATACAAGTATACTGAAAAATAAACAACTCAATGCAAATGTAACATATTCCGACTCTAAAAAATATTTTGACACATCAAGCACTCCTATCGGTTGCAATCGATTGCAATTGATAGGAGTGCTTGGTGTGTCAACGGTATTAGTTTACATGCGGAACATTGACAGGAATCCTTGTTCTCATAGATACTTATGTAGATGAAAACATCAGCAATACCCTCATGGGCACTCCAGCCACATATGGATACGATTCGCTCATCTTAGTCCAAAAGTTTGGCAGGGTTCGAACTTCAAATGCGTCACGTGCCTTGGAGTCGTTCGCTTGCCTGTACGGTGTCCACGAAATCAATCACTGTGGTGAACCGGTCGTGACTTGTTAAGCGAGTTCAAGTGAAAAACAATATTGTTCAACCATGCCAGTTTCAAGAGCCACCTTTGTTTTCAAAGAATTTTCGAGACTGCTCCGTGTCGAAGCGGTCAAAGAATTTGGTGATCTCATCTTTCAGTGACATCACGCTCCCCCGCGAGAGTCAACGGACATCTGTGTTAAAAAGCCTCTTGGTCCGCACAAGAAGCTGAAGAGATTGATATTGAGGATGTTGGACTTAATGACGTTTACTAGTTAGGCACTAACCGTTGAAACGAGGCGAAATCGTCGTAACTTATGAATAATTTACGTGGGAAGTATCTTAACTGGGAAAAAATGTAGGTATTTCGAGAATAGCAATTTATGGACTTGAATAACGACGTTTTCTAATAGCGTGTTTGACTGGAATATGATAGAAATGTAGAAACACAATGAAGTCTCCTTCGTGGACCACACAAACTAATAAAATGTTTGCACATGGCAGGTAACTTTAGCTTCAGCCAACCCTCCGCGTACTCCCTGGAAAATATCTGGCGTACCATTTATAATATATATATATATGTATGTATGTATGTATGTATGTATGTATGTATGTATGTATGTATGTATGTATGTATGTATGTATGTATGTATATATATATATATATATATATATATATATATATATATATATATATATATATATATATATGTATATATGTATATATATGTATATATATATATATATATATATATATATATATATATATATATATATATATATATATATATATATATGTATATATATATGTATATATATATATATATATATATATCATTATAATTATATATAAATCCGTTTTAAATTCAAGATTTTTCCATATAATATATATATATGAAAAAATCTTTAATATATATATATATATATATATATATATATATATATATATATATATATATATATATATATATATATATATATATATATATATATATATATATGAAGAGTTCAGTTCCAAAATGCTGTATATCCATTTAAGAGATGTTGAGATAACAATCATATTCTATTTTTCAAAATATTGCAGACGGATTCAAGTTTTTTGACGTTTTATATATAGCACATCAACATAGAACAATTATTACATAGAAACATAAAATCAATCCTTGTAATATTTAATTAAAAAATGTAATTTAATTAGAAGGCAACTTATCCATTCAGCCACATTTGAATACTCATTCTAGAGAATGGTCATATTTTGACTAATTTAAACAGCTAGTATAATCGAAAAACATGCATACATAGTATGTTCTGTTTAATTGCATTACTTCAAATTGCTGTTGATACTATTAACAGTACATCACTGCATGACCATCTTGATGATGAATAATTAACATGTAGGTCAATGCATTGTGTCTATCAATATAACTGCATCTTGTTTTAAATGTGGCTGGCTGCTGTTAAAACATATTGTTCAACTGCAGTTTGATACAATTATTTGATCCAAGTTCAGCAAATTATAGTAATGGGTTATTGCCTTCGTCTCAGTCTTTATCATGCTGCATGATGGCAGTGGTTGTGGCGTATAATTGTGCCAGTTTTAGCCACGTCTGAGGACAGAATGCCGACAAAAAGCCCCAGCATAAGAATCTTTGAAATCAATTTGGTCACCATTGATTTCGATCACTTTCGCACTGCTGATCTTGAAATATCGCTGTTGTTTCAAAACTGATTGCGCTGCAGCCTTGTAGTCGAGTGCAGACCAGTCATTGTTGTACACGTGTACGTTCCCGTGGTGACGCAATGTTTGACGTAGTCCTGTGCAACTCCTTCTCAATTCTGTCAAACAATCTATCCGCTGGCAGTAAAATGTGGCCCCGCACGGGGAACACGTACCGCACTTTCATTCTGGAGAAGGGGCAAAAAGCATTGACATAACGGTCATATTCTTGTTTTGACTGTAGCATGAATCACTGAACAACCGAAGTGATTCACTCTGATTGATACGCCCACGTAGCGGGAATCGGAGACAGTGACTAAGTGCAGAGGCAACCATGTTGCTGTCGTTCCGATTTGCATGTTCTCCCCACACGTACAGATGAATGTCATCCGTTGATTGTTCGCTGTTTCTTCCTCCATGAACGACTACCCCAAACAGGTAGAGGCACAGCTGCCTTGAGTAGTAGCTCTGTCCAATAGTCGACTATGGAAGCACCATGTTTTCCATCATGTCGAAGCAAATGGTGATCGATTTTTCGACATCGTTCAACAGATTGTAGAACACTCTACTGCGCCGTCTGAGAAGCATGTACATCATGATTGCCTCTCGTCGATCTGCATCATTCGCATCCAGGTTATTCATTTTCAGCCGAAGTTGAACACATTTGGCACATACATCTTTTGCTGGATGGCCAAACCCCAGGTTGAACTGGCGTCGGAATACACTCCAGTATAGAGAGTATGACACTTGATCATTTTATTCCTGGAACATGGAATGCATATTCGCTACGCTTAGGTCAGATGACATGTATTTCCGACCTGGTGAACCTCGTCGAGCACAGTGGCTCGCGCGATAAGTAAATGATTGAATGTGCTCGGAAATGAGGAGTTTTCTTTCCTTCAATTTATCATCATTCCTGCTTCTACCACGTCTTTCAGGTCGAGATGTCTCGTTGTCATCATTCCTGCTTCCACCACGTCTTTCAGGTCGAGATGTCTGGTTGTCGGCGTACCATTTTGCAAGACGCAAGGGACGATCCATCGAGATTCCTGAAATAAAAAAAATAGCACGGCAATAAGAAATGGTCAAGAAAGTACCGATGGTGGTTCTAATAATTATAATTTTTTCTAATGTCCATCGGTCTAATGCTTTACAATGTCTATACACGGTAGGTTGCACTTTATTACCATTCGCACTAACGAAATAATGGTGCTAGGAATACGTAGTATAAACGTGTGTTTCTTCAGTCATTATTGTTGACGGGGGTTTCTAAGAACGAGCGTACTTTTATGAGGGGGTTTACCAGGTGTATACCCGCGTTACGAAGCGTTGCGAAAGGGTGTCGAAAATAAAAATACATTATGAGTGGCCTTTAATAATAAAAACTTATGTACAGGCTGATCCCAGGTATTAACTTGTGCACACAACATTATCAGTAGGCCTATTAGTTGTGAAGACCAAAACGATTATACACACCTAATACTTTCGTGAATGTTGCATGTTGCATATATATATATATGTATATGTATATGTGTATGTGTATGTGTATGTGTATGTGTGTATATATATATATATATATATATATATATATATATATATATATATATATATATATATATATATATATATATATATATATATATATATATATATATATACATATATACATATATACATATATACATATATACATGCACATACACATACACATACACATACACATATATTATATTATATATATTCCACTCAATATCATGACGCCATACTACCATGTGTACTAACGACATTAAGGTTAAGATGTTGTTGCAACAACATGGGAGTTAACTACGACCAACTGCGTCTAAATACCTTAACTATGTTATACGACAGTAATCACAGAACAAATTGAAGCGATTTGAAGGTAGCTGTAAAAAATCCACTAACGCTATAAAGTGCCGTCCTCTGTGATGAATTTAACCGGTAAGTTAGTGACAAAGGTGAGCTTCGCCTATAGCTGAGCGATAATGAATGAAGTTAATGTAGTTTGTCAGGCCAGAGAACAAAAATAACGTTCTTTGGTTACGCTCGTCATAAGGTCAGTGACATGACATGCAACTTGTGCCTTTGGCATTGTCATAACATCTGAATTGTTGTGTTTGCGTGCATGACTAGTACTAGTAGTACTACTACTAGTAGTACTACTACTAGTACTAGTAGTACTACTACTAGACTAGCAGTAGAATTAGAAATAGGCATTGTTGATGGTTGCTGCCACATACTACAAAAATAGGGGTGTCTGATGTTTTGATCTATGATGGGTTCGGCCCATGTCTTGTCTTGTTGTCTAGTACTGGCGAACACTCCTATGGTCCATGTGGAGTCAAATGGTCAGGGTTGGGTGCGCTTGCTATTTAGTTGTGTTTGTTTGGGACTAAGTGTGTGGCCCATAACGGGGTCGGCCCATGGGCCGAACCAACCGTTTTTGCAACCGGTGAACTGTGAAGTGTCCTCACTCGGAAGAGCCAAATCAGCCATGTATGCAACCAGTTCCAGTGGGCTCCTTCTGCCAAAAAACGATTCATATTCTAACTGGGAAATGGGCTCGGGTGGACCTTATTTAATATTACTTTCGTTATTTTCATTAATTTGACCGACTTGACTATTTGCGACTTTACTGGGCAAAGTTATACACTATATTATTCGCATTTTCGAACAAATATTGTAATTAATTAAGCCTAGCTAATCTTGAAAAACATACATATGCATTAAGAATTAAATTGTTTTATTAAGCATAAAATATATACATATGAGGAAGGTCGGGTATATTGAACCATCCGCTATATTGGACCATGGCCATAATTATATCCCTCACTACAGTACCAAAGGTAACATGGCTCCATCTCCCGACTGACTTTGAACTAAAATATGCATTGAGAGTAAAAAATTGACTCCACAAAACTTTGAAAAGGTGAGAATATATTAGTTTTTCGCCATCTGAAGTAATATTTGTGTGTAAACAATGTGATGTGGGACAGTAGTTTGTAACACTTTAGCTAACTGAGGCAAATGGGCAGGGAAATAAGTATTAAACAATGAATGAGGAAGGTTTGAAGAGCAAAGTTTCACTAGCTTTGTCAATATCTATGTACAGGTCATGATTGTGTGATCTGCTATACTGAACCAGTAGTCAAACCGTGTATTGGACCAGTGGTCCAATATACCGGAGCGGTGATCAAATATATTAGGAATGCATATTTACCACAATTATTTTGTCTATTTGGTTAAAATTGGGGTCAAGAAGGGGGGGCCTGAGGCGATGTGTTTTCATTGGGGGAAGTGTGGTTGACACATTGCATTGCAATGTGGTGGTCCAATATATACGAATGGTCATCTATATTGGAACGGCATGCGATAATCCAAATAAAAAAATTTATCCCGTATGCCTGGTCGAATAGTTGCGATATTGCACCTATTGATGCCTATCACTGACGAGATTCAAAATATAATAGTGGAAAGCACAATATTGATAGTTTCCTTTGATATATCGAACTTGTCATGGGCCGAACAATCCGGGACACCAAAAATATATCACAGCTACGTCGGCAAAACAATTAGCAAAACACTGCTCTCATCATAATCAACCATAACACAAGATTTATTTATAATATTCAGATATGAAATTTGCAGAAATATTGCAATTTGATATGTTTATATTATATAAAGCGTAATATGTGAAATATGCATTAAAACATTTTTGAAGTAATTATTTTATGCAATTTTTAAGTCACAGAAAACCACATTTTAGCTCAATTTATACACAATTCAATATTTGACCAACACAGAGTTATGTTGTTTCAAAAATACTTATGAACAGGGTAAAATTCACATTTACAGCTTCCCCCACCCCTAATTTCTAGTTGCCGGTGGGCAGCATATAGTACCGGGGTAGTCTGTATAAGTGTAGAAACACTGTCACTGTCAACAGGGCTGGGTCCAGTTACACAAAATTATATCAATTACAATTACATTTTATTTTTAATTACAATTACAGTCATAATTGTACAAATCAATTACAATTACACTGTTTCAGTTTCAATTACAATTACGTTATGCGGAACCAAATATATTCAGCATTTGTTAATTATGTATTTTTGCAGGTTTTTCTTAATTTCAATATTTTGTACACAATTGATAAACAAATATACCCGTAATGTTTGTACATTTTGTTGAATTGTGACTTTGAATTATACTAAATAAAAAGATAGCAGTTTAAAACATATTTTCGTTATATCAAAATACAATGCAGTATCCAGACATAATCCTACAGGACATATTCCTTACAGACAAAATCACAAAATATGAAAAGTGAACAAAACCTTACAGGACAAAATACAAAAATGTGAAAATTTTACAAATCCCACAGGCCATAATGCAATATTTATTTGTAGTTCTTTAAGCATCCATTCTAGTTTTATAGACATTTTTCTTCGGAAAATACTAATAATAGGGTATGATGTGTTTACTTTGAGGTTGTAGCTCCTGCTCTAAGTTAACATTCTTAATTGGTCTGCCCTTTGGTTTGTGTTGGGAATGGGGAGAGAGGCCATATAAACGGTCCTTGCCACCTGACCTGTCTCCAGTCCTCCACAACACAAGGGGTGTAATTGGCTTGCTAACTCTGCAATGTTTCACAGAGCTGATATTTTCTGAAGCAATATCAGGCTACAGGTCTTTCCATGTTGTTTGAATACCAGCTTAGCCTTTGTCTGACAATGTCTGTGCATTGTTTATTGCTTCCTGGCTGTTACCAACTTATTGAAAAGGCTAATCACTAAGGCTACCCACCACTAGCCCCGTGGACAAGTACCCACCAGACAGTAAATACTGGGACTGAAATATAAATATATAAGCAGGTGTTATTATTAGTCTTGATTTTCAACTCATGAGACTTAAATTATATTTTTAGTGATAATTCGTTCAAGTAGTTTGTGATATAAAACGTACTGTAATTGATTATAATTGAAATAAATTTTCAATTTAAACAAAATATAACAATTACAATTACAGAAAAATTTCGAAACCATAATCAATTACAATTACACAATTTTGCTGTAATCAATTACAATTACATAATTGGACCCAGCCCTGACTGTCAATGTGCATGCAAACATGAACAGACAGACCGTTTCACGTGTCATTACTGATCATACCAATTGCTTTGAATGACTGCGGAATGTGATGTGCTGGAGGTAATGCAGAATTGTATGGAATTAATTCAAATCATTGCTGCAAACATTTGTGTCAGGTTTTGCACTCAGGTTTATATACTGCTACACTGCATATGCACTGGCCACATCAGCAGTGCAGTTAGTGCTCCTGTGTGCTTCCGTTTGCTCATCAGTCATCAGTAGGTGAAGGTATCAAGCCAAGCTTCTTTTTGTGTGTTTCTGACATAACTGGAATCAGTAACTTACTAAAATAATACTGCATTGTAGAATTTTAACGCTAACTGTTTTAATTTTGGAAGCGTTATCATGTCAGATTGATCACTAGGTGGCACCACGAGAACCAATTTGACTGTTCTGGTTACGAATCGTTGCTTTTGTCTTCCTGATTGCACCAGGTTATCATGTTTTTATTGGGTATTGGACGTTAATTGTTTCAGAAAGGCTTGACTGCTGCTACAGCTTCGGGCGACTTCAATTTTTTACTACAGTAGCCCGCATGGTGACTCGAAATATTTAAGGAGCTGCAATATTTTAGACCCAGCAAAAATAAACGGAATGTTAATAAACATCTCAAAAGTGTTGTCCTGGCTATATGTTAACCATAAATCGTGTGTTTGTGACACGTTTGACATTGCAAGAAATGTTGCCAAACCGTAACCGAAGCGATATCAATAGGGAGAATTCATTGTATTTTTAATCAACCACATCGACGCTCAACATGTAACTGGACGGCCATTCTACATTGAAATAATAACCGGTCATGTTAATAGTCTTGGTGCCGCGTGGCGCCACTTTTATATATACTAGCAAAAATGCTAGGATACTTGTGTTGGTTGTAAAATAGTAGAATATCTGCTTTCTATTGTCTTTTTAGTGTCGACGCGAAGTCGCAGACCAATACGTGGGTGCGTTCTTTCTACTATAACTAATATAAACCGCCCAGATGGCGCTACGTGCTCTCAAACGGTTTACGTTCCGAAGTTTTGACCTGATATCCTGTGACGCTTGGAGACTTTTCGCGTAGACTGTTGGTGTACCATGTTATGAAAGAAAAACAACCTGTGTATAATTGTATACTGTATTTTATTCAGTATTATGTATCACATTGTATTGATCCTGCCTTGAAAATAAATGTTTCAAAACTGTTTGTTTTTGATGTTTTTTATTTGTCGCTGATGTAGATCATAAATTCTATCTTCAAAGCATTTTCTTTCTATCATCAAAGTTTTGGTTAGCAAGTGGGCTACCCAAGAAGCTGTCGGGCTACTTCACTTTGCAAGGATCGTAGCCCGACTGGCTACCTTCCGTGACTGACTAAATCTCACCCCTGTGTACTAACCATTTGTCATCAAATTTAACAAAAATACATATGTCCGTTGTACAGAGCAATAATATTTGACGTAGCAATTTGGGCAGATAGTTTTGTAATGGCATTTATATGATTTAATAAGTAGAGTACACAATAAGCGTGTATGCTTTCTGTGTGCGTGCTTGTGTCATAGCATGGTCAGTCGTCTAATCCATTAATCGTTGTATTGAATTGTACTGTCTGACAGTATGTGGCAGTAGCAACGTTATGTAACATATTTTAGGTACTATTTTGATAGATCGCGGCGCGAATACGTCTTGTACACTTCAAAGGCTTCACTAAGGGCACCACACATCAGTAGCAAAGTTACACAGGGGCATTTGAAATGTGAAACATATCCAGTGTCACCTTATTCGTATGTACAGAAAACGTTTACAGTGAAGTTCTATTAGTTTAAACGCCTACTCAGCTCACCGTTGCATTGTCCTAACATTATTGAATATCTGGTTGTTCTTTTGATTGTTTTCCTAGATAACCAAGATACAATATTTAAAACATGTTTTAACTGATTTAATTTGAACTATAAACAGGGAACATAATTATTGACTATTGCACATATTACTCATAGTGTTGTTGCAGTTGGATGTTCGCGAGATAGGAATAGTTTAACCCGCGCGCCATCTGTGACCAGTATAAAGCTGAAGTATCCCACTGTAGAAGTTATAGTTATTAAGACAAGACGAGATAGAAGCTAGGAAAAGGTTCATTTTCTTGTATTGTTTGGGGGCTTATACTTTTTTGACATTATAAATGCAGTCGTAACCGAGACAAATGAAACTCACGACAGAACGATGTAAACCCAGCCAGTGTAATGCATGCATGAATGTATACATGCAATTATGTATGTATGCATGCATACATGCATACATACATGCATGCATACATCATCATCATTTCTGGGTTGTGTAAGCTAGCAATAAAAATAAATTAACTTGACCTTTCTGCTGCTGTTTGAACCTTGTTGCCAGTATATTGCTCTACCAAATTGTGAAGTATCAACAGGTAGTGCAACAGAGTAACGTTAGTTTTAATTAATAAAAAAACTTGGTGTACTATGTTACTCTTGTTTATTTTATGTACAAACTATCTACCTTTGTGTCTAAACAAGAGTAAATCCATATTATTTGCCGTGTACATTAGTGGAAAAATAATTAATGATCTAAACAAAAACATGAACAAAGAACTCGAAGTCTTGGCTGATTGGTTTCGTGCAAACAAGCTATCTTTAAAATGTATCTAAGACAAAATCTATGTTATTTTCTAGATACACCCTGTCCAAAGGGAAGAAGCAGTTTTAGCGATGTCTGATACGATAATTAAGCCCACGCATTGTATTAAATTTCTAGGCCTCTATTGACGAAAGACTGGATTGGCAGGAACACACAAATGCATGCAGAAAAAAGCTATACAAGTTTTTTATATGCAATAAATAAAGTGAACTACTTTCTTCCAGTTGCCTCCCTAAAACTAATTTGTTACACTTTAGTTTATCCCTACCTGACTTACGGAATAATTCTGTGAGTATTTATATAATTTTATAAAGTCCACACTACAAAACACTCTCATCCCCGCTTTACACACTTAAATTTAATACAATTGCAGGATATCTATTAAATTGAAATTGCAAAATATATGTACAGTCATATTCATAGCAGCCGACCAGTTTAATTTTCAAACATCTTTACATTTACACATGCCATTCACAATCATGATTTTAACAAGATTTAACAAGATTTGCCATCCAAGCCAAAGGCCCAGATGGCAAGTGGACAAGGAAGCCATTGGCTTATCGAGAGTCCAACAATGTTCACCTACTTATAACCCGCCCTCCTGAGATATGTGTCAACCTTGTTTTTAAACATATTCACGCTGCTAGCAGTTACACAATCTGTAGACAATTTGTTCCATTCATTTATTGTCCTCTGTGAGAACGAGTGCTTCCTGATGTCCAATCTACATTGATCCTTTACTAATTTTACCTCATGTCCTCTAGTTCTGCTATCCTTCTTGAGTGAGAAAAACATATTTCTATCAATAATTTCATACCCATTCAATATCTTAAAAACTTCAATCTGATCTCCTCTTAACCTCCTTGTCTCTAGAGTTGTTAAACCACATTCTTTCAGGCGTTCTTCATAACTAAGGTCTCTAAGTTCTGGAATCATTTTAGTTGCTCTCCTTTGTATGCGTTCAAGCGTATCTATATCCTTCTTACGATATGGTCTCCATGCTTGTATACAGTATTCTAAATGAGGTCTAACTATTGCTTTATAAAGAGGTATAATTAACTTTTTTCCCTTGTATGTTATGTTTCTTCTAATCAATCCAAGAATTTGATTACCCTTTGAAGCTGCAATACCACACTGCTCTGAAACTTTCATATCAGCGCTTATTGTAACTCCTAAGTCCTTTTCTTTTACAGTAGTACCCAGAACAGTATCTCCCATTTTATAGTTTACATTCAAGTTCCCATGTCCTGTATGTAGGCATTTACATTTCCCAAAATTGAACAGCATCTGCCATTTCTCAGACCATTTCACTAATCTGTCTAGATCGTTTTGTAAATGTTGTTTATCACCATCAGTATTAACCTTTCTAAACAGTTTTGTGTCATCCGCAAATTTCAGTACGTTACTTGTTATACTGTCGTCCAAGTCATTGATATAAATTAAGAATAATATAGGTCCTAGTACTGACCCTTGAGGTACCCCACTCAAAACCGATTTCCAATTTGAAACTTCTCCATCTACTACAACTCGTTGTCTTCTGTCAGTCAGCCATTGTTCTATCCAGTCAGTTATGCTATCCCCGATACCATGGGCTTTTAATTTAAGTAGCAATCTTTGATGTGGCACTTTGTCAAAAGCTTTCTGAAAATCTAAGTAGATAATATCTACTGGCGATCCCACGTCTATCCACTTAGTGATTTCTTCCAAAAAACATAACATATTTGTTAAGCATGACCTTGCTTTAAGGAATCCATGTTGAGATGAATTTAATAATTTATGCTTAACGAGGAAGTCCACCATATGGTCTTTAATTAACCTTTCTAATAATTTACAAATCACTGACGTTAAACTCACTGGTCTGTAATTCTCTGACTTATTTCTCGAACCCTTTTTAAATAATGGTATGATGTTTGCTTCTTTCCATTCAAACGGAACAACTCCCTCTTTTAATGACAAGTTGAATACTCTTGCAAGTGGTATACTGATTTGATCTACTGTTTCCATTAGTAATTTTGGAGGAATCCCATCCACTCCCGGTGATTTGTTATCCTTCATTGCCCTTATTTTCTTAGCTACCAATTCTGGAGTTACAACTAACGGTCCTAAATATTCAGATTTAGCCCCCTGAAATTTAGCATCAGCAACTGGTAATGAACTAATATCTTCCTTGGTAAACACTGAACTGAAGTAACCATTTAGGTCTTCCGCCATTAAAAACCCCTGTGATATTATATTTCCAGCACTGTCTTCTAGAGGTCCAACCTTGTCTTGTACGTTTTGTTTACTCCTGACATATGCATAAAAACTCTTGCTGTCATTTTTTATGTTACATGCCAGTTTTTGCTCATAGCTTCTTTTAGATTGTCTGATTTCAGTTGTAGCTGCATTAAGTGCCTCTTTGTATTTTGCATAGTCTTCTTCCTTTCTGGTACGCCTATAAACCCTCCACATAGTTTGTTTTAGCATTATTTTTCTAATAGCCTCTTTTGACAAATGTTTCTTTCTACACCGTTTTCCTTGTTTTCGGAAGGGAACAAATTTATCGATGATACTCTCAATTTCATATTTAAGAATGTTCCAGCATTCAATTGCGGTCTTATTCATCAGCATGTTATTCCAATCTAGCTGTGCTAAGTATTTTCTCATATCTTTGTAGTTACCTTTGTGGAAGTTTCTCTTGTACGTTTTCTTATTTTTACTTTCTGATTTTACATTGATGTCAAAATGTATTTGATTATGGTCACTATTACCCAATGGTTCAAATATTTTTACATTGTCCACTAATTCTTTTTGTGATGACAAAACTATATCTAATACATTTTCTCCCCTGGTTGGTTCTAGTACGTGCTGAGTAAGAAAGCTATCCTGGATTAAACATAGAAATTGTTGATCCTCAATCCCTGTGCTCTCTAGAGAATTCCATTGTATGTGTCCATGGTTAAAATCTCCCATTATGATACATTCCCCTTTACTAACTTCCTTTATAGCGTTTTTTATTTTTGTGTTGTCCTCTTCGTTTATGTTTGGACTTCGGTAAACTAATCCAATAGTTAATTTTGAATTTCCTGAAACAATTTTGCACCAAACAGCTTCATCGCAATCTGCTTCCCTTTCTAGTTTTATTTCATAAGCCTGAATAGATTCTTTAACATATAAAATAACTCCCCCGCCCCTTCTTCCTATTCGATCTTTCCTAAACATTACGTATCCTGTCAGTCCTAATTCAGCATCTGTAATATCTATGTTGGCCCATGATTCAGTTATACCAATTATGTGAGGGTCAATATCTTCTACCATAATGTTTAATTCGTTTTTCTTATTTACTATGCTCCTTGCATTTAAACATACGCATATATAACCTTTTTCAGAGATGTTTTTCGGATGATTTGATATTGGTTTATCTGTGCTAGTGGCCTCTTGTTCTGCTTGAGACACCTCTAGGTAACCCCCCTGCACTTCTAGTTTAAAGAATGTTTACTTCCAAAAACATTTGTCATTGTACCCAAGTCGCTATCTACTGCTGCTGAAAGTTTGTCCGCGAATACTGCCGCCCCCTTTCCACTTAAATGAAGCCCATCCTTCATGTACATATCTGCCCTCCCAACAAAACTTCCCCATAAATCCACAAATCCAACTTCCTCTTCCCTACACAGCCTCTGGACTAACATGTTAATTGCCATCCCCCGACAATTTCGATATTTGTGACCCCTCCTGCCCATTACAGGTAAAATCCCTGACAGTATTACCTGCTCAACCCGCGTCTGTTTTAGTGTTCTGACCAACTGCCTATATTTCCTAACTATGGCAGTTGTACCCTCCCTCTCTACGTTATTTGTCCCTACGTGTACTAAAACAGATCCACCCTTACCCGAGCCTACGATGTTTTTTACCCTCTCAGTTATCGCCTCTATTTTGGCTCCAGGCAAGCAGACCACCACATCATCTCCCTTGTTTAAGACTCTGTCGGTCTTCCTAACTATCGAATCCCCCACAAACACCCTCGCTCTCTTCCTCACCCCCTCTATCACTGCTGCAGAATAACTCTTCCTTTCGATCCCCTCCATCACATTCTGTCCTGACCCCTTCCCTCCTGTCTCCCCCACTTCCCACTCCTTTGCTCTTGTCTCTCCCACTCCCCTCTCCTTCACTCCGGTTGTTTTCCCTTCCGTCTCCCCCACTCCCTTCTCCTTCCCTCCTGTCTCCCCTACTCCCCTCTCCTTCCCTCCGGTTGTTTTCCCTCCCGTCTCCCCCACTCCCTTCTCCTTCCCTCCTGTCGCCGCTACTCCCCTCTCCTTCACTCCGGTTGTCTTCCCTCCCGTCTCCCCCACTCCCTTCTCCTTCCCTCCTGTCTCCCCTACTCCCATCTCCTTCACCCTGGTTGTCTTCCCTTCCGTTCCTTTCCTTCCCGTCTCCTTACGTCCTGTCTCCCTATGACCTGTCACCTTCCCTCCTCTCAGCTTCCTCCCAGGCTGAGGTGAGCTCTCCCTAGCATCTCTTGTGTCTTTCGACACTTTATCGTCTACAGTTCCCCCACCGGAACTACTGGCACAACTCCCCTGTTCCCTTCCCACCATTGCCACAACGAGCAGCCTCAGCTCTTCCAACTCCACCTCTAGTTCCTTCATCCGCGCGCATCCCCTACACTCAAAACTAAAACTATCTGCCTGGACCTCAGCCCAGGACTTCTCGCACCCAGACTTGACGAAATCCACCCAGTTGCTGCAACTGCCACAAATTAAATGCCTTGTGGCCTTTAACTGCCGTTTGCACGGCGCCATCATACAATTTATTTTTAATTAGTTTGCTACGTTAGCCTTGAATAAGGCTGTTTTTGTGATCAAAAGAACACTTTAGGCTAAAAATCCTGCCACCTGGCGAATACGGAGAACACTGTGTAACAAAACAACGAAGTCAGTGTGTACTAATTTACGCTAAAATCCTGCTGTTAATTCCTTTTTACCGAAAACGTTGACTACCACTATGTCAGATATTACCTTATGTATGTAATTTAAGTAAATAGATCACTTTATATATATATATATTAGCCAATGTAAACTATTCACTATGCTATCTCAATTTTCGAATAGTAAACAACCCTATTATCGCTCGCTGAATTCCCCGACAGAATCCGAAACTAACTTACTCTAAAATACTCCCTCTGACTAATAATTAACAAAACCTGTTTCCTAATATATGTCTACAATACGTTTGTGTATAATATATATTCAATAGTAATACTTATTCTATTTGATATACCGCGTTTTTCTGTAAATGATCTACACCAAATTCAAGTCGCTGCACCAAGTCCAAGTAGCCGGAAGTTATATAAGGCAACTTAGATATATTCGTCCGATAAGTAGTTCTACTGTTATATCTTCGAACATAATATTATGTAAAGGTCCGCTGATCTGGAACAAAGTTCCATATGATATTAAAAGTAAACCTAATATAGAAAGTTTTGCATCTGCATTAAAGGCATGTGTTTTAAGTGGTTATGACAGTTCAAATTAATATTATCTCTTCTACCGTTTTTTCTATTATTTTATATTAATATGATTCATTGGTATTACTTGTTATCTTAGACTTGGTAACTTCACCTATTTGTTGCGTAACTTATTATTTATCATTATAATGATATAATTAGTTGACAGCGACCATTATATATATATATATATATATTCCACCGTAATTGTTTTTCCTATTTCGTGTTTGCCTAACTGGTTACAGCCATAAAGCATCGCTGCTAACCTGAAAGTGTATTACAAAGTATATGTTTGTACTTGTTTCATTTGTATATGTTGTATGTATATATACAGTTTCGAAAAATAAACTCACACTCACACTCACTCATTTTTTTCATCGCTGATAACAGTGATATTTGAGTTTTACGATGTCATTTTGGAAAAACCGATGGAATTAACTTTTTGGACAATCCCACATTTGGTTACCCAAAAATATGTTTCTGTGATTGAAATACTTTAAAGGGACGGAGTAATATTTTTATTTTAGCGATTTTTTGGTGACACCTCATCCGTCAGTTGACCACACAGATCCCGACTAACGGTGTCTTTTCGTCGTTAGGTTCATGTAAAGTAATGTGGAAGTACACATTCAAACAGAACAGAACTAATTGAAGCAGATATTGATATTTTATTTACTAGTTCGCGACAATGTTGTGTTTCTCTACAGATAAACAACAACGTGTGGCACTCCAGCTCTTCGCTTGTAACTGAGGTAGACGTCTGCTGTTGATGTATCAGTAGGATGGCAACGATGAGCGCGGATTCTCTGGAGTCATGGGCACCAGTCCTAAGGGAATATGATCCACTGCTGGCTGGTAGCATCGATGGAACACTTCAGGTACGGAACATAGTCGGTGACACGAACAATTGTGCGAGTTGCTGACGGCACTTCACGACTGAAAGCTGTTTTTTGCCGAGCGAGTGTTTGTACCTACCATTCACTGTAACGTCTAGAACTCGCGCTAATTGTGTTTACATTTTCGACATTAAAGTTAATTTAGAATTTGTTTCTGGTCTTTTCCTTTCTTTTTTTGACATTATTTAAGTAAACGCAATTAGCTTGAGCTGCAGACTGTGTTAACGTGAATTTGGGAATATATATATGTATGTATGTATGTTCAAAGTTTTCTCGCACAAGCTCTTTCATGGGATAGTTGGCCAATAGTGTGAAAAGCAGACCTAATTTTTTTAGATTGGTGCACCTAGATTAATAATCACAGGGCCTGCTCTGCCATATCTCATGCGAAACCTCGGAAAATTTTATTTTAAGAAGGGTACCCTAAATTGACAATTACCGTGACTTGCGTCAGGGAACATATTGACTATTGCACATATTACTCCATGAAAATCTCTGTATATAATATATGTAGACAAATGGACTACCAAATGAAAGCTAGACATCCACTGCATCTGTTGACATGTGGTTTGTCACTATATCTTATGTACTTGTGAAATCAGAGCTGTATAATGACAATGACTCTATTGTTATACCGAGACTCAAAAAAATTTAGTCACACAAATCATAACATAAATTTATATAAGCTGCTAAAATTATTTTGGTGGCAGTATCATAGTTATTACGTACTTTGGTGTGAAACAGATGTTTATTAGCTGCAGTTTGATACCAAATTTATGTCCATATATTATACATATTATACATTATATATACAAATGTAGTTATAGTGTTGGCAACATGACAACCAAAAGGAGTCGGATAAGTACGGTTGGTTATTTGCATGATTAAACAGACATGTGAAAACACTCTATCTCTAAAATACAATTTCATCTTACATTTTGGACCCAAATAAGCAGCTATGTTTTAAAACTTATTTTATTGTATACAGAAGAGTATTCAGCCATTTTGAATTTCCATATGACTGACAAAGAAATTCACATTTTTACTATAATATTACTAATAGTTATAATATTATATATAGAAACGAACTTTAACAATTTTCGAATTACCATTTCATTACAGTGGAAGTATTTTGGTACAATTACATGTTTCAATAAAAAGATCCATTTGCACCCAAATAGCACAAAATTGGTATTAAATTAAAGGTGTTGATATCCTGCTCTATTTGCAATTGATCAGTGCAACACATCTCTACTCATCATCGTCACTTTCAGAATCAAGGACACGAGCACATTTGTCTGGTTTAGCTGAACACTTACACCACACAGTTCACGCCAGCAGCAGCACATAAGCATCTCTTTGTGCATTTGCTATTGACACATGTACAGTATTGCTTCCCAGTCGCTGCTGGAGTTTTTCACCACAAATCTCTCCCAAATCATGTAGGGGCAGGTATGTTGGGGATTCTGCTGAGCAGCTTTGCTAATGAGAATTCGGAAGAGTGCCCACAGCATATAGTAGTGAAATGAATTTTCCGTTGGAAGAAGACACCTGAGGTCCCCCTTTGTCGTACTGAATGCCTGGGCTCTGGCTTCAGCCTGACTGCCGTCAAAGTTGCCGTATAGCTTCAGGTAGAAGAGGCGAGCTGACTGTTTTACTTCATCAAACAAGGATACATCAGTGTCTCCATACGTGGTCAATGCAGTTATATCTTGTGCAGCAAGTGGTTACGTCATGAGTGGGTGTAACACAGTGAGTTACTACCTCCGAGTTGATTCTGAGTATGCCGGCCTCCCTTAATACGTCACTTGTAGTCTAGGTTACCCTGATTTCACAGAACTGCGCAAGCGCCTATCGGTCGCGCTTGTTAACATGTGAGCCCTCGGTCATTCGGAGAAATGACCGGAATCTCCCACTTTAATAACACCTTCTCAGTAAACCACTGGCGTGATATTCTTGATTTTGGTTTCATGTGGTTAGTTTGTATTATCTTTTTTAGGTGCATGACTCCAAAACCATGACCTTTGTTTCGCTTTAAATGAACTGTTGTTTTGCTTAATAGTGTATCCCATGCACACGCCAGCAATAACACATGCATACACACGTGCGCGCGCGCACGCACACACACACACACACACACACACACACACACACACACACACACATACACACACACACACACACACACACACACGTGCACATGCATGACTGAACACACACGTACACATACATAAATATTGACATTGTATTTAAAATGTGCCATTGTATTTAAAATTAAAATGACTTTTTCGTCATTGCAATCAGGATCCACACGACCGTGCCATTGTGCGGGCCTTGAATGCTAAGTACCGTCCGAATAAGGGTGTTGTTGGTGATGCGCAGCGAACGATATTTGTCGGCCGATTGGACCATGCCACAACAGAGGAAAGGTAACACACACACACACACACACACACACACACACACACACACACACACACACACACACACACACACACACACACACACACACACACACACACACACACACACACACACACACACACACACACACACACACACACACACACACACACACACACATTTATATATATATATATATATATATATTATGAACACAATTAACCATCAGTTAAGTATTCTGTTTTTGAGATGAATGCCACCAATATCATGCTAACTATTACCATTATTTACCACACACACGCGCGCAAGTGTGGGTCGTGCATGAGTGCGGAATAATCTAATTGTTCGATTTTATGTGATTGTTACACGAAAGAATTGTTTGTCTATGCGATAGAATTGTATTCTAAATCAGAAAGTGTTTCAATGATCTCAGGCCTGTTGTTCAAGTAATTAACGATCTGCCAAGGAAATCTTTTAGTGGACTTCACACGAGATAATCCGATCCTCTTTCATTGTTATTTATTGATATAGTGTTGGTTATTTATTGATATAGTGTTATTTATTTATTTATTTATATAGTGTTATTTATTTATTGATATAGTGTTATTGATACTAGAATAAATTTGTTCACGTTTAATAAGCCCGAAACGTCTGTTTGTGGTTTGACGGAAATGGTCGAAACGTAGTACTAATAGATCTAATAGATCTTAGCCGTATATACGAAACAGTTCGTAGTAAGATGCTTATAGTTGTATCTGCCTTCAACGGATCACGTACCGGAAAATATGGGATTGGTGCAGGGAGAATTGTAATATCAAGTGGCATTCCCAAATCGATTCTTTGAGATTGGTTGAAAGACGAAGTGAACCAATTATCGATTGTACCTATTGTCGTTTATAATGTTAAATAAACTTTCGCACGGCGTTTGTCAACTGATTATTTAAGATTGTCATTAGCCGGCAAAATCGTCGTTCACAGTTAGTAGACAACAATCTAAACATCATTATATAGTGCACCAATGAACACTATTTGCTGTACCACCCCGATCCGTGCCGGGTGATATGCTGGCTCGATGAACTGTCTGTTGACATTTCAAAGCTCCGCCTCTTCCAGCGAGGTCGAGTTTTGGAACCATTTATTCACTCTTTTCAAATGCAAATATGAGCCAAAATGGTTTGACCCAAGACTGGGTGAAATCATGGGACTAACTACTGATTAGTAATTGTTCATTTACAAAAAAAATTTCATAATCTATTATTTACTCTAGCCTTTATTTATTGTTTATAACAACTACTATAGCAGTAGCTACGTTGTAGTTTACTTAATTTAACACATTATCTCTGTATTTATAGTAGGTAGAACAACCAGTGTATTGAATGCACCGATTATATCTAATATATTATAATAGTATTTGTTTGTCAAGAAGATACATTTGCAAGTAATACAATCATACAAAGCATTCCATTTGTTACTTTCCCAGTGTTGTTGTTGTTGTTGCAGTTATCAAGGCTAGTATTGGTTATTAACGATATTAATGTAGTATACATTATATTTTTAATGATACAGAGACCAACTAGCCAGCAATACGCATTTGATTAGTTAAATTTTACAAAATATAGTGCATTCAAATGTATTTTGTATTTGACAAGTAATATGCATACCACTGCAGCATAAATTACAACAGCATAACATCGCACTTACAGTGCAAATATACATACATAATATGTGCATAACACACACTCACACTCACTTGTGTATTAATATATATATATATATATATATATCCATACATATATATGTGTGTGTGTGTATATATAAATGTATATATATATATATATGCGTATATATATATGTATATGTATGGTGAAACAATGAATATATTATTCTAACTATATTCATTATTTCTCTTGTAAAAGAATACATTTAAATACAAAAAATATGCAAATGTGCCCATGCTTCATTGCACTGAAATGTATGTGGCAACAAATAATTTTTAAATGTGTGTGAAAAAGTCAGCAACACATGAACTGATAGACAAATACTTTTCACAATAAAACACATGCACAGCTACAGACGAAATCAAGTATATATATAATAATGATTGTAGTAATATTAGTAGTAGAATAGTAGTATATATATATATATATATATATAGGAGATACTGAACAATGCACACATGGAGCGTTCGATCGTTCGCACGCACACACTCGCGCACGCACACAAACACACGCACGCACACACATTGCTATGAAAAAAAAATAATGGCTGAATACTGGTTTGAATATGGTTTCTGGTCTCATTAATGACACACTTCAAACTAATGATGCAATTGTTTCTCTAAGGTTACATTTATTATTGCATGCTGAGGACACAGTCATAATGGCAGAGTCAGAAACTGAACTTCGGGCAGTATTTGTATACCTGTTTATCTAGTATTGTAAATTGTGGCCAATTATGGTCAATAACAATCAATACAAATAAGAAAATAGCTTTTATCTTCTCTAGAGGTAAAACCCGTACGGTTCCTACATTCTCTTTTAAAGGACTATTTCACCGTTTATTGTTACTTGGTAGATTAAAAATTATCTTTATTAAATTTAGATTTGGTAAGACAAAATCTAAATAGGCAGGTGGTTCGTTATTGAATATAAAATGAAAGGTGTATTATGTAATAGAAATGAGATATGGATGAATTTCACGTACTTTTAAATTAAATGTGACCCGCTCATAGACGAAAGAAGTGTCTTTCTGCATAGATTTTGTAAGCACGTTAATACTGTCAAGTTCTTCTTTCTGAAAGTGTGAGTGTGTGCGAGCGCGCGCGCGCGCGTGTGTGTGTTCAAAAATAACGAAGGACCGGCATTGTCGTGTGCCTAACACAATATTTCGTGTGTGAATGTGTGCGTGTGCGTACACTTCACATTTTTGTCATATGTCATAATAAATGTATAAATAAAAATAATTATTTACACAGTACTAACGATATGTTTATGTCAAATGCCTGATGTATAGAATATTATTATTTGATTACAACTGGTAATGCAATTGTTGAAGAAACCAATTTATCTCAAAACATCGATGTTTGAAATACAGTAATTCGTTTTGTGTTCAAATTAAACGTTCATCCGATGCCAAGCAATAATCACATGGTTTAATTAGTGTCATTTACCGAGTTTGTGTTCGTGCGTGCAGGTGGCTATTTGACTTTTAGATAAAGGAAATGTAATATGTTTTCTATGAAGATCATTGCAAACAATAAACTCATACTATTTTCTAAGTCGTCTACCTGTTTTTTAAGATAACACAGTCTGTATTATCGTGTCTGTGTTGTTGACAGCCTGCGAGAGCTGTGCTCGGAGTGCGGCCGCGTGACCAGCGTGCGAGTAGTGAGAGACATTGTCACAGGCACGTCGAAGGGATACGCATTCGTGGAGTTCGTCGATGAGACGGCGACGCGAATAGCCGTGAAGGACCTGAACGGCGCCGTGCTCGACGACCGACCACTGCTCGTCGACTTCGAGTGCTGCCGTACGCTCAAAGGCTGGCTTCCCCGGAGACTGGGAGGCGGCATCGGGGGAAAGAAGGAGTCCGGTCAGCTGCGCTTCGGTGGGCGCCATCGGCCGTTCAAGATGCCATATTCAGTGCAACAAAGCCGGCGTGCGTTCGGTGGAGGATCGCGTTCAGTGAGGGGAAGAGACGAGGGATTCCAGCCAGGGAGGGAGTCAGGCCGAGGGGCCCGACAGGACGACCGCGATCGGGATATTAAGACATACCGACGCCGGGAAAGTGAGAGGGATCGCTCGGGTGGGAGTCGCAGGGAACGCAGTATGGAATCGACTTACGGACGAGATCGGGAGAGAAGTCGAGATAAATACGGAGGTAGAGCTGGAAGACGCTGATTATTTGCAACCGAACACTCAGTTCACGAATGTGTGTACAATTCCGATTTACCCGAGGTGTAGGCATGATAAAGATAAATAAATAAATGATAACGATGTAGCGCCGCCAGAAAGACTACTAGATTAATAGCATCATATGTGTTATACTGTGTATTTTACTGTGTTTTAATGTGCTTCGATGTGTGGTGTGTGTCTTGTATCGTTTACCCGATGTTTATATCTTACATATATCTTACCCGATGTTTACGGGGTTTTGTAGACAAATCTGAATAAACGCAATTAATATAAAAAGAAACTTCAGTTACCGGGATGCAAAAAGCCATGTTGCAATTACTGCGCGAAAGATGTCCTCTGTCTACAGCCTGATATTATTGTCTACTGCTGGTAATTAACAGCTACATACATATATACCTACATACAAACATACATATATACCCATATGCAAACATACATATGTACCTACATACAAACATACATATATACCTACATACAAACATACATATATACCTACATACCTGCATACATATATACCTACATATAAACATACATATATACCTACATGCAAACACACATATATGCCTACATACAAACAGACGTATATACCTACATATATACCTGCATACAAACATACACATATACGTACATACAAACACACATATATACGTACATACAAACATACATATATACGTACATACATACATATATACCTACATACAAACATACATATATACCTACATACAAACACATATATATATGTATGTATGTATATATATATATATATACCTACATACAAACATACATATATACGTACAAACATATATACCTACATACATATATACGTACATACAAACATACATATATACCTACTTACAAACACTTGCTGGATTATAGTCAGATGGTCTAACATTGCACAATTGCGACACTTTTATATAATATGCCCGCAGGATATGGAAGCTATAAAATGGGAGATACGATATTAGGCATCAACGAAAAGGACTTAATAACTAACCATTTGTGCTGACTAATTCGAGAACTGAAACATCTTATTTACTAAAACGAACTGCCTAAAAGATTGTGTTTTAACACCAGATACGAGAACATTAAGAGTAGACCAAATAGTCTTGTGTAATATAGATCGATTATGAAACGTTGATTTAAATATTGTTTCAAACTTATATCAGGTAAAAAGTAACGTTAGTAAACTAATAGTGTATATTGGAAATAGGCAGGAATTCAATATCACATTGGACAATAAATAAATACAACATGATGTATTGATTGTGTATTGATTGTGTATTCAAATATTAGCAGTATTAATGTCAGACTTGTTCACTCGAGTCACAAGGGCTGATTCGAGTCTCGGCTTAAATTTGAATTCAGATAGATGAATCGAGATTTCACTTGGACTTGGAGGTCATTAACTTGAGAGTTGACTTGAATTGCATGTCAGTGACTTCATACTTGATTTGACTTACCAGTGTAGTGTGGGTGTGCGCGTGCGTACAGGCTTTACATGACCTAGTTTTTGGTATTGGGTTATTGTTAGCCCGTTAATGAGGGTTATTTTAAAAGTGTTAAAACTGAGGAAGATAAAAGGCATGGTAATTATGGATAGCCGCCCCAGCTGGTTTAATATTACGATTAACTTATTTTTTTAGAAGAAATTTATGTTTTTATTGTTTCCAATAGCACTATTTTGGTATCATCCCGGTACCGCTGTGATCGGCCAGCTCCTTTCTCTTTCATTACTTCGGGAATAAATGGTTCCGTGTGCTTTAAAATATGTGGTATATTATGTCACATGAACAATAAAGGTACTGCTACCCATACAACATACATGCATACATAAACTTGCTGGATTATTGTTTTATATATATATATATATATATATATATATATATATATATATATATATATATATATATATGCATATTATATATGACCTCCATAATTATATTTATATGACCTCCATAATTATATTTACCACAATTCCGTTGTCGTCCTAAGAAGCTATGATGTCGACTTGTAACAATAATAGAGATCCTCCACGGACCATCAATCAGTGCTATACTAAATGGTTAACAGATAGGTCCTCCGAACCGAACAACTCTTGGGGTACGCCAAACCAGTACTATCGAATGTGATCCTATAAAACATCAAGTAAGAATCCCTGGAGAACTTCAACAGCACAGTCTCAATAAATGGAAAAAACAATCAATGATAAGTACCAGGATAATGATGAATGGGGAATACCGCGAGGATGTAAAATCATTAAAATATCTGTCATCTAATCTGAAGGCAACTCTACCGAAGAACTAAAACCAAGAATTATCCCCATGTTATAACACTTATAATGTGAACACTTCCTTTGCGTCTAGATATCTTCAAAAACCAACTTCAGAGGCGCATCTGAACAAAAGTGTTAACGAATATCGAAATCGATAAGTAATATTAAGTCGAATATTAGATGGATGACTATACCAGGGATGTAAGGAGGATAATAGATGGATGACTATACCAGGGAGGTAAGGAGGATATTAGATGGATGACTATACCAGGGAGGTAAGGAGGATAATAGATGGATGACTATACCAGGGAGGTAAGGAGGATAATAGATGGATGACTATACCAGGGAGGTAAGGAGGATAATAGATGGATGACTATACCAGGGAGGTAAGGAGGATAATAGATGGATGACTATACCAGGGATGTAAGGAGGATAATAGATGGATGACTATACCAGGGAGGTAAGGAGGATATTAGATGGATGACTATACCAGGGAGGTAAGGAGGATAATAGATGGATGACTATACCAGGGAGGTAAGGAGGATAATAGATGGATGACTATACCAGGGAGGTAAGGAGGATAATAGATGGATGACTATACCAGGGAGGTAAGGAGGATATTAGATGGATGACTATACCAGGGAGGTAAGGAGGATAATAGATGGATGACTATACCAGGGAGGTAAGGAGGATAATAGATGGATGACTATACCAGGGAGGTAAGGAGGATAATAGATGGATGACTATACCAGGGAGGTAAGGAGGATAATAGATGGATGACTATACCAGGGAGGTAAGGAGGATAATAGATGGATGACTATACCAGGGAGGTAAGGAGGATAATAGATGGATGACTATACCAGGGAGGTAAGGAGGATAATAGATGCTGTAAATTAGCATAGAAAAATTTCTAGGAATATTAATAGAAAACAAACTAAACTGGAGTGAACATATAAAACATATGTAACAAAATATCAAAGAGCATTGGCATCATTAATAAGGTAAAAAACGAGATGACCAAGAAAACTCTGACAAACTTATATTATACTTTTTTTTACCTATACTTACTTACCTATACCTTACCTTACCTATACTTAATGTATTACAGAAAAGATGAGTAAGTATAATTAGTCAAATGGGTTTCAGACTCACACTCAGCCTTCATTTAAAAACAACAACAAATTATGAACATTTATCTTTTTTATTTTAAGTAAACAAGTACACATGTTGTGACTTTATGTATAAGCGCAACAGGGGTATGTTACCAGAAACATTAAATGACATGATTACTTTAAACGTCTATCCACATAGCTACAATACAAGGCAGGAAAGAATTTATAAATTACCGTATTGTTGTACAAAAATCAAACAAAATACATTGGCATATACTGTTTCTAATGTTGGAATACTACAGTGATAAAGAATCATCTTGAAGTTTGTACTTCGCTTCAAACGTTTAAAAAGAGAGTCAAAGCACTTATTATTGATGAATGTACTCTGGTATATGGTAATAATTTCATTACACTTAGTATATGTACTTATTGTGAACAGTTTATAGTGTGAATAATTTGTTGCGTAATAACGTCATTGTTGATTTATCACACTACACAGCTGTGGTCATGTCAGCGATCTTTAAATGGGTAGTTATATAAACTACTTAAATATACACAAACACGCACGCACGCACGCACGCACGCACGCACGCACGCACGCACGCACGCACACACACACACACACACACACACCCACAGTGACACTCGCATACAAACACACAAACACACAACAAGATTTAACAAGATTTGCCATCCAAGCCAAAGGCCCAGATGGCAAGTGGACAAGGAAGCCATTGGCTTATCGAGAGTCCAACAATGTTCATCTACTTATAACCCGCCCTCCTGAGATATGTGTCAACCTTGTTTTTAAACATATTCACGCTGCTAGCAGTTACACAATCTGTAGACAATTTGTTCCATTCATTTATTGTCCTCTGTGAGAACGAGTGCTTCCTGATGTCCAATCTACATTGATCCTTTACTAATTTTACCTTTACAATGACACCTTTAAAAAATATCCTGCATACAATTGAAACTGTTGTCATTTTTAGGATGACAAATTCTGTGCGGAGGCTGCTGGTTTGACATTGTGGCTTGCGAAAGGTGTAGGAACAAACTTTAAATTTATCACGCTGCTTATGTGTACCAATAATAAGAAACTCTGTTTTATATGCATTTAGTTTTAACCTACTCTCAGTCATCAGGTGCAAGATATCGCAAAGGCAATCCCTCAGCTGTTTTAGGGAGCACTTATTTTCATGGGTAGTAAAATGTAGAAATGTAGATATGTATGTGGTCTGCAAAAAGTGGTGACTTTCGTTGTGACAACTGGTAACTGAGTGGAGTTGTGCATTGGGTGAAAAGTAAAAGTCCAAGGACAGAACACCACAAAAATAGGGAAAGCACAGTTTCCCATTGTTACTCCGTTAAAGTTGTGCGACATAAAAAAAACATCTGGAGTCACAACAACATCAACAACAACATCAACAACAACATCAACAACAACATCACTGATGCAATCAAAATCAAGCTTCTTAAGTTGGTGCCATTTTGACCTACGGATGTGAAAGCGAAACCTTGAACTCAAACACTGAGAGAATATTACCCGTTTTTGAGATGAAGTGTCTTCGAAGAAGCCTAAATACCTTGCAAAGAACACAAGTTCAAGGAATTTGTGGTGGAAACCACCAATGACATGGCACACACATACGCACGCACGCATACACACATGCACACGCTCACAACACGCATGCACAAGCACACACACACACACACACACACACACACACACACACACACACACACACACACACACACACACACACACAAATACACACACACATGCCATACGCACGCACGCACGAAAGTACACATGCATACATGCGCGAACAAACAAACACACACGCACACTTATACAAACAAACAAATACAAACAAAAACACACAAACACACACACACACACACACACACACACACACACACACACACACACACACACACACACACACACACACACACACACACACACACACACAAACACACACACACACACACACACACACACAAACACACACACACACACACACACACACAAACACACAAACAAACACACACACCAAATCCGGTACGTTTGCTATCAACGTCAATGATGTCACATTGACATTTACGTACGTTTGTTACGCTACGTATTATTCTGGAAAACGATTATGACGTCAAAGGTGTGTGGTTATTTTTATTCTTGTAAATGTGTTCTATGTGGCGTTAGTTGCTATACCCATTTCTGCACCAAACACCACATAAAAACATTATTTTAAAGATTAGTGACGCCACATTTGATTTTTATATTTTGCATATAAATCTAGGGGCAGTGGGCAGGTCCAATGGACCTGTACGGGATGGAATAAGACGCTCCCGCCTCCACGAGTCTACCACGTATGGGTAAAATACGGTGATGTTAACATGACATCACAGGGCGGATGTCTTCCTCGATGAAGTCAACGGCCAGGACGGAAGGGCTCCAAGATGAGTTCAACGACCACGTGTTCAGGACCAAGGCGAGCCACATTTTTTTGGTGGATATCGGCTGTGGTCAACCAGCCTGGAGAGGGATGGGCTCCGCTAGGTTGCAAATCTGCCCTAGACACACCATGATCATGAAAACCAGTTTGAATCACATACCGGATCGGTCGCAGCCCGGGTCAAAAATGACCGCGCCTCCCGCCGTACATCAGGACGGGGGTGTTAAGTATGCTACTGGTGCCCCTACCAAAAAGATACGTGGAAGAAACGACATCACCATCGGCACATGGAATGTCAGGACATTGAGAGCTGCAGGAAAACTGAAAGAACTCACACATGAGATGGAGAGATACAGATGGAACCTGCTTGGACTCGCCGAGATGCGATGGAAAAGCTTTGGTGAAACATCGACCGAAGAAGGACACAAGGTCTACTTCAGTGGCAAGAAGGACAAACACGAACAAGGCGTTGGGTTTCTTGTTCACAAAGACATCGTGAACACTGTCATGGGTTGTCGCCCTATCTCCAGCAGGCTCATCACCATCCGCCTGAAGGCAACTCCCTTCAACATGACAGTCATACAAGTTTATGCCCCAACGTCTGATTATGACGACAGTGAGGTGGAAGATTTCTATGGCCAGCTGCAAGAAGTCATAGAGGAAACGCCAAAGAAAGACAATCTTATTGTACTAGGAGACTGGAATGCAAAAGTGGGAAAGGATGCGCAGAACAACTGGCAAGACACTTGCGGACCTTTCTGCAACACGGAAACAAATGAGAGAGGTCACAGGCTCCTCGAATTTGCAATGTACAATGAGCTGATGCTGGCTAACACATTTGGCCCACACAAAACATCTAGAAGATGGACCTGGCACAGCCCAGATGGAAAACATCACAATCAGATCGACTACATCTTGGTGAAACGGCGCTTTCACACAGGAGTGAACATTGCCAGGACACGAAGCTTTCCAGGAGCAGATATCGGAAGTGATCACGACTTGCTGATGACATCCTTCCACATTCGCCTGAAGAGGATCAGCAAACCAAAGCCAACAAGAATCAAATTTGACATCGAGAAACTTAAGGATCCTGATGTAGCAGAAGCATTCAAAGCAATGATAGGTGGGAAATTTGCACCACTTATCATACTGGATGACAAATATACCGACGTGAACTTGCTGACCAACACCTTCAACAAAATAGTGACCGACACAGCCCACGAGATCCTTGGAAAACACCGTCGGACAAAGAAACCATGGGTCACAACAGACATCCTAGATCTTTGTGACAAAAGAAGGGAATTGAAAAGGAGAAAATGTGATCCTGAAGGTGCAGCAAAATACAGAGAAGTCAACAAGAAGATTAAACAAGATATGAGAAGAGCAAAAGATAACTGGATAGCAGAACAATGCTGTGAAATTGAAGACAGCTTGAGCAAGAACAACAGCAAGAAGGCTTATCAAATAGTGAAAGACCTGACATCAGTGAAGAAAGGGATAACTACCACTATCCAAGACAAATCAGGGAAATGCCTGACAGAAGAACAGCAGATCCTCAATCGATGGACAGAATACTGCTCAGAATTGTACAGCCACAACACCAACGGAGACCCAGTAGTACTAAATTGTACACAGACTACTGAAGAGGACGACTACCCAATTCTTCGTGAGGAAGTGGAGGCTGCAGTAAAGTCTCTGAAAAAAGGAAAGTCAGCTGGAATTGATAACATACCAGCAGAACTGGTTCAAGCTGGGGGAGAAGCCTTGATTACCACACTTACAACAATCTGCAACAAGATCTGGCAGACAGGAGAATGGCCCACCCCATGGACTCAGTCACTGATCATAACACTTCCCAAGAAAGGCAACCTACAGATGTGCCAAAATTACAGAACAATCAGCCTCATCAGCCACCCGAGCAAAGTCATGTTGAAGATACTACTCAACAGACTCAAACCCCAGGCAGAAGAGATTATCGCTGAAGAACAAGCGGGTTTTCGAGCAGGACGGAGCACCAGTGAACAGATCTTCAACCTTAGAATCCTTTGCGAGAAACACCTTCAACATCAGCAAAGCCTGTATCATGTCTTTATAGATTTCAAGAAGGCCTTTGATAAGGTATGGCATGCGGCCCTATGGGCAACCATGAGGAAGTACAACATTGGCTCCAAGCTTGTCCGAACCATTGAACACCTATATGACAATGCCACCAGTGCAGTAACCTTCAACAGCAGCATAGGAGACTGGTTTCGAACAACAGTCGGAGTTCGACAAGGATGCCTACTATCACCAACGCTCTTCAACATTTTTCTGGAAAGGATCATGACTGATGCTTTAGAAAACCATCAAGGCACTGTCAGCATTGGAGGCAGGACAATCACCAACCTTCGTTTTGCTGACGACATCGACGGCTTAGCAGGAGATGAACAAGAACTAGTCAATTTAGTGGAGCGCCTTGAAAAAACATCTACATCATACGGCATGGAGATCAGTGCCGAAAAGACCAAACTGATTACGAACAACACACAAGGCATCAGCACAGAGGTCAAAGTTAATGGACAGAGACTTCAGACAGTAACAAGCTTCAGGTACTTGGGATCAATTATCACAGATGAGGGTTCCAAACCGGAGATACTTGCCAGGATTGCACAGACAACAGCAGCACTAACAAGGTTGAAACCCTTATGGAACGACAGAAACATCACGGTCAGTTCGAAGATAAGGCTGATGCGCTCCCTTGTCATGTCCATCTTTCTGTACGCTTGTGAAACATGGACCCTCTCAGCAGATCTACAGAAGAGGATACAAGCCATGGAAATGAGATGCTTTCGGAAGATCTTGCGCATATCATACAAAGACCATGTTACTAACGAAGCTGTCCGCAACAAGATCAAAGAAGCCATCGGACCATATGATGACCTTCTTACAACAGTTAAGAAGCGTAAACTGAAGTGGTACGGTCATGTATCACGACCATCTGGCCTTGCAAAGACTATCTTGCAAGGTACCGTAAGAGGGGGGAGACGAAGAGGTAGACAGAAGAAGAGGTGGGAAGACAACATCAAAGAGTGGACAGGAATGGAGTTCGCTGACTCCCAGAGGGCTGTCGAGAACAGGGAAACGTGGAGAGAGCTGGTTAGAAAGTCATCAATGGTGCCCCAACGATCCTTACGGGTTATGGGAAAGTGAAGTGAAGTGATATAAATCTGGAAAAACTTAATTCACGAGCGTGAGCGTCACTCGTCTGTATTAATGCGAACCTGGCTGGTGATAGTGGTGCACTTGGACGCACCGACACCGGTCGTCGATTTTTGTTTTCCTTCTTCATATATATATATATATATATATATATATATATATATATATATATATATATATATATATATATATATATATATTGTGTATTGTGTTTTATACTTTTTATAGTTATGATATCTGGCGCATTCTACCTCTCTTATTAACTACTCGTGCTAGTTATCAAACGACATGAGCTAATTCCGTAGTCCAACAACATAGTTGCAAACTAATTTTCACGCAATAGAACAGGGATAATTAGAGGAATAATTATTTTAAAATATTTACACCGTCGTTCGCTTTTTAAATATTTCGTTCATACAGTTTGTCCAGTCGCAGAGTTGTTTCTTCTTACTTGTAGTGTATCAATGTTTACGTCTTACTTGTAGTGTATCAATGTTTACGTCTTAATTGTAGTGTATCAATATCTACGTCTTACTTGTAGTGTATCAATGTTTACGTCTTACTTTTAGTGTGTCAATGCTTACGTCTTACTTGTAGTGTATCAATGTTTACGTCTTACTTGTAGTGTATCAATGTTTACGTCTTACTTGTAGTGTATCAATGTTTACGTCTTACTTGTAGTGTATCAATGCTTACGTCTTTCTTGTAGTATATCAATGCTTACGTCTTACTTGTAGTGTATCAATGTTTACGTCTTACTTGTAGTGTATCAATGTTTACGTATTACTTGTAGTGTATAAATGTTTACGTCTTACTTGTAGTGTATCAATGTTTACGTCTTACTTGTAGTGCATCAATGCTTACGTCTTACTTGTAGTGTATCAATGTTTACGTCTTACTTGTAGTGTATCAATGTTTACGTCTTACTTGTAGTGTATCAATGTTTACGTCTTACTTGTAGTGTATCAATGTTTACGTCTTACTTGTAGTGTGTCAATGCTTACGTCTTTCTTGTAGTATATCAATGCTTACGTCTTACTTGTAGTGTATCAATGTTTACGTCTTACTTGTACTGTATCAATGTTTACGTCTTACTTGAAGTGTATCAATGTTTACGTCTTACTTGTAGTGTATCAAAGTTTACGTCTTACTTGTAGTGCATCAATATCTACGTCTTACTTGTAGTGTATCAATATCTACGTCTTACTTGTAGTGTATCAATGTTTACCTTTTCGTATATATGATTTACTATAGGATCAGCGAATCGCCTCCCTCGTCGAGATTTTCACATTAATTTTACACCTTAAGACAAGTTAAAAACAACACCTGCTTTCAAATTACTGCAACTAGGCATAATAGTTCCGCCCCGTTGAGACTGGTGCCATGTCGTGGTGAAGTGGGTTGTGTGTCTCAATGACCTGGAGAGCTATGCCGGCGGGAGGCTCGACTCCTGGCAGGTTTAACAATGCCGGGCAGGTTGAAGGACATACACCTCGTGTTAGGGCAAGGCTGCTAAACAAGCTGCAGACTGACAGAAGTGGAGATGTATTGTTCCTGCCTTATGCGCCAGTAGGCACGAAGATGATTAAGTAAGTGATTGAGTAAGTATTTGAGTGATTGAGTAAGTGATTGAGTAACTGGTTAAGTGTTTGAGTGACTGAGTCAGTAAAAAAGTACGTAACTAAGTACGGACGTCAGTCAGTAAGCAAGCAAGAAAATTACATAATGGTTAATTATGGTTATGCATGTATGTGTGTACGTACGCGCGCGCTGTGTGTACGGGCCGTTTTGCCAATACATTATTTGGTGTATGTCGGCCAGATCTTACTGCTCAAGCAAAGAGAAGACCTTTCCCGTGTGGATGTTCAGTTCGTTGTCCCAATTTATTATGGTTGCCTGTGATAGTGGATTAAGGAGAAGTGACGTAGTCAACATATTCCAGTGGGGTTCTATCTACTCCTAGGTTTGACTGGTCTGTTTCTTGACTCAAGAGTACTGTCTTCTTGATACTGAATCCAAATTCCTTGCAGGCTTTGACACAATTGTCTAGCATATGTTTGATTAGTGTTGGGAAAAAGGCAGTATCATCTGCAAATATGCACACAGAAGTTCTTGAGGGAGCGTCTCAACACCCAGTAGCATGCAAACGAATACTTGTTGGAATAATGCATAAACGGATATGCCAAACATTGATGTGAATAGAAAGAAACCCTAGCTTCACTACACTGAGCTGCTGGATCTGGGGCCCTCAAAGTGGACAGTTCTTTGAATATTGGAGCGGAAATACTGTAATAGTTCCAAAAGCGTTGCGACCAGCCTAGCATGGCTAGATCGGTGAACAGGGCTGTTCGATTGACAAGGTCGAACGGTTCGTTCAGGTCGACAAAGGATACACGCAGTGGTTGATGTCGTTTGTTGGCCTTCTTGGTTATGTGGACGCACCGTTAAGATCATGTCCATTGTCGATCGGAAATACATCAAGTAAATTAAATACATGTGCGTTATTGTTTTACCCAGTTAATGCAACACATTGATAAGGTCGGGAAATAATGGTGTTGATTGCACCACAATCTAAATAGAATGATGCTAACACAAGTTTAGTTATTGAGTGATTTATTGACCTCACATTAGGAGTAGTAAAGTGTATTATTAATTTTCTCTAAACCATATGCTATTCGCATAACTATAAATTACCTTATAAAACAGTATAATAAAAATAACTAACTAACTGCGATTACCCTATCGGTGATAACACAGCGAACGACAACGGCTACACTAGAACTACGTGTCTATTAACGACATACAACATGACGACGTAATCAGAACATATCAGCAAGCCAGGTGGATGTGCGGCGGAAAATTATCAAACAGGCCTGAACACATTGACTGCAATTGGCCGGTGTTTGGTGGAGAATGCTAAGCCAGAGGTACAGTTGAGCACCAATATGGTATGTAGCTATACTTTACATAAGCACAGCGTAAACAACACCGCGTAACTAACATCTAGTTTTCGTAGCAGCAATAAAACATTAAATAATTACACTTAGGGTATGAAGCATAAAACTCTAACTTTCTAACAATGCCTTAGCATATGTGTGTTCTATTGCGAATAGCATGACAGCATTGAAAGCTATATCCACGTCTGATATATTACTATATATTATGAGTCCAGCTACGAGATCAGTTTCTTCTAATATCGATTTTAAAACGCAATATTCGTTGCATTTTCAACATCTCGGCAGATACACAATACTGCTTGCTGTGTGGTCCAATGACAGAACAGCATAGATAACAGCAACATGCAGTAGAGCATAACACGCGTCAGTCTATGTAACCATCATATCGCTCGCTCAAAGCTCTATCCAGTTTAGTCAATGCATATGACAAGCTTGTTGTCATTATCCGCGACTTTGTTAGAGACCTTTGTCTGCGTGCTGACGATCCCGTTTTTACAGTCGGATAACTCAACGCTGACTACGCCATTCGGCATTGGTACCATGGACGCAGAAGGAGAGCCACGAGGGGTAGTGGTCGTACGTGGAGAAGCCCGGTTGAGAATATCGACAAGTGACGATGGCGTAGCGGCCAGCGACGACGTCGAAACCAAGTCTTCATTCAATCGCATCCTCTTCCTCGTCTCACGGCCGGTGTCATTCGACCCATTTTCAATCGGCAGCGTTTGTTGCTGTTCATATTGCAATGTCTGTTGTGTCTCCGAGGACAGCCTTTCCAGCAGCGTGTTGCCGTCGCCGTGTGTAGTGCTTGCCTCCATCGACAGAACCGGTTCCGGCGCTAGGACAGGCATCGCAGGGGCCAATGTCAGTAGAACTGGCATCCCCGACTGTACATTGACCCCGGCTGGTGCTGGGACCGCCACGGCCACTGCCACCGGCTCCGGCGCGCCGTGTGTTGCCACCACGCCGTCCGGAAGACACACCTTCTCGGTGAAGATCACCTCCGCATCTCCTCCGTCGTCTGTCGCCTTGCCCCCGTCGTCTCGCACCCGGTCCTGAAGCATATACGTGAGTTGTGGGAAGAACGAGGCGAAGTGGCGAATGTCGACTACGCGGCGGCACTTGAGGGCATCGGTCGGCAGGTGGTAATATATGATGAAAAGCGCCTCCTCGGCCGGCGACAACTCGCTGATCGGGGCGTGCAGCGCCGTGCCTAGCGCCTCGCTGAACGCGTCGATCGTGCACTGCGGGAAGTATACGCGACACAACGCTTCCAAAAGGGCCATGTTATGACCGTCCCGCTCCAGACACGAGATTGTCTTGCCTTCGAACCGGAACTGTTGTATACGACAGCTGGCCTTGTCGGCGACGTCGTCGGCCGACGCCATCGGTTCCTCCGTCTCTGTTAGATCGATGAAGCAGTCTTTAATCCGCTTCCGTTTTGGTGCCTTCGCTGGTGCCTGCTCCTGGAACACAACAACACTGCTACATTAAGCACGTACATAACATTCCTTTAGAACAATTACTGTTTCTCACCGACACTGCTACAAAGGACGACACACGCATTCACAATATTTTCTCTCTGTTAAGCAATTCATAAACTGTACTGCCCACGATTTCCTTGTGTTCCCAACTTGTCACCGAAAACAGGCAGCATTATAAGTTTCGTCATTTTTTCTGGCTCACCCAACGTTTCAGGGAGGCTCCTATGATGGCAACTACGGGGACAACGATACATCGAACTATCGGTGCGTCGCAATAGTCGATGTGACGATGCAATGCTAACACACACACGCGCACGCACACGCACACGCACACACCCATACTGAATTCAGCTATCGGTAGTTATCGTTGATAATATACTGAACTATATACAGTATGTTGACAAAACAAATTAGCAGGGTTGTGTTATTATAATAATTTATATAAACATCAACAATCGTCACTGAAAGCAGCGTCTTTACCGGATTGAGCACGTTTCATGCCTCCAAGACGACGCAATGACGCCTCCTAACAGATACGGTTTGGGACTGCTTCCCTGTCGTTTTGCGGTTCCATGATATGCAATATCGTAACCGTAAATTGTATCGCAATTGTTGTGTAACCTACGCAATAGTACTGCAGAAGTAACATAGCTATAGTAATACTAACGCTATAGTAAACTATCTTCCATAATCACCCTTAACAGCTACTATAGTATTTGCGGTATGGTAGCTCGTGCATGGTACTATTGCCCATCCATAAATTAGTGGCTATGAATTATGCGGGGGGGGGGTCGCTTTGCTCGGATAAATTAATTTCTACACTATCGTGGCATGCTTCATTCATGTGCGGTCTGTCACGCCATTTAATTTATTTAAATAATGTCACGACCCGTGTTTTATTAGAATACGGCCTGTCACGACATGCTCCCCGCGGTGTAATGCATTTAGATCGTGCTACACGATGTCTGCCATCTTTGTAGCAGCGCGACACGATGTCTGCCGTCTTTTTAGCAGCGCTAAACGATGTCTGCCATCTTGTAGCATCGCTACTCTATGTCTGCCATCTTGTAGCATCGCTACTCTATGTCTGCCATATTTTTAGCAGCGCTACACGATGTCTGCCATCTTTGTAGCAGCGCTACACGATGTTTGCCATCTTTGTAGCAGCGCTACACGATGTTTGTCATCTTTGTAGCAGCGCTTCATGATATATGCCATCTTGTAGCAGCGCTACACGATATCTGCCATCTTTGTAGCAGCGCTACACGAAGTCTGCCATCTTTGTAGCAGCGCTACACGATGTCTGCCATCTTTGTAGCAGTGCCGTAACAAGATCAAAGCAACAAGATCTATGTTTCAACGGAACGTCAGCGACATGAAAATCCTACTACATTCTACAAACTAGATTGTACGTGTATAAGTGTCCCTTGTATCAGTTCGTCGCGCTAAACCGGAGAGCCTCGTGGATGTAGCTGGTATTTACTTGCGCTTCTCGTTAAGCGATATACCCAAGGCTGTTATAAGTTTTGTGACCTGCGTGATCTGTTCTGTGAGATGCATCTTTCTTTTCGTTATGATATAAGTACTGAGCGACACAATGTATATTTTCGGTATTTTCTTGTTTCATGCTTGTTTCGCTTGTACGTCTAAGTTTGAGATGCACACTCAGCCTGTAGACACAGCTAGTTATACATCCGTTTTCCTTTTTCTGGTCTTAAGACTAGTTTGTTGTGGTACAACAGCGACGTCTATGACTATGTCAAATTACTTCTACATCATTACACTTTCCACAAGTTTTATGCTACTGCTATCACCCCATACGACCGTTGTTTATTTGTATTTGCAAGTGATCAACATATATTATTTTAATCATCGAGCACAATTTTTGGCTTTGTTCGTTTTGATTGCAGCGTTTTGGGTTATTGCTCATTCAGTGAGATACGGTCTCGACAAGTAGAGCATGGGAACGACGGGTGCGTGCGACCACCTGGCCTCCAGCAGACCTGTTCACTCGAACACCAAGTCAACTGTTATGAAATGCCTTTCATTTGCATACGCACGCACGCACACACCCACTAAAATTAACATATATCCACGCCTACGGCACCAATAGCAAGAAAGAAGTTGTTTGGATACGTACCTTTCGCTGCACATCCGACATCTCCACAATCTGCCCGAGCACGACTGGTGACGTAGTAGTCGGCTGGACCGGTACTGCCGGCGACCGTGACGTAAGCTGCGGCGCCGGTAAACGATTCGTCGTAGTCATGTTTGCCATCTGTCGTGGATCCGGTGGGGCGCCGTTCACATAAGCCTCCAGACGCAGTTGGTGTATGCTGGTGGCCCCGTACTTGTGACCGGCGGCCGGTTCGATACCAGGTGCATGTGCTAGAGGACGAGGTTCCCCATTCATGCCATTTGTCTGCGAGGATGATGGCACGCCGACAGGGAGCTGATGTCTGTAGAGAAGAGGCGGTTGTCGCAACATCACCTGTGCTCGTTGCTGCTGCTGTTGTTGTTGTTGTTGTTGTTGTTGTTGTTGTTGTTGTTGCATGAGGTGTTGATTCTGCTGACGATTCTGGATCAGTTGTTTCTGCTGTATTAGTTGATGTTGCTGTTGTTGCATAATTTGCTGATGTTGCTGCTGTTGCTGTATTAGTTGCTGCTGCTGTTGATGTTGCATCAGTTGCTGCTGTCGTATCTGCTGCTGCATCATTTGGTGTTGCTGTTGTTGTCGCTGCAGGTGGTCGTGTTGTTGTTGTACAATATGTTGTTGTTGCGCTGACGACTCCAGCGTCGCCGCCTCCTGATAGACACCCACATTGGCGCCGAAAGGCGGTTGCCCAACCACCGTATTACCAGGAACATGTGCGACGAACGGCTGCTGCTGTTGTATCAGCTGAGGTCGCTGCCTGTCATGGAGTTGTTGTTGCTGTTGCAGTCTGCCGACGCCAAGAGTAACAGCTCCCGTCAGCTCCTGTAGACGTTTCACGGCCGTATAGCTGTTGTTCTCCGCCGATCCGTGCGATATGTTCGCCGTAGGAACGACGTCCGGTCCCCCGCGCGTCTGCTGCAACTGCAGCTGCTGGAACTGGCCCTGCGTAGTGTTCCCGTCAGCCACGTCGCCGACGTACCTGGCATGCCCGAATGGGTCGCCTTTGGGCAACGCGACGATCGCCGTCTTCGGGCACATCCGGGCGACGACGTCGAGTCTGACGAGCTTCGTCGCGGGGCTGAACGTGAACGAGACGTCGGCGCGACGGCAGCTGGTGTCGAGGTAGGCACACTCCCCCGTGGTCGGCTGCTCGCTCGGCACCTGCACGCTGACGAGGAGGCCGGCGGCGTGCCTGACGACTGACAGAGGCACGAGTCTCTCGGCGCGACCTTGGGGCCGTCGTAACACGTACGGCACGATCGTGTTGTTCACCTGAAATACGGCGTTACATATGTGCGTAAAGCAAACACCGTTGTACAAAGTAACGGCATTTTACAGATGTCAACGGCTTAGCAGTTTACATATGTCAACTGCTTAACGGTTTATAAATGTCAACGGCATGAAAGTTTACAAATGTCTTTTGTTGACAGGTGCACTAAACGGAATTAGGAACTATTCGAACGTCAAGACAAACATGTGACCAATATAAACGTTTGCCCATTAAAGTTAAATATCTGCTTCACTGTAATAATATCATAACTGGAAGATTATAACTGTATATATCAGTCTACGTATATCTAGTTTAGTAACAAGTAGAGTATGTTTACCTGCACCCATCCGCCGTCGACCGGATCCGTGCTGACAGCCGGTGACTGGGCAGTGCCGTACAGTTTCTTAAGCACGTCTTCGGGGAAGTGCTTCTTGACGACGCGGTAGAAGTCCTCGAACTCGTTCAGTCGGACGATCAAGTCTCGGCCGGCGACGAACGGGGCTCGGCCGTAATCATACTCGCAGTGGATACCGTTGATCTCGTCCAGGAGCCGCGCTTCGTCCGCCGTCACGAACTGGCTGACGAGAGGCGCTCGCTGCTTCAGTTCCTCTGGGTAGGTGCTCGGGTACTTCGAGAGCAGCTTCATCTCGACCATGCGTACCGCCACGTACTTCGTGGCGTCGGCGCCACGCAGAAGATGAGGGATATTTACGTTGCCATCCAACGTCGTCCAACCGAAGATGCGGTGTCGGCTGGCTGAATCCATCGGTGGCAGCGCAGCGCTTGGCATGGATTGGTCGGGCGGCGTCGGCGTTGTGGCACTAGTGCGGCGGGGATCCGGACGCTGCGTCGCCAGTGTTGTGTGGAACGGGATCGCAGCCGGAGCCGCCGCCGCCGCCGCCGCCGCCGCCGCCTGCGTTGACGCGGCGAGCAGCGACGGCAGCGAAGATGGAATGCATTCTTGCTTGACAGTGGTCGGCATCGCTCGTTGGTCGGCGTTACTGTCGACGACAGTGCCGTTGCATAGCGTCATAGGGTTGTCCCGTCGATTGTGGATACGTGACAGCAGATTATGTATCTGCAACAGGCGAAATGCGGTTGCGTGAAAAAAGAAACGGTCTTGATGACGAGATTAGTATGTTCAACCAGCACATCTAAGCACAAATACGACACGATATAGTTATTTTTGCAACAATATACGAAGTTCTTTGTGGGTGGTTAACATGTTATCTGATACTTAAGGGTTCGATGAAATTGCAGCTAAAACACAATACTGTGTTTTCTAGTTGATCCAGTGCGATTTAATTGCTGGCAATGGACACGAAATTAAGGTGAACACTATTCATTCAATTCAATTAGGATACCATGCGTATCATTTACACAATGCTGCAATATATTGCGCAATCGACATCACATTGTACAAGACACGACGAAAACGTTAACATGTTGTAGGCGTGTCTGGGGGGAGTGGTGATGTACATTAAAAATATTCAAAATTATCCGGGGGTAGGGTATTACGTCGAAGGAACCAATGTGGACGTTTGACGTAAATTACGTAACTCAGAACAATATTTACGTGCAATTGTTAGCAACGCTGTGCGTAATATTAAACTACGACGGGTCTGGTACACACGGGGAATCAAAGACACGCTGTTTCAGTAACACCCAACTCGTTAGTCTCTCCGCTTATCGCATCTGTCAATTACGCCTAAAGTGGCTTGTCAGCGATACACTTGGGGGACGGCAGCTATATCGTTTGCACAGGATGAAATGACCCACCCTGACCGTCGCCAGCTCCCGAATACTGGCATGACGATAATATGGTATCGGGCTGCTGACGGGTTCTTCGCGGCTAAAAATAGTCCAATCATCTACATCACTGCAACATACCAAGTCACCTGTATGTACCGTGTAAACATTGTCAACCAGTCGTTAGCCGTTGTCTTAACAACAATTTGTCGCGCCTGAACACGTTACGAACCAACCACGACGATAAACACCTGTTTCGTGCCAGCCACATTACGGATGCGTTGTAGTAGTTATTTTATGCACCAGCTACAAACCCACGCTTGGCGCTGGCGTTGTGTCGCTATTCCCAAGTCTACAGAAAGCTCTCAGTTTACAAACCCGAACGGTTGCTAGTTTGGTGCTATGCCAGTAACTGGCGATGTTATTTCGAACACTCATAACAAATTATAAATAATGTACCATGTTGTTTTAGTCAAAACCTGTATTTGCAAATTTTGCGTCAAATTACCAACTGAGATGCAAGAAAATCAGTGTGGCACGGAAAGACAGAAATTTAGGAGAAATCCAGTTAAACGATGCATAGTGAAATATGTTAGCAAAGTTGATAAAGCGGCTATTCGAACACGGTAACAAGTGCCGACGAACACTGACTTAAACGCTATCGCTTTGACCTCAACATCGAGGGATATTTCGCCACGCGTCTACTACGTTTTTGGTGGGTATGTGCATGTATCAAATTTAAAGAAATTTGGTGGCAGATAATATACCATTTTCCAATCCACCGATATTAACGCCGATCAAAAGTTCTAACCTCGTCGAGGTTCAATACCTGTTCACACGCCATTAACACAAATAACACCATCGGTGAGTTAGTGGATGAATCTTCATAAATAACCAATCAGCCGCATGGAGTATATAAAGCCCGTGTCAAACTTCAAAGCACAAGGGTCTTGCCAAACTGATAGTGATGCCGAGAACCAACTCGGTTTACTGGAGGCAGGTGGGGTACATTATACATACTCCATGTTGAAACATTTTCAAATATGCATTACCCCGTTTCAGCTTCCTGTAACATAATGTGTTCCAGAACCACGCGGAACTGGCAATGCAATAACATTGATTCTACCCCCACCCCCACGATGTTATACCGCCATGCATATACATATACCAGGGAAAACACATCCTACATGCAGTTAAGTGTGCGTTTTTATTCTCACACACTGCGTACACTAAGGACGTTGACATATCGCCAGATGTGGAATTGGTTTACATTCTTATAAATAAAAGTTATTTAGTTGTCACTTGCCATAATACAAAAAGCAGCACGCGTGCATTATCTGCATGGAACGCCGCAATAAGATATCAAACATAGACGTCAACAGAGTCGGCAGTAAAGTACCCATCTATCAATTGATTGTGAACATTACGAAGTATCCCGTACGCCGTTATTGGATTTTCGACGCTAAAGGAGTTAAAGCCAACGCCAAATTGGCTGGTTGGCGCCATCTTGCTGAGGTTGGCGCCATCTTGCCGAGGTTGGCACCATGTAACTGGTAGTATGCAAACAAAGGCAATGTCCGCCAAAATAATGAGCGAGAATAATCAATAGCAGCCCGATTAACAACCTCGTCGACATAATTAAACGAATAGCAGCCCGATTAACAACCTCGTCGACATAATTAAACGCTCCTGAAAATATTGGCCAGCTAAAGCCATATGATACAGGCCTAACAAAAGCAGCCGATATAAAAGCGTTGACGTTATTCGAGGCAGGTACATCAACTACAATACTGGTGCTACATCGTTCTACCGGCATTTACCTTAATCGTGGAATATTGATTTGAAAACATGCCCAACTGCAAAGTAAAAGCCATGCACAGCAAGACAATGGGGCGTCTTACGCATCAATACCCATTAGTGTTGTCATTTGTATCATAATCACGTAATGAAATTATTGTCATCAACGTATGTTGTGACGACAAATGTCATAATGGCCGACACATTATAGCTTAAGCCGGCTAGTCGGTATACATGAACACCAACTAGATTCAATTTCCCTGACGTATATCCTTTGGATACGAACGAATCCTTTGGAAATTGTTGATAACATTCAAAGTTCAGATTTAGGTGTCTAGATATACTGTCGACCGTTGTTATGTCCAAGATAACATCGGCGAATGGCAGCGGTTTGTTTTGGTGGTCCACTCCCCGTCTGTTTTGGTAGTCGTCCACTCCCCGTCTGTTTTGGTGGTCCGCTCCCCGTCTGGTTTGGTCCCACACATTATTGGTCGATTTTAAATATTTTTATTTCTTTGTAATGTCGTCCTCGTGCGAAAGTTGCGATGTTCGAGACCAGTTTACTTTGGCTTCGACTTTGCCAACTCTCGCCAAAACATATTTTAATCATTATCGAGCTTTGTAACTTATGCTACACGTGATCGTTACTTTGTTGTTGGCGATGCATTCCGTCACGCGTATAAGATATTCATCTATAGAGTTTGCGTTTCCCTTCTGCTTTCCGCAGCGGACAATTCCTTCGGTATTTACGCTGACTCTGGACTAACAGACTGACACACGTGACCCTACGGCCCATTGCGCTTGCACAGTGCAATGGAATGTATCGGGAATCCCTCGTGAATTCGTTCCACGTCCGGACTAGCAAGCCTAGTCTATAGACGCGCTACGACCGACTCATGCATTGTGACCATAATGTATCGCTAGTCTATATTCTAGTCTGGCCGTAGGGCTTACTCTGGGACTACGCTACGCTTGGTCCATGCATAAGGCCCCAGAATGTGTCATTATTCTAATTAACGAGCTGATTCGCTGTTCTATTTGATTGCAATTCTATGTCGCCCACAACACGACATCGTCGGCAAGACTCGCCGTTTTCTCGATTTTTCCGCTTATCTACAAACTCGCCGTTTTCTTGATTTGTCCTGTGTGTATGCGTGTGTGTGTGCACACATGTACATTGTATGTGTAAAGTCACACTTAGACAAGTTTTTTCATATTTCAACTAAACATACATTAGTAAAAAATAAGTAAGGGAGACGCCCATCAGCACATATATGATGTCGTTGTATATACTGGTAATGGGAAGAATTGTTATACGTAATATATTTTTTGTCGTTTGATAATCATAACTTTTTCATTATAAACAACTTTTCGAACAATTTATTTGTATGGCAACGATTAAATAATTGTTGGATATTTAGAAAACGGATTTCTTACGCAAAAGTTTTTCAAACAGCATGAAATATAGAAAATGAACGGGCGTAACCATTCTTGCTTACGTTACTGTATTAATACGTGAACGGCAGCGGAAAACACTCGAGGTCAAGGCCGAAAACACTCGAGGTCAAGGCCGACAGCAGTCGAGAAAACGGCGAGTCTTGTCGACGATGTCATGTTATGGGCAACACACAATTAATTTGATGGCAATATTACTAGTGCTGGACCTCATTTCGATAATTTCTGTGGGGATAACTACAGTGTGGAAGCACGGTGCCCAGAGTACCCTGTCACTGTAGTAATCATATCATCAAAAGTCTTACAACGAAGCGGCCAGTAGTATCTACATTTGCGACAAGTAATTGTTGTGACATTTGGTGTTGGCATGATGTGATATTTATCGGTATGACATTTGCCTATGAAAATTTTTTGACATTTGTCAATGGAAAATCTGCGACACCTGAAGACAATGTGACATTTATCGTCGATTGATACTGAACTGTAACCCTTCATGTGCACACAATATTATTTTTGTACATGAATAAAATGTTTGTTTGTATGTGTTTTTTTCAGTAGATTTGTTTCTATTAAGATGTGTTAGCTGATTATCTGTGTATATTTGACTCGTTGGTACCCGATCTTTCGCTGTGCGAGATTACTGATATATTCCTCAATCAGTGTGCGCTTGTAAAAGAAAGCCTGTGATGGGATAAGAAAAAGAACCGTGACACTTTCTCAAAAGTGTCACGGTGAAAACAAAGGCTGAAACGGTTAGATTAAAGTTAAAATGTCACGGTCAACCAGCGCGTTTATGGCACGAATACCCTGTCATAGATATACAACGCTCTGCAAACAACGTGCTCAAAATCTTTTTTTTGCAAATAATTATTAAATTCCTGGTTATGTTATGTAAACTAACAATAACAATCGTAAACTGTCATTAGCCACCCTAGTAATAACGGCTATGCTTACTTCTGGCATGGTCCTCCTCTCAGTCCGTGGCACGTGGCAGGTTAGAGCAGGCCCTATCACCTATTTTTGGCAGGGGGATACTTTAGGCCAGTGATACCATTATCTGCACCATGGAGGGCTACCGAGTACAACAGTACTCCTGGCAGATCGACCTGTCAAAATGCTAATTTTGCAGTTGCTGTAAGTGAGCTTGAATTTCTAAGTACTACTACCACCCGGCCCCGACAGACGACGATGCGTAACACCGGCCCGCCCTGTAACATCGACCGACTCCACTAGGCGAGAGCGTGGCCGCTATTTCGAGCCGTCCTGTTAATAACAGCGTACGTCTACATCGCTACAGCGCGGGGCAAGTAACCAGGCGACGGACCGCTGACTCGTCCGGCCGGTCGTAAACCTCTGCGGTGGATTAATTATCCCGAACCTCCTATTCAATCTCTTGATTATGGCCGAATGAAGTCAGTGGACACAGGTCAACCGAAAACACACAAATATAAGAGGGACGAATTGTCTCCACATACATACATGAATACACTTACCGAAAAGAAGACGTTGTAAACTAAACGCAAGACCGCTTCAACGACAAACGTGCAGTCACATACCCCACATGGTTCGCGTTACTGCAGCGCACTAAAAGGCATTGACCTATTTACAACAACCAAACGGCCTGCCCATCAGCTGTTGAATCAGGAAGCTTCCCTCCCGCCGGCGCGTCTATTGCAATCAATGTGTCCGAGGGGGGCGGCGGCGCTATGGAACAATTACGCACGCTCCAAATGGCGCAGAACAAATACCGCAAACGAACAGCCATTGTACACGACGAGTGAACTGTGACAGCCGCGATCATAGGTTAAGGGTTCAACCTGTGCGCTGTCGACATATCCGTGATAAACGCTATCATGCGAGACCTATTCTATTGGCCTTCTCGAATACATACACAACATTATGTGTGTACCCTAAGCTGCTCGCTGTTCAATATATGAAGTGTTTGTTACCTGTCACAGACACATATATGCCGCAAAATGTTTTTCTTACAACATAGCATACCTATAATATTCCATAACGATTGACATTTTATTTTTAACCAAATAATACAAAACATCGAACGCAAACGTAGTCAGTTATTTATACTGGCACGCACGTACGCACGTACGCACGCACGCACGCACGCACGCACGCACGCACGCACCTTTACCAATGTGTCCTGCTTTGTTCTAGTTTATGCAGCCGAACGAACCATTCGTTTGGTAATCGACCCAACCTACCGAGCAAGCGCGGCCGCATGGAAGTGGTTAATTACCAATGCGGCTGTCGACAATAATAGACGTACGTGGGCAGAGTGGCAAGTCGTGCGCGGACGCGGATCGTGCCACTAACCACACAATCATAAACCAAGTAAACAAGTACTTCGCAAACGCGGTGTGGTAAAGCCACACGTGATGGTTTATGTTTGTGCGCAAGCGCGTGCGTCTGTGTGCATAAACAACGCAGAACATCAAATGGAAATTATGGTGCGCTGTATATAAACTATTTGTTATCATTTGAGGTGGCAGCTTACTCAAATGACAGGACTCAACGCCAAAGACGAGGCAATCAATTTCGCGAAAAAGCACGAGCCGCGCCGTTGAAGGGGGGGGGGCGCGTAATGTAGTACGCCGAAGAACGCGCACGGTTGCCAGGCAACGCCCGACTAACTGATTGGCATACGCGGCGCAGCTGGCGGCAATGAAAGCTTTGCCCTTCAGCAGCGGTCAAAACACGCCAGGCGATACGAGTGGCTGTTCCAAGATACGGAGTACTCCCTCTGTCTGGTGACAGAACCATAGCTGGATGAGATGCGTCACCGATCAAATTACATTCAGTGGCGTTGTCTGGCAACGAACGCAGCGGAAGATTTACGTCATAAAAGATGCGCGTAGCCGCGCTATAACGCAGTTGCAGATGTGTTAATTTATGGCCCACAATGTAATTGTATACCTCAACTAAGCGCAGTAGTTACTGTCGCTGGTTACAAAACTATTCTATGTTCCGCGTTGTACTATGACAGGCACAATTGCGCTGTTCACAATCACCAGTACATATTTTATACACACCCTTATGAAAATATGCCATCGTATTCCATGGTAAATACCATGGTGTTTTGAAACAGGTAAACCATGGTAAAATACTATGATATACCATGGAAACCATGGTATATCATGGTGTTTTGAAACAGGTAAATAATGGTATACCATACAATTACCGTACAATAATATATGAAAAACATGGTCTACCACAGTTTACCATGTAATGTCTTGGTATACCATGTAATACCACCAAACACCATGGTATACATGTAATACCATGGTATGTTTTTCATAAGGGATATATACAGGCGTATTGAATATTCTGGTGCAAAGACAATAAACAGTTGGAATTAACTACATAGTGACTGCGTAGATTCTATCAGTTGCAATACAACTGACATACATCTGCCAATGGTGCCATGGTAAATAATATGTTTGTTCTAGTTCCACTCAACTCCTTGTCCACGTGTGTGCGTGCGTGCGTGTAAGCGCGTGCATGTGCTTGTATGCGCGTGCGTGCATGCTTGTGTGCGTGCGTGTGTGCGTGCATATCCATACCCACCAAAAATAAACACATACATGAAAATAATAAACAATGAATTGTATCAAGCGTGCCAGTTACATGCGCGTCTGCTTGGCTGTTAGATGACATTGACACATGACAACTGAGGCGTGTCACTTAAGTGGTACACAGCAATGCCCGTGTACCATCGACATACCAATTATGCACTGCGCACCATGTGCACATGCCACAAAGCAATCACGCTGGTTGTCATAAACTATTCCGATCATACAACATTTACTTTGTGTCGGCTATAATAAATCACCACGCGTCTAGAGCGATGTACAGACTCAACTACTCTTCAAACACTGCGTGCGCCGTAAGACTACAATCAATATAACGCTGATATAGGTGACGGTGCATTCGTTGTTAGCTGCATGCATACATGCATACATTCGGCTGTCTGTGGTTAGTAGGCCGCTACATGCAGCGTCATTCACCCTGTCAACGTTGACTGAGGCAGCTGGCAGAACCTACCCACTTTACAAACCGATCGACCTTATCCGTTTACCAGTGCTACTTCATGCCTGTCACCTAGCCCCAATGGAAGCTTATCCGTTTACCAGTGCTACTTCATGCCTGTCACCTAACCCCAATGGAAACTTATCCGTTTACCAGTGCTACTTCATGCCTGTCACATAGCCCCAATGGAAACTTATCCTTTTACCAGTGCTACTTAATGCCTGTCACCTAGCCCCAATGGAAACTTATCCGTTTACCAGTGCTACTTAATGCCTGTCACCTAGCTCCAATGGAAGCTTATCCGTTTACCAGTGCTACTTTATGCCTGTCACCTAGCCCCAATGGAAACTTATCCTTTTACCAGTGCTACTTAATGCCTGTCACCTAGCCCCAATGGAAGCTTATCCGTTTACCAGTGCTACTTTATGCCTGTCACCTAGCCCCAATGGAAACTTATCCGTTTACCAGTGCTACTTAATATGCCTGTCACCTAGCCCCAATGGAACCTTATCCGTTTACCAGTGCTACTTCATGCCTGTCACCTAGCCCCAATGGAAACTTATCCGTTTACCAGTGCTACTTAATATGCCTGTCACCTAGCCCCAATGGAACCTTATCCGTTTACCAGTGCTACTTCATGCCTGTCACCTAGCCCCAATGGAAACTTATCCTTTTACCAGTGCTACTTAATGCCTGTCACCTAGCCCCAATGGAAACTTATCCGTTTACCAGTGCTACTTCATGTCTGTCACCTAGCCCCAATGGAAACTTACCCGTTTACCAGTGTTATTTAATGCCTGTCACCTAGCCCCAATGGAAACTTATCCTTTTACCAGTGCTACTTAATGCCTGTCACCTAGCCCCAATGGAAACTTATCCGTTTACCAATGCTACTTCATGCCTGTCACCTAGCCCCAATGGAAACTTATCCTTTTACCAGTGCTACTTAATGACTGTCACATAGCCCCAATGGAAACTTATCCGTTTACCAGTGCTACTTCATGCCTGTCACCTAGCCCCAATGGAAACTTATCCGTTTACCAGTGCTACTTCATGCCTGTCACCTAGCCCCAATGGAAACGTATCCTTTTACCAGTGCTACTTAATGACTGTCACCTAGCCCCAATGGAAACTTATCCGTTTACCAGTGCTACTTCATGCCTGTCACCTAGCCCCAATGGAAACTTATCCTTTTACCAGTGCTACTTAATGACTGTCACCTAGCCCCAATGGAAACTTATCCGTTTACCAGTGCTACTTCATGCCTGTCACCTAGCCCCAATGGAAACTTATCCTTTTACCAGTGCTACTTAATGCCTGTCACCTAGCCCCAATGGAAACTTATCCTTTTACCAGTGCTACTTAATATGCCTGTCACCTAGCCCCAATGGAAACTTATCCGTTTACCAGTGCTACTTCATGCCTGTCACCTAGCCCCAGTGGAAACTTACCCGTTTACCAGTGCTACTTCATGCCTGTCACCTAGCCCCAATGGAAACTTATCCTTTTACCAGTGCTACTTCATGCCTGTCACCTAGCCCCAGTGGAAACTTACCCGTTTACCAGTGGTACTTCATGCCTGTTACCTAGCCCCAATGGAAACGTATCCGTTTACCATTGCTACTTAATGCCTGTCACCTAGCCTCAATGGAAACTTACCCGTTTACCAGTGCTACTTCATGCCTGTCACCTAGCCCCAGTGGAAACATACCCATTTACCAGTGCTACTTCACGCCTGTCACCTAGCCCCAATGGAAACTTATCCGTTTACCAGTGCTACTTTATGCCTGTCACCTAGCCCCAATGGAAACTTATCCTTTTACCAGTGCTACTTAATGCCTGTCACCTAGCCCCAATGGAAACTTATCCGTTTACCAGTGCTACTTCATGCCTGTCACCTAGCCCCAATGGAAACTTATCCTTTTACCAGTGCGACTTAATGCCTGTCATCTAGCCCCAATGGAAACTTATCCTTTTACCAGTGCTACTTAATGCCTGTCACCTAGCCCCAATGGAAACTTATCCGTTTACCAGTGCTACTTCATGCCTGTCACCTAGCCCCAATGGAAACTTATCCTTTTACCAGTGCTACTTAATGCCTGTCACCTAGCCCCAATGGAAACTTATCCGTTTACCAGTGCTACTTCATGCCTGTCACCTAGCCCCAATGGAAACTTATCCTTTTACCAGTGCTACTTAATGCCTGTCACCTAGCCCCAATGGAAACTTATCCGTTTACCAGTGCTACTTCATGCCTGTCACCTAGCCCCAATGGAAACTTATCCTTTTACCAGTGCTACTTAATGCCTGTCACCTAGCCCCAATGGAAACTTATCCTTTTACCACTGCTACTTAATATGCCTGTCACCTAGCCCCAGTGGAAACTTACCCGTTTACCAGTGCTACTTCATGCCTGTCACCTAGCCCCAATGGAAACTTATCCGTTTACCAGTGCTACTTTATGCCTGTCACCTAGCCCCAGTGGAAACTTACCCGTTTACCAGTGCTACTTAATGCCTGTCACCTAGCCCCAATGGAAACTTATCCGTTTACCAGTGCTACTTTATGCCTGTCACCTAACCCCAATGGAAACTTATCCTTTTACCAGTGCTACTTCATGCCTGTCACCTAGCCCCAATGGAAACTTATCCGTTTACCAGTGCTACTTAATGACTGTCACCTAGCCCCAATGGAAGCTTATCCGTTTACCAGTGCTACTTTATGCCTGTCACCTAGCCCCAATGGAAACGTATCCGTTTACCAGTGCTACTTCATGCCTGTCACCTAGCCCCAATGGAAACTTATCCTTTTACCAGTGCTACTTAATGCCTGTCACCTAGCCCCAATGGAAACTTATCCTTTTACCAGTGCTACTTAATGCCTGTCACCTAGCCCCAATGGAAACTTATCCTTTTACCAGTGCTACTTAATGACTGTCACCTAGCCCCAATGGAAACTTATCCGTTTACCAGTGCTACTTCATGTCTGTCACCTAGCCCCAATGGAAACTTATCCTTTTACCAGTGCTACTTAATGCCTGTCACCTAGCCCCAATGGAAACTTATCCTTTTACCAGTGCTACTTAATGCCTGTCACCTAGCCCCAATGGAAACTTATCCTTTTACCAGTGCTACTTAATGCCTGTCACCTAGCTCCAATGGAAACTTATCCTTTTACCAGTGCTACTTAATGCCTGTCACCTAGCCCCAATGGAAACTTATCCGTTTACCAGTGCTACTTCATGCCTGTCACCTAGCCCCAATGGAAACTTACCCGTTTACCAGTGTTATTTATTGCCTGTCACCTAGCCCCAATGGAAACTTACCCGTTTACCAGTGTTATTTATTGCCTGTCACCTAGCCCCAATGGAAACTTACCCGCTTACCAGTGCTACTTCATGCCTGTCACCTAGCCCCAATGGAAACTTATCCGTTTACCAGTGCTACTTCATGCCTGTCACCTAGCCCCAATGGAAACTTATCCGTTTACCAGTGCTACTTCATGCCTGTCACCTAGCCCCAATGGAAACTTACCCGTTTACCAGTGTTATTTATTGCCTGTCACCTAGCCCCAATGGAAACTTACCCGTTTACCAGTGTTATTTATTGCCTGTCACCTAGCCCCAATGGAAACTTACCCGCTTACCAGTGCTACTTCATGCCTGTCACCTAGCCCCAATGGAAACTTATCCGTTTACCAGTGCTACTTCATGCCTGTCACCTAGCCCCAATGGAAACTTATCCGTTTACCAGTGCTACTTAATGCCTGTCACCTAGCCCCAATGGAAACTTATCCGTTTACCAGTGCTACTCCATGCTTGTCACCTAGCCCCAATGGAAACGTCGACACGGCAAGATACTTATTGTTGTAGTTTATAGTTTGGTAATTTCGTGGGGACATCGTGGAAACTCAAGACTGCTACTCATTGGAACGTTTATTACATGGAAATAAGAACCTTTTATGACGCGTCGAAATATTGAGGTGGGGTGGACGCAGTGATTATAGGCCCCTGTCTACCGGAGTCACCCACGCCAACGATATGATACTTAGCAGGCGCACATCCACAAAACAACGTGTCTGAGCTGTCGATCTGTACAACGTTCAAACGCAACGCCACCGTTACGACATGCCACCGTTCAGGAGAGCCTACTGCCCAAATATAAAGGGACGTTGTTATTTCTTAGCATCACGTTTCTATTCGGTTATCTTGTAGAACACCCCAGTACCCACCATGCACCTTGCCCGTGTGGATATAGGGATGGTCTCGCTACAAAGCAAGAGTGAAACAATGCGGTGACATCTAGAGAGAGGCGAGACTGCCGTTAAGTAAACAGTGCGGTGACATCTAGAGAGAGGCGAGACTGCCGTTAAGTAAACAGTGCGGTGACATCTAGAGAGAGGCGAGACTGCCGTTAAGTAAACAGTGCGGTGACATCTAGAGAGAGGCGAGACTGCCGTTAAGTAAACAGTGCGGTGACATCTAGAGAGAGGCGAGACTGCCGTTAAGTAAACAGTGCGGTGACATCTAGAGAGAGGCGAGACTGCCGTTAAGTAAACAGTGCGGTGACAACTCGAGAGAGACGAGACTGCCGTTAAGTAAACAGTGTTTTTCCACCGGATCCGATGCGTCAAAATCGACGCTGATTCGACCAGAAGCTATCCGATTAGATTTCTGAGTTACATAGAGGTCAGACCACAATTGCATTTCATGTTGGTAATATATGGAATAATAAATTGCGATGGATGAAACTTATACGTGACACAAGTGCAGCTTAAAGCAGTCGGAGGTAGGTGATATTGGCTAAACTTATTCATTATTTCAGGGAGATGATGGCAATTGTGATGATGTGAAGAAGTTTCATAATTTGTATGGCCCAATTTTACAATCATACAAACAGTTAGCATAGCCATTATTGCAAGAACGCACTGCGTCCTAAAATGAATAGGCCGTGCACTATAGTTGTGCTAAGGCCGAGCGCCGTGCCCAGCCACTGCAAGTCCGATTTAATGACTCGCGCCAACCCCGACTTGAGCTTTGATGAAAGATTGCGACGACGGTCACTGATTGGCCACTGTTTCGAAATTGATGTTGACAACTGGTGGAATAGGAACCATTCCCATTCCCATTCCCAGCGACACAATCGTAGCCACGAGTAGTCGTGACTAATCGGTCTCGCGATGCATGACTGCTTATTGCGCCGCAATATCGCACGACACCGCGTCGACCGACAGTTGCCTAACTAAAACATAACAACACTTTTATCGTTACAAATACACAAATGGTAGTTAATGATTAGCTTAAACATTATTTATACAATCCAATAAAAAAAAACCTTAATAATACCGTGTTCAACTTTCCCGCGTTACTGAGACAAATATTGTTTAAAATCAGAGGTGCTCTTCCACCTACCTATGCCTATCAGTCAGTTTGTAACCGAAGCGCCACGTGCGACGCCACAAAGCCCGACCCAATTCATAGCGACCTACATTCATTGCTGTTTACGTCACTGTGATCTACATCAGACATAAACACTACGTTATTTACGGATGTTGACCCAACGCGAAATGAAGACATTATATATATGTTCTTACCAAGCGCCCGACACTTGACCTTAATATTGTCCAATGTCGTCTACACGGGTTTTTAACTCATCGTCGTGTCAATTGTATGACATTCCGCGCGCAATCGCTGACTACAGCCGCGTTGAATGCGGCCGGTGAGTCAGCGAGCCACTCATGTTGGCAAGCCGCCAGGAGTCAGACTTACAAGCCGCGCGGTCGATAAATACACCTCCCCCATCACGAGTTGTAAGCGGACAATTTATCGTCGGCTGCACTCAGTTTGACAACGTGGCATTAGCATACGAGCAGTTTACTTTAAAATGAGCAGTCTACGTTTAATTGACCAAACTTTGTCTACAACATTATCTGCGCCCACTGGAAATCTAGTTGCTATGCTGGTGAACACTGAGTATATCGACAAAACAGCTATTTAAGTCTGCGTCGTGCCACGTCCGTTGCTAGGGAGTGGGCGCGCAGCACGGAACAGCTGACTGGCTGCAATTGTCAATAATTATGAATTAACACAGCTAGCTCGCATTGGTGCCCGAAGAGTTTCACGGCAAGCGGCTATCCTTGTTCTATTGATAATCATGACACGAAACAGTGGCGTGTCATGTTTCTAGAACATCCGGCCGGATCGAATGACTGAGCGGCGATTGAAGCTACCATCGGTTATTTATGTATCTGCGTCATCAGTTACGTGTGTCAATAACTCCGGGATATGAGTCACGAGTGCAGCCTACTCATGTGTCATTCAATCTACATACCGGCCGCCAACGAATAATCACATGGTCACAATACTGTTGTGTTGTTATTATAATTATTGTGACTCAGTGGCGTATTTAGGGGGCATTGGGTCATGGCCCCCTTGGTTAATAAATTTTTTTTCTCACCAAGTTTGCCCCCCTTTGACCTCCCTCTGCGAAATCCTAGGTACGTCATTGTTGTGACCAGCCATTAAGTACCGGCGATTTTTACACGGCGGCCAAATTGGGGTTCTTTGCGAGCAGAAAAAAACATAAACAAGGAAATGACATATATTATTATTTGATTATTAGGATGAAGCAACGCTTATACTTATATTTCTTGTGACTGGTTGAGATCGGGTAACGCGTAATAATATTATGTTTTATTCCGCCAGATCCAAGTTTGACCGTGTCACATCAATGGCAAAAAAAAAACAATTGTTGTACGCCAAACATTCCATTAAAATTGCCATTTCCATCTGACGTTGGAAACAGCTGCTAATATTTTCTGTAACTGCAGTTGTATGAAAAATAATATATTGACAATTTGTATTGTATTTAGCAATGACAACCATTGAGTGAATATAGTATGTATTGTATTTAGCAATGACAACCATTGAGGGAATATACTATGTATTGTATTTAGCAATGACAACCATTGAGGGAATATACTATGCTATGCTATATTATGAACTGAACCATTTGTAAATGCTATAGTTAAACGATTGTTGTAGTTGATATAAGTCTTCACTCATACAACTGTGGTAGGGGTGTCAACGAAGATTAATTTTATTTTAGTTATTATGTTTTATATTTTTATGATATGGCTGCAGTCGTGAGAAACTTAAATGTGAACAAGTTTCAAAACAGATAAAATATTTTTCGGAATGTGATTTTTTTGACGATGTTATATTTATTATATTACCAGTTAAAATGGACACGTCTCACTTCCGTGTTCGCCTACTGTCAAGTTATACAATATACACTATATCTATTCGAACCTGTTGCTAAAATTTCACCTTATATATATATATATATATATATATATATATATATATATATATATATATATATATATATATATATATTACACACACACACACACACACACACACACACACACACACACACACACACACACACACACACACACACACACACACACACATATATAATGTGTGTGTGTGTGTGTGTGTGTGTGTGTGTGTGTGTGTGTGTGTGTGTGTGTGTGTGTGTGTGTGTGTGTGTGTGTGTGTGTGTGTGTGTGTGTGTGTGTGTGTGTGTGTGTGTGTGTGTGTGTGTGTGTGTGTGTGTGTGTGTCTGCTTGTACGTGTACGTGTAACGTTCATCGCATGGACACCAAAACTTGTAAATAAGTGCAAGTTTATTAAATTATCTTTAAAAATTAGGAGTATCGATTTTACCTATCTACTACGCAATCAACATTTGAAGAGAAAAGACATACACGTAATTAATAAAATAAAATCAAAAGTACAGGTAAATACATGGACTGCACCAGCTGCACCATCAATGAAGTCAAGCTGGCCCCAAACCGAAATGAAAAAGGAGCATGATTCAAGTCCAAATCTATCGTAGTCACAGAAAGCGATATTGCATTTTTAAAACAAGTTCTGGGTATTTTACCTTGAAACTTGTTCCAGCTGCCAAGCCTGACAGTTAAGTGCATGTTGGGATATGCTTTTATCTTATTATAATCGAGCAAGTATTATATATTATGTTTGTATATTATGTTTGTATATTATGCTACTCCTCGTAGACAGTTTGCATCTTGGGCGCTAAACATTCAAGGGTCCATCTAAGACCCTCAGTTGAAATTCACCCAGCTATTACCCTTTCTGCAAACATTATCGAATTACCCTTTGTAGTTATTACGTACTGTCGTCCGCAACAATATGCGAACAATTACGTACACTTGTTCACTACATCATGCGTCACTAGACGTTACTATAATTACCAGCTTTACGTCACAATTACCCAAGAATCCAACACAATACTGACTGACAGCGCCAAGTTAACAGGCATTTCTGTGATAATTTTGTGTATCCTGAAATGTTGTCAATATTGTTGTCATGATAACCACTTACAAACTTCTAAGTTATCCCGTCCGGAGGACGGTTATTTTTTCTTGTTCCTTTATTGCTTGATGTGTAAAAGCAGCGTCGACCTATTGAACAAGCACGGTTCCATACCCATGAAACTATACTCCCTTTCATGTCATTGATTGCCCTCAGGTTGACCTTTCTGCCTGTCTTTTCTATTGGAATTGTCAATTCGCCATCACATTCACCATTCTTAATGAGCTAGCGGGGTGGGTCATGTGTCGAAAGATCGAAAATAAGGTTTGGCGTTCTTGGAACACATTTAGTTATTTACGGATGTCACATGCAAGCCCGTATTGTCATCAAATATGGAATAATTGGAACAAGTTAAAAGTGATATAAGTGATATAACAAGAGATTTAACAAGAGATTTAACAAGAGATTTAACAAGAGTTGCCATCCAAGCCAAAGGCCCAGATGGCAAGTGGACAAGGAAGCCATTGGCTTATCGAGAGTCCAACAATGTTCATCTACTTATAACCCGCCCTCCTGAGATATGTGTCTACCTTGTTTTTAAACATATTCACGCTGCTAGCAGTTACACAATCTGTAGACAATTTGTTCCATTCATTTATTGTCCTCTGTGAGAACGAGTGCTTCCTGATGTCCAATCTACATTGATCCTTTACTAATTTTACCTCATGCCCTCTAGTTCTGCTATCCTTCTTGAGTGAGAAAAACATATTTCTATCAATATTTTCATACCCATTCAATAGCATAAAAACTTCAATCTGATCTCCTCTTAACCTCCTTGTCTCTAGAGTTGTTAAACCACATTCTTTCAGGCGTTCTTCATAACTAAGGTCTCTCAGTTCTGGAATCATTTTAGTTGCTCTCCTTTGTATGCGTTCAAGCGTATCTATATCCTTCTTACGATATGGTCTCCATGCTTGTATACAGTATTCTAAATGAGGTCTAACTATTGCTTTATAAAGAGATATAATTAACTTTTTTCCCTTGTATGTTATGTTTCTTCTAATCAATCCAAGAATTTGATTACCCTTTGAAGCTGCAATACCACACTGCTCTGAAACTTTCATATCAGCGCTTATTGTAACTCCTAAGTCCTTTTCTTTTACAGTAGTACCCAGAACAGTATCTCCCATTTTATAGTTTACATTCAAGTTCCCATGTCCTGTATGTAGGCATTTACATTTCCCAAAATTGAACAACATCTGCCATTTCTCAGACCATTTCACTAATCTGTCTAGATCGTTTTGTAAATGTTGTTTATCACCATCAGTATTAACCTTTCTAAACAGTTTTGTGTCGTCCGCAAATTTCAGTACGTTACTTGTTATACTGTCATCCAAGTCATTGATATAAATTAAGAATAATATAGGTCCTAATACTGATCCTTGAGGTACCCCACTCAAAACCGATTTCCAAGTTGAAACTTCTCCATCTACTACAACTCGTTGTCTTCTGTCAGTCAGCCATTGTTCTATCCAGTCAGTTATGCTATCCCCGATACCATGGGCTTTTAATTTAAGTAGTAATCTTTGATGTGGCACTTTGTCAAAAGCTTTCTGAAAATCTAAGTAGATAATATTTACTGGCGATCCCACGTCTATCCACTTAGTGATTTCTTCCAAAAAACATAACATATTTGTTAAGCATGACCTCGCTTTACGGAATCCCTGTTGAGATGAATTTAATAATTTATGCTTAACGAGGAAGTCCACCATATGGTCTTTAATGAACCTTTCTAATAATTTACAAATCACTGACGTTAAACTCACTGGTCTGTAATTCTCTGACTTATTTCTCGAACCCTTTTTAAATAATGGTATGATGTTTGCTTCTTTCCATTCAAACGGAACAACTCCGTCTTTTAATGACAAGTTGAATACTCTTGCATACTTCACTTATAAGTGATATAAGTGAAGTTTATTTGTTTAGATCATACATACAGAGTCAAAAAACAGTTCGTACATATTTTACATAGTTTTGATGATCCAGGGAGGCCTGCACTAAGACCTGAGAGATCGCTATCGTACAAGCCTCCCTATGACTACGTATGGTGCAATAATCATTATTACTGTTGTAAATATATGTGGAGTTGCTAAATTTGCCTACAAATATAACAGTGCTAATAATACTAACAAATAATACTAGCAAAATACATATAGTGCAAATAATGTGAATACTATTTTTTTTTTTGTATAAATGTAAATAAAATGTGAATCGAATATAATTCTCAATATTATCATGTAATAATTACAGAGAAGTTAAATAATACAGAAAGGATAAATACATTATTCTTGTAAAATACTATTAAAATCTTGACAGTAAAAATAATACATTAGTTCCAAATTTATTAGTTACAAATTATATTGTGAGGAACTCAAAAACAAGCTGTTTTTTTATTTAAAAAAAAAATTTATAATGATAATATTACTGAATGAATATTCAGTATAATATTATATTACATAGCTATGAATTATTAAGTAATACAGTTTATCATGATAATGATGACGAAGGCATACCGTACATTTCTAGGCTTCAGCTGGCATATTCTTTTTGCAGATGTAGCAGTTATTAACATTACATTCCAAGTCATATTTACTTTACTTACTATATAATTCTCAATATTATCATGTAATAATTACAGAGAAGTTAAATAATACAGAAAGGATAAATACATTATTCTTGTAAAATACTATTAAAATCTTGACACTAAAAATAATACATTAGTTCCAAATTTATTAGTTACAAATTATATTGTGAGGAACTCAAAAACAAGCTGTTTTTTTATTAAAAACCTATGGTGCAATAATCATTATTACTGTTGTAAATATATGTGGAGTTGCTAAATTTGCCTACAAATATAAGTGCTAATAATACTAACAAATAATACTAGCAAAATACATATAGTGCAAATAATGTGAATACTATTTTTGTGTGTGTATAAATGTAAATAAAATGTGAATCGAATATAATTCTCAATATTATCATGTAATAATTACAGAGAAGTTAAATAATACAGAAAGGATAAATACATTATTCTTGTAAAATACATTTAAAATATTGACAGTAAAAATAATACATTAGTTCCAAATTTATTAGTTACAAATTATATTGTGAGGAACTCAAAAACAAACTGTTTTTTTATTTAAAAAACAAAATTTATAGTGATAATATTACTGAATGAATATTCAGTATAATATTATATTACATAGCTATGAATTATTAAGTAATACAGTTTATCATGATAATGATGACGAAGGCATACCATACATTTCTAGGCTTCAGCTGGCATATTCTTTTTGCAGATGTAGCAGTTGTTAACATTACATTCCAAGTCATATTTACTTATGATATATTTTTGGAGTAATTCACAAAGCCTTGATACGAATGGGTGTTAATTTTCTCCATGGCAATTTGTGGAAGAAAGTTTTCTTGAAGTAATTTTGGTATTGTATGTCTGGTACAAAGGCAGCAGTATATTGTATTAGTTTGTTTAATCTGGATGTTAAAATCATGGTTTTGGGGAAAATTATTTATTATATCGGTAAAACGTTGTGGTGCCTTTCTTTGGTCTAGATGATACATTTCCATTACCAGTGAACATGTCTTTAAAATATTCTGGAATGGTTCCATTTTTGTATCTGTAGAAAACTGTCATGCATGACAGCTTAAAGATGTCGTCTGCTTTTAACAGTTTTAGTTCTTTGAATAAAGGTGTACTATGTGAATTATATTTACTGTTTGATATATATCTAATTGCTTGCTTTTGTAGTTTGTTTATTCGTTTGTTTATTTGTCCGCCCCATGCTAATATACCATAGCGTAGGTTTTACATAAATAGCGAAGAATATATTATCTTTAGGATGTGTATTGGTATGTAGTGTTTTAATCTAGAGAGAATTCCACATATCCTTGATAGTTTGTTGGCGATGAAGTTTTGATGAGGAGACCATGTTAAATTGGAGTCTATTATGACTCCAAGAAATTTAAATTGTGTCACCCGTTCAACCAGTATATTATTGATTTTAATGTTAGGTACTTTGTGGTTCTTTAATTTTCTCTGTTTATAGTGAAAAAAATCATCATTTTTGTTTTTGCAGCATTCAGGGACAGTTTATTAACCAGTCTGTTATTTTAATTAATTCTGAATTGATGTTGTTGGATGTAGCCAATTCATTTGTTTGATCATTTGTAAATGTATTTAGTGTGCTCAGCAGGGTGGTATCATCTGCATACATGATTGGACAGAAATTGGTGCTTGCTGTTGCTAGATCATTGATGTATATTAGGAATAATAATGGCCCTAGAATTGAGCCTTGGGGGACTCCACTAGTAATCGTTTCCAAGGGTGATTTTATGTTGCTGAATTCCACGTATTGCTGTCTGTGCATTAGATAGCTTTTAAACCATTCTAATTCAGTATTTTGTATGCCATAATGTTTGAATTTGTTGATAAGGATTTTATGATCGATTGTGTCAAAAGCCTTTGACAGATCTAGAAATATTGCCAGTGGTAAACCATTTTTGTCAAGATTTAAGTATATTCTGTCAACTAATTCAGATATTGTCAATTCAGTAGAATATTCAGCTCTGAAACCATACTGATTTGGGTGGAGGAGCTTATTAAGAGTGAGATAGTGGAATAGTTGAGTATAAACTATTTTTTTCAAAGACTTTAGATATGCACGGCAGAAGAGATATTGGTATGTAGTTGTTGAAATTATGATTATCATCTTTTTTGTGGACAGGGATAACTTTAGCAATTTTTTTATTTTTGAGGGAATTTTCCACTAAGTAGAGATTGATTAATTATATATAATATATATATAATTAATTATACTGGTAAGGGGTTTGGCAATGACATTAACAGAAGCTTTCATCAATATTGAAGAAATGTTGTCAATTCCCATACTTCTTTTTGACTTTAAGTTATTTATTATATTTTTTTGTGTCATTTTCACTGACAGGTGTAAATTGAAAGTTAGTATCATGTTTTTTTTTTTAGATATGATTTGAAGCTTGGTTTCTCATTAGTGTTTAATTTGTTTGTAAGGTGTGGTCCAATATTTATGAAGACGTTATTGAATTGTGTTGCTATTTCTTTTTTATTTGTTATCTTGGTTTCATTTACATTGAAATATGTTGGAAATTGTTTTTGTATTTTGGATTTGTTGATAACATCAGCTATGTTTTCCCATGTTTTCCTGATGTCATTCCTGTATTTACTAAATTGCAGGTTATAATAAGTAGCCTTTGCTTCTCGTTTTAATTTCCTTACTTCTTTTGCTTTATTTTCCAACTCAGTTAATTTTAGTTTGTTTATATTTGAGTTAGGACTTGTCATATGTACTTCTAAATATTGCTTGTCTCGTTTTTTTATTTTAGCTAGGAGTTCATAAGTCATCCATTTCGACTTCTTGTATTTGTATTTATTAAACTTTATATCTTTCAATGGGAAGTGATTGTTCATTACCTCCTCTAGTTTGGTAGAGAATTTGTTATCGTACGATATGAGTGGATCTGCTGTTGTATTGTGATCAAAGACTTGATGCCAATTTATATCTTCTAATTCATTGGTAAAGCTATCAATGTTTCTTCCTGTGAATGATCTCATGCTAATTTTATCAGTTACAGTATAAGTTTTATTGATATTGAAATTAAGTGCCGCAAATATTGCCATATGATCAGAGATTTTTGCAGCCAATATGCCACTATCTGCTATGGTAAGAGGGTTTGATGATTTACAGTATATTTGGTCAATCAGTGTTGCATTTCGGGTTGACATTCTTGTGGGTAGTGTTATAACAGGCAACAGGTCTATTTTGGTTAAAGTATCATAGAATTCTTGAAATTTTTCGTTCGAGTTAAGTTTCAATAGATCTATGTTGAAATCACCTGTTAGTACTACATTTTTGGCATCCTTGTTAATGTCTAAGAGTACAGGATTGAATTCTTGCATGAATAAGTCAGTTGAAGCATGGTTGTTGTTGTTTTTCGGGGGTCTGTAGATATTACAAATTGTTATCTTTTTATTTGAATCATCAACAATATCCAGGCATAAAGCTTCCCAGGTTGAGTATGTATTATATGCTTTGGAGTTTGATATTGTGATATTATTTGATACATATGTGACTAGCCCGCCTTTCTTAGAGCATCTATCTGTGGATGTCTGTGTTGTCATGGTATAATTTTTTAGATTAAGATGTTGTGTATCTGTGTTTTTCCGAATTCTTGCTTCCTGTATACAAATTACATTTATCTGCACATCTGATTCAGCAAGAGTAGTTAGAGTACTAATTAAAATATTCAGTTCATCAATTTTAGAGCTCAGTGAATCTATATTTATGCTTAAAATGGTTAACTTATTTGTGTGCCTTTTTAGAAATGTTTTAAGTCGTCAACATTATGGTATTTACTTTTAATGCTGATGGAGCTTTCACTTAGATCTATGTTTATAATTTTGTTTAGGTCATTTTCTTCAATGCCGCCTTTGTGTCTTAAGAATTCTTCAGTGTTAACTGACATTTTTCAGAGAACAATGAGTAAAGATTTTACTAATTAGGTACTTTTTAATTTGCCCATCAATTACTTGGTCAGAGTTAGCATGTAGAAATGTATGGCCCTTGATACAACATTTTAAATGTAGCCGTAGGTTATACTTTATATTCGGTTTGAATTTAAATACATGCTGATACGTTCGATTTTTTGTATACCATATATCATAGTATTTGGGGGATATAGCTAATAGATTTATATTTGGCCACATTACATTTCCACAGATCCCATGTGTTAATAGCATGCATACAAGTACAGACCTAGAATAAAGAGGTGTGATAACATTTATAATATACAACTGAAAAAATGTAAACAAAATGACAAAATATAAAGAGTCTTTGGTCACAGCAATACTCACACCAAAGGCAGTAACATTATCCATTGGTATTGAGAGTCATGTTTGTGTTGACAGGTCATATATCAATGGTTTGTCCGTTTAACACATTACAAACCCCTCAACTGCTGTTCCGTTGTGACTGTCAATTTTCTCCCACTTGCCAGCAAACAAATGATTCGTCCGTCTGTCGTCCAAGTTGCTGCCACGTTTGGTGCTGTCCGCGCTTTGGTCAGTAGTTCGCTTCGCCGTTTTGTTAAATTCTCCGTGACGACGATCTTGCTGCCCTTCAGCTTTCTCTTCGCCATGAATATGTCATTCCGTGGGGCATAGGACGTCAGCTTGACGATGATAGCTCGCCGTTTTTGGCTGGTTTCGCCGGTCATCCTGCCCAGTCGGTGGCTTCTGTCGATGTATGTTGCGGTCGATCGGCAGACCCAACTTACTTTGGCAGATCCTCACCACGGCTTCGGTTGTGTCTTTCTCGTTTTCCGGAATCCCGTGGAACACGAGACAGTTGCGCCGGCTGTACTGTTCGAGACTGTCTGTCTCGTTCCGTAGTCTTACGTTTTCATTTTCTAGGTCCGATACACGCGCTTGCAGTGTTGTAGTCTCTTGGGCCGACTTCTCATTGTCCATAGTACTAGCCTCGTAGATCTGCTGCTTAATGTCGTCCATGGCTTTGGCGTGCAGCACCGAGTCCACCAGCTTCGCAGTAAAAATGTCATTTTCCATCAGACTGTTGATGATGGCATCTGTCACTGACGTGACAATTGCTTTCATGATATCGGCATCGTTTTCGAGTAGGCCGACAATTACCAGCCGCACGTTGTTGTGCACAAGCTCGCGGACGTCGCAATCTTGGTTTGGTTGTTTACGTGGCGATGTGTTTTCTGCCGATCTTCGTTCTGCATCAACTTTCTTACTCGCTTTTTTTCCTGACATATTTCTCTGGCTTTGTATTTTCTGATTACTTATAATGACAGATGTAGTTATTTTAAACGAAGATAGTTACTTTTTACAATGATTTTCGCGGATTTTCGAGGACTAACTCTTGATTGTCGTTAATAGCAAAGAAGTACACCATGTAAAAGGTGGCCATTTAACAGCTTAAATATATACAAAACCCTTTCTCATTAAAACTTACAACCAACAGCTAAAATGTATGCAGTAATTCGCAGTAATCATCCTCGGAAGGTTATTGATAGACCAAACAATTATTGTCAGTACGGTATATGCACAGCATATTTGAACGATGCCGGTGGCGATGGCTTCTTTTCGCAAACCCTGTATTCGTCTTTCGGTATTTTACTAAAAAACAACTTTTCTAACAAATTGTTTGCACCCAATCGAAGAAATACATGTTGCGCAAAGGTTTCTTAAGATTTTTGTGAAAACGGCATATTAATTTTTTACTCGAATTTACAACCGATAAAACACATAAATTGATGTTGGCACGTTATTTATGCAACATAGTATTTCATTTGTTTTATTGTATTTACTTGATTCAGAACAGAACAGAACAAAAGTATACTTTACAATTACCTGTAAGATACCACACCTTCAAACAGCTAAGGTTGCGTATTAAATGCAATCACACCAGCAAGGAACCACACCATATACAATTACACATAATATAGGTAATCAGTTTGAACACAAAATAATTAATGTAAGCAACTTAATTGTAGTAACTATAATTATATATCCGAGATTGATCTTCTTCATCGAAGATGGAATGGCAACTGAACATTCGGTAGGCCTATAGTACAAAACAATCATAACTGTTACTGTTGCAAAAATAATAAAGCTAGTTTTGGCAAGCTGGCTTGGTTTTTCAATCAGCAACACGAACCCATCATAATCAGCTCTTCTGAAAACATAAAGGTCATGCACATTCGGTGATTCGCTTACAAAGTATGTTCGTTACAAATTAATCGTCATTATTTTATATCATACACTTAGTGTCGACCCAATCTTAAGCCACACAATGATGCCGTAGAAACGTTGGAAGATAGCTTCGCTTAGTGAAAAAGTAATGACTGAATAAAATATAATGACTATCAAAACTATAAGTACTTAGCTTTAATATACAAACCATGTACCACTGCCAATCGATAAACTGATTGTGCCAATTTTTGCTGTACAGAAATTAATAAATTTGCCATTTTTAAAATACAATTCTGAAGAAATCTTTGTGCAAAAGATTGATATTCTAAATCATTAACAATTATTTCATCGATTGATTATTTCAAACAAATTGTTAGAAAAGTAGTTTTTCGGTGAACTACGACGAAAATTACTTCCGCCTCAACATTTCCACATCCTCAATTCACATGCTAAATTTCAGTGTTGTCAATGTTGTAGTTAAAAAAATAATTGTACTTTCATTGTCGCTAGTGATAATACAAAACACACAGATGCTTAAAATGGCGTTTTGCATGCCTTTCTCAATGCCAACAATGTCAATGCCATGGCTCACTGTTAATTTTGATGTAGCAACACGACCGCGGACGCTGAAGTTAAAACTAACCGTTAATATGATTTTAGAGTCTTCCAGACATTTTCTCAACCACGCATCATTGGCCGACAACCTGAAAAACTTGCATGTTTATCGCAGGCGTTAGTGGTTGCATCCTGCATCGAATACCAGCATTATCGTTTGATCCTCGCGGCAAAATGTGCATAGCATTCGAATGTTCGTCACCAAGATGGCCGGGTCTCCTTGGCAACCGTAAACTAGTGACGTTGCTCTGCCAGTCCCAATGGCGAATGGGCCTTTCCCTTAGCGGCTTGCGAAATATTTTTTTCAATTGTAAAAACAAGCAAAAACACGAGTCATGAGCTTGAAGAAGAAATTGCGTGTTTCGCATAGGCACTGTAAAAGTTTGTTGCTCAACATCCTTTTTATCGTCTCGGTTTGTTGAAGACACTGAAAATGACAATAATACCTAAATGAAATAAATCGTCTATGAAAGTAAAATATTTCATAATATTTACATATAATTATTAGCATAATGTTTCGGTATTATGCAGGATTGCTGGAAATTGTGTTCTACTATCGCTGTCGACCGGCATGCAACGTTCGGTACGCCGAAGAATGTGTGTTGACACTTTAGTGATCACATATAACTGCGATTCTTAAACTCGAATTATCGTAAATTTACGTCAACATTTCCGATAAAATGTTTAATTGATGTAATAGAAACGTTCGTGACACCGTACAAAAATGGAAATGACACTATATTAAGAAATAAAAATGTTATCGAAAGGATGACCAAATCAAATCAAATCAAAGCGTGAAACTTATAAGGCGCCATTCCAACAATCGTTGCTCATGGCGCCGTAAAGAATGTTCTGGAAAACAGTTGAGTCTTAAGCTTCGATTTAAAAACGGCATCCGTCATTGGCGTTGAAGTTAGGTGCTGCGGCAACAAGTTCCATAGAGTTGGGGCTGCCACGACCGGTCACCCCAGTGACGCCTTGTACGCAGGACGCAAAGTAGATTTCGTTCACTGGAGCGCCGCGATCTAACCGGTTGACATCGGTTCACACAATGTCGGATGTACCCTGGTGCATGACCAGTCAGTGCTCGATGTACAAGGAGTAAGATTGTGAACTTTACTCGAACTGCTATCGGGAGCCAGTGCAGATTGATAAGTAGCGGTGTCGCATGGCTAAGTTCTGTATTCTCTGAAGCCTTTGTACTTGATTCAGAGGGAGTCGATGGAGCAATGCATTACCCAGGTCAAGTCTATTGGTGACAAACGCTTCAGCTGATAAATAACGTCTAATTCTTGAGATGCTGCGAAGGTAAAAAAATTGCAGGAATGCACACAGCAGTCACATGTAACTCCATCCCCATCTCGGCATCGAATTGAACACCAATATTTCGTACATCGTGAGCCACAGTGACCAAACAATCACCAATGCGCATTGTGTTTAGCTCAATTTTCTTAAGCTGTTGGGCGGAACCAAACACGATGACTTCTGTTTTCGAGTCATTCAGCTTTAAGAAGTTTGAGCTCATCCACGTCCTGATCTCCGCTACATACTCCTCAATACGCCCGACAGCCGCAGCAATGTCCTTCTGGAGGGGTTTCACTGGGATGTAGATTTAAGTGTCGTCAAAGTTATTCTTGCGTAAGATCTTGACAACTGGTGCTGCATAGATGGAGAACAGCTGAGGGCCGAGCACGGAACCTTGTGGGACCCCATGTGCAAGATGACGAGCAGGAGATGTAGCACCACAAATCTGAACAGATTGGACTCTGTCACTCAGGTATGACTTAAACCAATTCAGTGCGTTTTTGACCACTCCGACATCATGTGAGAGTCTATGCAACATCACTTCATGGTAGACGGTGTCAAGTGCAGCCGATAGATCAAGAAGCACCACGATGACAAAGTTTTTATTGTCCGTTAAGAGCAGGATGTCGTACACAGACAAGAGCCGTTCTCAACGCTGTGATTGGGCTTGTACGCGGACTGGTAGGGCTCGCTGAGATTGTGCTCTGACATGTGAGCAGACAGTCTCGCTGCAACGACACGTTCTATTGTCTTGGATAAGTAGGGTAGATTAGACACGGGTCTGTACTTATTCAAGACGGCTGTGTCCCGGCTCGATTTCTTGAGCACTGGTCTGACGTGCGCACCCTTCAAGTGAAAAGGCACTACGCCCGTTCTCATAGACATGTTAACAATTTTCGTGAGCACAGGTACAATGTCACGTGCACAGTCTCAGAGAAGCCACGTCGGAATAGGATCAAGTTCACATGATTTCATCGGGGATGACTTTAACAACGTTCCAATTTCAGCCTCAGTGGCGGGCTCAAATGCAGTCAACAGACATGTTTGCGGTGCATCTTCAACGGAGGCGTCTACATTGTTGACATTCTGAATGAGTTCAGACCGAATTTTCGAGATCTTTTCAGAGAAAAAATCTGAAAACTGCATTGCAAGTTTGTCGAATGAGTCACATGGCGGAAGTGGTGTGTCGTTTTCGTTGTGTAGGAGCTTGGCGACAACTTTGAACAGTCGCCTCTGGTCGCCAGATGCATCGGCGATATAACTCACATGGTATTCAAGTTTTGCACGGTGCACATATGAAGTGACGAGCTGGCGCTGGAGGCAGTAAGCACGTCTGTCACACTCCAGTCCAGATGTTCTCCATCTTCTTTCCAGATGTCGTCTAACACACTTCAGTGATCGTATGTTATCATTATACCACGGCGTGTGAGGTCGTACATTCACTGTGCGAGTCTTGAGCGGATGTGTGGTGGCTTCGCGAGTTGTAACGTGTAGTGAATTGCCGAGTGGTCAGACATGAGTGGAATGTCTATTTTTATATTTTTCAGAAACTCACAAAAGGAACGAGTTATGAGGAGATCTATAGTGTGTCCAGCAGCATGTATCGGGTCTTCTACTTGCTGTGTGAGATCTGCAGCTTTCAAAATGTCAACAAAATGCTTCGTGTCGTTGTTTGACTCATTGTCCATGTATAAGTTAAAGTCACCAGCAATCAACATGTTTGACATATCCATCCCCACAGTGTCCATCAAATCAGCAAATTCAACGAGAAATTCGGAAGTTGTAAAGCCATTTTTGGTGTTTGGCGGAGAGCGATAGACGACAAGGAGACGAACTGATTGAGTTCCATTGCTGACATGTAGACTCATCAATTCGAATGTCTTTGTTTTCGGCATTTCGAGTTGTCGCGTCACGAAGTACCATGGATCTTCAAACAGGAACAGTAGTGAATTCACTTTCACGTCTAGCCACACCCGACAACCGTGGTTATTCTCATGAACACCAGCCGCAACGACCTTTCTCGTCGTTTTACTGCTCTTGTATCCTGCCACACACTTATCACATAGTTCCCACAAAAGATTGTTTGTTTTATAAATCCAGAAATGGGAGCTAAGAAAATAATGGCAATGAAGGATAATAAATCACCGGGAGTGGATGGAATTCCTCCAGAACTACTAATGAAAGCAGTAGAACAAGTCAGTATACCACTCGCAAGAGTGTTCAACTTGTCATTAAAAGAGGGAGTTGTTCCTTCTGAATGGAAGGAAGCAAACATCATACCATTATTTAAAAAGGATTCGAGAAATAAGTCAGATAATTACAGACCAGTGACTTTAACGTCAGTGATTTATAAATTATTAGAAAGGTTAATTAAAGAACATATGGTGGACTTTCTTGTTAGGCATAAATTATTAAATTAATCTCAACATGGATTCCTAAAAGCGAGATCAAGCTTAACAAATATGTTATGTTTTTTGGAAGAAATCACCAAGTGGATAGACGAGGGATCGCCAGTAGATATTATCTACTTAGATTTTCAGAAAGCTTTTGACAAAGTGCCACATCAAAGATTCCTACTTAAATTAAAATCCCATGGTATCGGGGATGGCACAGTCGACTGGATAGAACAATGGCTGACTGACAGCGTGTTGTAGTGGGAGAGGTTTCAAACTGGAAATCAGTTTTCAGTGGGGTACCACAAGGTACTGCAGCTTCAGTGGTAATCAAATTCTTGGGTTGATTAGGAGAAACATAACATACAAGAATGAAAAGCTAATTATACCTGTGTATAAAGCAATAATTAGACCTCATTTAGATTACTGTATACGAGCGTACAAACCATATCGTAAGAAGGATATAGATACGCATGAACGCATGCAGAGGAGAGCAACTAAAATTATTCCAGAACTGAGAGACCTTAGTTATGAAGAACGCCTGAAAGAATGTGGTTTAACAACTGTAGAGAAAAGGTTAAGAGGAGATCAGACTGAAGTTTTTAAGACATTGAATGGGTGTGAAAATATTGATAGAAATATGTTTTCTCACTCAAGAAAGATAGTAGAACTAGAGGACATGAGGTAAAATTAGTAACGGATCAGTGTAGATTGGATATCAGGAAGTACTCGTTCTCACAGAGGACAATAAATGAATGGAACAAATTGTCTACGGATTGTGTAACTGCTAGCAGCGTGAATATGTTTAAAACAAGGTTGACACATATCGTAGGAGGGCGGGCTATAAGTAGATGAACATTGTTGTTGGCTCTACGGCTTCCTTGTCCACTTGCCATCTGGGCCTTGGATGGGAAATCTTGTTAAATCTTGTTATCTGCCTTCCAATTGATTATTCTAATTGAATTGAAATGCACTTTTGAATGTCCCAAATTGGTGACAAGTACAGTTTAAATGTAGCTTTACAAAGAAAACATTGTATTGATTTGCACCATGTTTTCTTAACTAGATCTGACATATATATTCTATCAAATGATATGATAAAACAATTATAACGTTCTTTGCTCCGACATTTATATTAGTTAAATTCTAAACTTAACCACCAAAATCACTCCAGTATTGAAAACATACACATATGGTTTGTTTACGTGTGGTTTATTAACATGTGGCTTATTTACATGTAGTTCGTTTACATGAGGTTAAAATACAATCTAAAATATTGCTAGGATACATTTATAATAATTTTCATAACGGATCGAACTGTGGCGCCATAATGATTCATTTGGGGAAAATCACATTAAAATGCTAACCTGTGTATATTGCTTTATACTATTTCGTTATAAATCTCATCGTTTGTTCTGATAACTCAAATATATTGCTCAATATATTGATTACACACGCACGCACGCACGCACGCACGCACGCACGCACGCACGCACGCACGCACGCACGCACGCACGCACACACACACACACACACACACACACACACACACACACACACACACACACACACACACACACACACACACACTAACGTCAAAAGTCGACATGTGCATGTACTATCGTAGGCGTATGTTAACAGTGACATTTCAAATACATATTTCAGTAGATAAATTTCAGATTGAAATGATGTCTCGCAATTTAATCAAGAAATTATCGCATGGTTGTCACAACATTTTTATTTTCCAAATTATAAAGTTGGGGTAGATGGAGATGTTTAGGATTTGGTAAATGCGAAAAGGGCAAACATTGACCACTGATTTGCCAAATCAACGTCGTTTTCAAAACGAATCTAATAATTCGATAAGTTAATAAAATTACCTTCCAGCAACAGGGGATTATATAAATTGAAAATAAAATAATAATAATATATTTATTCCCACACAAAGCTAATAGTAATATATTTTATCTAAATAATATATTGGATCTGAATCTCTAATTTGAGTCGATATCTGTCCATACCATGAAACATGAAGTTGTTGATTAAGGTAAATTTAAATCAACAACCTCAAAACAAGATTTAACATGTCATGTTTGGAAATTTCGTATACCGTGATGTGTGTGTGTTTGTGTGTGTGCGTGCGTGCGTGCGTGCTTGCGTTCGTTCGTTCGTTCGTGCGTGCGTGCGTGCGTGCGTGCGTGAATTTCACATACTTTTTAAATTAAATGTGACACGCTCAGAAGCCAAAGAAATGGCTTTCTGCGTAGATTGTTTGAGTCAAGTTCTTAATTCTGAAAATATTACAAGTATTTGCAAGTACTATGTGTATTGTATCTCCTGAGCAATTGGATGGTATTATAACACAAATCTTGTCTTTTATGTTTGTACATGCGCACACACATATATATATATATATATATATATATATATATATATATACATATATACATACATACATACATACATACATACATACATACATACATACATACATACATACATACATACATACATACATACATACATACATACATATATACGTAAACTTATATATTAGTTATCTTTAAACGCAAGCAATTCAAAGTGTGTCACAACGTAATATAATATACACAATTGCAAGAATATCGCAATAATATACAACTTTGAAATTAGTCAGTATTGTAAATTTATGTTGTGCAAACAAATTAATATTAAACAATATTTATGTAGATACCTAATGAAAAGGTTCCAGATCTGTCAAAAGGACAGCAAAAGATCACAGTGGTGGTGGTGGGTGCTGTGTATGCAGTCTGTCAGTGGTCACTCCACAAACATCTGGAGCCATTGCAAGAGGTTACAAGAATAATCTAATTTTAAATATGTGTTTGTTCATACATATATGTAAAAACGCCTAGTCACCACAACCAAGGACAGTCGAAGTCAGTGAACAGCCTAGAGCTCAAGACACACAGTTCTTCTCTGTGTTGGCCATCAAAGCGGAATTAATTAGCTTTGTTGTCACCTTCATCAGGTAGCATATCAATAAATCAACCAATCAATCAACCAACCAATCAATCAATATCTCAATCAATATATGAATCAATCAATAAATCAATCAGTAATTTATTTCCAACAACCAACAGTACAAATTCCATGATTACAAAATACAAAACCATTTGGAACATGTAATAATTAAATAAACAATATAATGTTGGTGGAAAGGGAGTGAACAGAAGTGTGATACTTATCTATGGTTCACCCCAAAACAGTATGGTTATGCATGATAACATAGATCATATAAAAATGATACAAGTGGAACTGTTCATGTACGCAAACAAATAACACTACCTCTTACATTGGCTGCAGTCTTGTTTATATTCGAACTTTTGGCAGCAGCGATAGGAGCAAATCAGGTAGTGACTAATACCAGAAACGTACAAAACTTAGTTCAGAAATAACTTGATGCTCTGATGTCGTTTAAATAGCATAAGGTAAAAACTGTACATAGATTATGACATAAACAACTACTCTAGTGCTAAATATTTAATTTCCTTTGCTGCCATTATTAGCTTAATTGGAGGAAAGCTTTATTTTTTCGATATACCTTTTATGGTCACGGGCGAGAGATATTAGCTTGTAGCCCGACAAGAAAATATTATATGTGATCTGTGTATGTATTTAAAACCAAACGTGCATTACAATTATCAATGAACTAGTGCTATGCAGATCAGTTGTATTGCACAATATACACTATGTTAAAAAAATGTGAAAACATGTGGTCAAATTGATTAATTTGGTAACTGTCCTCGACTTTTGTATTTTGGGAGTAGGGGAAAGGTATCGATACAGTTGTGTTTAATAGTTGTGAATCCGATTACTATTTGTTTCTCTGTAAGATGGATATGTGGTCAATTAGAATAAGAATGAATAATATTTGCAAATCCCAAGACAAAGAATACAGATTTAATGCATTTAAAACTATTATTTATTATCCGGCCACATATGTTTAATTGTTTTGGACTCAAGTTAGTAAGATTAGTGACACATTACTTGAGATATATATTGTAAGAATGTATCATTGTCCAGAGGAGAATAAGCAATACCACGATGGCCGCGAAAGGCACTTTTTTCGGATGTAGCATACTGGCTATTCCTACGAAAAGTTGAATGATGAAACATCATTACTGTTATTTGAGCATACGTCACTAAAGGCTCCCAACATTAAAATTGTCTAAGGTGGCTGATTAAAATAAAATAATAACACTTAAAATTGTAAAGGTTGTTTGAAATTCATCAGACCCCAAAAGCCCAAAAATGCAAAAATAGTTGAGGGGTTCCGTGCAAATTTATTAAATATCTGACATAGTAACAGCTACGTCAGCAGCAAAATTAGCAAAACTGTTATCAAAAGCCACATTTTCCCCACAAGGAGCATTGTCAGTCAGTAAAAATTGGCCGAAATGTTAACATATTATTAATCTATGTATGTGTGTGTGTGTGTGTGTGTGTGTGTGTGTGTGTGTGTGTGTGTGTGTGTGTGCGTGCGTGCGTGCGTGCGTGCGTGTGTGTGTGTGTATGTGTGTGTATATATATATATATATATATATATATATATATATATATATATAAGGAAGTGCCGGGCAAACAATTAGGCTTTGCTATCTTAAAATCACACGACTTCCGAACAAAAGTTTCTGCGACGATTTTATAACACATATGAAGTTGGAAACATATGCTAACATTTTCAGCTCACTGGAAAGGTTTTAGATTGTGTCACACAAATATATAATCTTTCCTGCTACTGTAGTTGCAATAGAATAAAAAATTTACCTTTTCTATTATATTCAACAATGGCAACCATTGTGGGAATCTACTATATTATGCAATCAAACATTTGTTAATGCTATATTTAGAAGATGGCTGTGGCTGGTACATATGTCTTTCCCTTTACCAAGAAATATCTTTAGATGGCATGGGTATCAGATGAAGATTTCCAATTGCATATATATATATTTTGTTACAGTACTTTTCCAGATATGATTTTTTTTAATATGAACTTGAAACACATTAACAATGAATATATTATTCTTTTTTTTACTCACATTTCAGCTCGCGCTATGCTATTTCTTGTGTGCTAGTACAGTTGGTATGAACAGTACTAGCTAAACAAAACATACAAATGAATATTAACTATTGTCTATCGATACTTGGCACTTTTCGTGAGAATCACTCACAGTATATGAACAAACATGTTATACACTTTGAATTGCTTATGTTGTGTTTAATGAAACCTCATATATCAGTTTAAGTATACGTGTGTTCGTTCGTGCGTGCGTGCGTGCTCGTTCGTGCGTGCGTGCGTGCGTGCGTGCGTGCGTGTGAGACACCGGTTAGAGTCCAGTTTGGACAACCCTACCAGCTGCTGCAGTTGATTGTAGAGAACCAATCAAGTGTGGCTACAAGGCGGCACCCACTTGTTAAAAGAAATGAAAGTGCTGGAATGCAGAGAATGTCGCGAGATTGAGGCATAAGAAAAGGCTCATGTGTCATCTGCATGAGAGGTATTAGTTAGTATCACTGTATTGTTTGTTTAGCTATTAACTACAAAAATAAAGAATTTTGTTTAATAAAGTGGGAAGAATGTCACCGCCTCTATTAAACTTCTAGCATAAATTGGATTGTGTTGTTTAATGTTAGATTACATACCTGCAGCTGAATGTCTCTGGGCAAACTGCCTTGATATTGATTAGACGATCAATATTGTGTTGTGATTATGTATGTCATAGTTAGTAATTATGCTCCAGTTTTGAAAATCAACTGGCAAGTATATCGTGTGTTTATAATAAAATTATAATTGTTGTATTTTAAAAAATGTTGCCTACTTTTTAAACGCTGAGTTTTTCAGAGTTTTCCGTATGTTAGCTAAAGTTAAAATTCTAAAAATTGCCTGTAACCGGCATGGTTACTGGACATTTAGTAATTTATAATTGCCCCACCAATCACCCCACCGGTCCCCAGCAAAGGTCACGTGAGGATACCTGAGGAGCACAGGGTTGATGGTGCCATTACTTGCCACCATATGGCAGCACCCTGGGTAATCTTTAGATAATCTAGTTAATTAGTTATTATTATTATAACTATTTGTCTTATGGTTAATTGCATTTATTGTGTCCGTTGCTGGTCCTGTTACTAATAATTAAGTTGTTTAAATAATTTTTTTTACCCAAGAGACAGTGGTCACATGTGGTCAGGGCCAGGCCAGGCTGATCCCACTGTCAACAAGACAACAACAACATTGTTTTGGTAAGTTTCTAAATACTTTGTTATACCTTAGAAAATGAATTCTTTCAATTTACAATGGTACCAAAATGTCTACTAGAGAATCTTCCATCTTTCTATGTAAACATATTTATATGTTCAGTTGTAATTACTTAATAGTGACTCAGATTACTGATGTGCTAAGAAGATGGGGAGCAAATGAACTGTCTGGACTTTAGGGAGGAATGTCTCCACCAGCTGTCTGTTAGCAGCTAGGGCTTAATGACATTTTGAAAACTTGTAGCCAGTAGCTGGTAGAACAGGTTAGAAAGTTAAGTTTATTCATGTTTAGTACTGTTACATATAGTTAATATATTATTATAGACAAAATACATTATGCAGGGACTGTGCATGTGTGGTATAATTATATAACATTCTGTACAGTTAAGCCAGAATCAGACTGGAGCACTCTCCCTCTCTTTGAAGTTGTCATGATTAATCACCATGTGGCACTGGCTGGGTAGGGTGTGTGAAATATTCCCAAGGGACAAGTGCTTGAGAGCAAGCTGGGGCCACACTAGATAGTAACTTGTAAACAGGGATCTAGTGTTGGTTTGATCATTTAATGTAGTATTGGTATCTTGATACATTTCTGGTGACACCATTGTGTTAGCATACATATAATAATGTAGTTAGTCACTCCTTTGTTTATTCATTTACAACTGATAATTGGTTGTATATCATTTACAGGTGCATATGACCCCCTGTAAAATGCAGGATGTGGTTGCACTGAGTCGGTGCTCAGACACAGTTTTACATTTTTGATTAGGCCTGCAGTGCCCAGTTGGGGTGAGCATTGTTATTTTGGTTTTATGGGTTGTCATGAAGTATTACTATTAGGTTAGGAAACATTTCATTTGACGGTCATCCATAACTATCTTAAGGAACAAATTATAGACACTGCATATGTGTGTGTGTGTGTGTGTGTGTGTGTGTGTGTGTGTGTGTGTGTGTGTGTGTGTGTGTGTGTGTGTGTGTGTGTGTGTGTGTGTGTGTGTGTGTGTGTGTGTGTGTGTGTGTGTGTGTGTGTGTGTGTGTGTGTGTGTGTGTGTGTGTGTGTGTGTGTGTGTGTGTGTGTGTGTGTGTGTGTGTGTGTGTGTGTGTGTGTGTGTGTGTGTGTGTGTGTGTGTGTGTGTGTGTGTGTGTGTGTGTGTGTGTGTGTGTGTGTGTGTGTGTGTGTGTGTGTGTGTGTGTGTGTGTGTGTGTGTGTGTGTGTGTGTGTGTGTGTGTGTGTGTGTGTGTGTGTGTGTGTGTGTGTGTGTGTGTGTGTGTGTGTGTGTGTGTGTGTGTGTGTGTGTGTGTGTGTGTGTGTGTGTGTGTGTGTGTGTGTGTGTGTGTGTGTGTGTGTGTGTGTGTGTGTGTGTGTGTGTGTGTGTGTGTGTGTGTGTGTGTGTGTGTGTGTGTGTGTGTGTGTGTGTGTGTGTGTGTGTGTGTGTGTGTGTGTGTGTGTGTGTGTGTGTGTGTGTGTGTGTGTGTGTGTGTGTGTGTGTGTGTGTGTGTGTGTGTGTGTGTGGGTATTAGTACTGATTTGTGTAATCGTAGTCTCCAAGGATTTTGTACCTTTATATGTTATAAGGGATGTTAAGCATAACTGATATTGTGTTATTCATGGAGTACATCAAATTTTTATTAATTGTAGCTGCATTTTTAGCTGAGTATATTTGTTGTACACTTCACCACTTAGGAGTTGACACAGTGTTTAAAGAATATAAACCTATGTATCTTATTGGTACTAAGTCGGTCATGGCGTATTTCTGGATAGAAATCTAGATACAAATACCACAGGTGCCAACCTGCTATTTGGTGTCGGAGATAATCTATAGGTAATAATTATGTACCAATGTTATGCAGGGAATAGATGTTTTTGACTCTGTTGATTAATGATCCTGTGTAACCATTGTAGTAGTGCATGTAGTAATAATATTTATATATTTATGTTTTACAGGTTTTTTGATATAGTTTTTGTTATACAAAATAAAGGAAATCACCATTTCCTGTCTTCATGCGATTCCGCGGTTACAAAGCCATTTGAAGTTTCGTTATGCTGTTTAACTGAACACCAAATCAATCACGAATTGTCAAATGCGTGGCAAAATTACATACTGCTCTCATGTGGATTACGTCTCTTCTTGACCGTCGCCATTGAAGTTGTGGCCATCAAGGCCGTTAGACTCTCCTCTGCTGGTGTAACTGATGCTGCGTGTGTAATAAATAAATTAGTTTCAAATGGTATTCATCTAAATGGTAACATATATCAGTGTGTTAATAACTGTTTAACTAATAAGATGGTAATGACAATTTAAAGCTAAATACAAGTGATGGTTATGGGCCCATGCATGTATAAAAGTGACACTAAAACATAACCATTTGCAAATACAATCAGGTATATAAGGCCAATGGTTTACCAGGAAAATCTTGTTGAACGCACAATCACGGGCCGCGCCATACTCTAAGATAATCCTACATCACGAGTGCTTGTAATCTAACAATAGTCGCTTGATTGTAGTTGGACATGGTTTTCGTTAACTCTATTAGCATCATCGCTCCAAAACAATGTATGTGTGGATCAACATTATTTAATACACATCGATCAGCCGTTGTTTTGTGTTATGCCATTAGAACAACACATTTCATGTTTGAACATTTATACATACGTTTACTTCAGCCATACGCACACATTTTCGTATGTTTCAACACAAACACTATTATTGAAGTGTGTTGCTCTTACACCAAATAGACAACACGTGCACTCGCAGTTGCATATATTTGGCATGACATACACATTAATGAAACACTGTACGAAACTGTAAATGGATACCTCCTCCTCAAATGCTCCTCCTTCTCCTCCTCTTTCATTCCTTCTTATTTTGTTATCGAAGATGGGGCTAGCCATTTCTTTTTAATTTACTCCAATGTTCTCGTGATCCTTCAAACACTGTTGACTCTGAAAGTATATAAAACTTCTCATAATGTTTACAACTATCAAATATAGATATTCAGCTCTTTTACTATTTTGTTTTAATATGTTTTATTGGTGAATGTGAAGAAATGTATTCTGATTGAAACAGCTATTGCTACCATGCGTTCCCTGATCCAATTACTGACCGATCCCTAGCTTCTATGATCCATCAAATTTCGTCGGACTTCTTTAATTGTTGAGTGAACACAAAGTCTGCCGTCTGTTGAGGTAATTGGGAAATATTGTCGCCTCTACAGATATATGCATGGTAATAAAATGTTGAGGGTA
>OY759273.1:46493316-46500816 GCA_963662155.1 Lamellibrachia columna | reverse complement strand
TTCGCATCCGGGTCGCCATAGATTTAACAAGATTGCCATGCCAAACAACAAGTTCCAGATGGCAAGTGGACAAGGATGCCATTGGCTTATTGAGAGTCCAACAATTTTATATATGTGTAGCCCGACCTTATCATATATCTGTCAATTCTATTTTAAAATATCTTCACACTACTAGCATTAACACAATCATTTGGCAGTTTGTTCCATTCATTTATCATCCTCTGTGAGAAAGACTACTTTCTCATGTCCAACCTATACTGTTCCTTAACTAATGCTGCTTTGTGTCCTCTGGTTCTACTGCCTTCTTTAAGTTTGAAGAACATATTTCTATCAACATCCTCATAACCGTTCACTATTTTAAACACTTCTATTTGGTCTCCTCTTAGTCTCCTGGTCTCTAGTGTTGTCAAACCACACTGTAATAAGCGGCTTTCATAACTAAAGTCTCTCAATTCTGGAATAATTTGAGTTGCTCTTCGTTGTATTCTTTCTAGCTTGTCTATGTCCTTCTTACGATACGGCCTCCATGCTTGTATACAATATTCCAAATGTGGTCTAACTATTGCTTTGTACAGGGGTACAATTAGATGTTTCCCCTAATTAGCCCTAGAAGTTTATTTTCTTTCGAAGCAGCAATCCCACATTGCTCTGAAACCTTCATGTCAGCACTAAATGTTAAGCTAAGTCCTTTTCTTTTGTGGTTCTACCTAGTACAGCATCCCCCGTTTTAGATTTTTCGTTCATGTTTCCATGTCTTATATGCATGCATTTACACTTCCCCAAATTGAATAACATTTGCCATTTTTCTGACCATTTAACTAATTTATATATATCATCCTGTAAACTTGATTTATATGTATCATTCGTAACCTTTCTGAATACTTTTGTGTAATCTGCAAATTTCAGTACCTTGCTAGATATGTCATCTTCCAAATCATTTAGATATATTAAAAACAGTATAGGGCCTAATACTGATCCCTGTGGTACCCCAATCAGAACAGATTTCCAGTTTTAAATCTCACCATCTACTATTACTCTCTGTCTTCTGTGTATAAGCCACTCTTCTATCCAGTTGATTACATCATTACCATGTGCTTTTAGTTTAAGTAACAATCTTTGATGTGGCACTTTATCGAAAGCTTTCTGAAAATCTAAGTAGACAACATCAACATCCAGCATAAGTAATTTAAAAACAATTGATGTTAAACTCACTGGTCTGTAATTGTCTGGTTTGCTCCTCGATCCCTTCTTAAATAGCGGCGTAATGTTTGCTTCTTTCCATTCTGAAGGAACTATTCCTTCTTCTAGTGACAAGGTAAACACTTTTGCAAGTGGTGTACTAATTTGCTCAACAATTTCCTTAAGCAGTTTTAGTGGTATCCCATCAACTCCAGGTGATTTATTAACTTTCATCTTCTTAATTTTCTTTGCTATCATTTCCAGAGTTACAAATAACTGCCCTAAATGTTCTGATTTATTGCCCTCAAATGTAGTAAATGGAACTGGAAGTGAGCTGATATCTTCTGTGGCAAAAACTGAGCTGAATACTCATTCAGGACCTCTGCCATTTGAAACCCGTCAGAAATTATGTTTCCACTGTTGTTTCCCAGTGGTCCGACCTTATCTCGAACTTTCTGTTTAACAAGATTTGCCATCCAAGCCAAAGGCCCAGATGGCAAGTGGACAAGGAAGCCATTGGCTTATCGAGAGTCCAACAATGTTCATCTACTTATAACCCGCCCTCCTGAGAGATGTGTCAACCTTGTTTTTAAACATATTCACGCTGCTAGCAGTTACACAATCTGTAGACAATTTGTTCCATTCATTTATTGTCCTCTGTGAGAACGAGTGCTTCCTGATGTCCAATCTACATTGATCCTTTATTAATTTTACCTCATGTCCTCTAGTTCTGCTATCCTTCTTGAGTGAGAAAAACATATTTCTATCAATATTTTCATACCCATTCAATATCTTAAAAACTTCAATCTGATCTCCTCTTAACCTCCTTGTCTCTAGAGTTGTTAAACCACATTCTTTCAGGCGTTCTTCATAACTAAGGTCTCTCAGTTCTGGAATCATTTTAGTTGCTCTCCTTTGTATGCGTTCAAGCGTATCTATATCTTTCTTACGATATGGTCTCCATGCTTGTATACAGTATTCTAAATGAGGTCTAACTATTGCTTTATAAAGAGGTATAATTAACTTTTTTCCCTTGTATGTTATGTTTCTTCTAATCAATCCAAGAATTTGATTACCCTTTGAAGCTGCAATACCACACTGCTCTGAAACTTTCATATCAGCGCTTATTGTAACTCCTAAGTCCTTTTCTTTTACAGTAGTACCCAGAACAGTATCTCCCATTTTATAGTTTACATTCAAGTTCCTATGTCCTGTATGTAGGCATTTACATTTCCCAAAATTGAACAACATCTGCCATTTCTCAGACCATTTCACTAATCTGTCTAGATCGTTTTGTAAATGTTGTTTATCACCATCAGTATTAACCTTTCTAAACAGTTTTGTGTCATCCGCAAATTTCAGTACGTTACTTGTTATACTGTCGTCCAAGTCATTGATATAAATTAAGAATAATATAGGTCCTAATACTGATCCTTGAGGTACCCCACTCAAAACCGATTTCCAATTTGAAACTTCTCCATCTACTACAACTCGTTGTCTTCTGTCAGTCAGCCATTGTTCTATCCAGTCAGTTATGCTGTCCCCGATACCATGGGCTTTTAATTTAAGTAGTAATCTTTGATGTGGCACTTTGTCAAAAGCTTTCTGAAAATCTAAGTAGATAATATCTACTGGCGATCCCACGTCTATCCACTTAGTGATTTCTTCCAAAAAACATAATATATTTGTTAAGCATGACCTCGCTTTAAGGAATCCATGTTGAGATGAATTTAATAATTTATGCTTAACGAGGAATTCCACCATATGGTCTTTAATTAACCTTTCTAATAATTTACAAATCACTGACGTTAAACTCACTGGTCTGTAATTCTCTGACTTATTTCTCGAACCCTTTTTAAATAATGGTATGATGTTTGCTTCTTTCCATTCAAACGGAACAACTCCCTCTTTTAATGACAAGTTGAATACTCTTGCAAGTGGTATACTGATTTGTTCTACTGTTTCCATTAGTAATTTTGGAGGAATCCCATCCACTCCCGGTGATTTGTTATCTTTCATTGCCTTTATTTTCTTAGCTACCAATTCTGGAGTTACAACTAACGGACCTAAATAGTCAGATTTAGCCCCCTGAAATTTAGCATCAGCAACTGGTAATGAACTAATATCTTCTTTGGTAAACACTGAACTGAAGTAACCATTTAGGTCTTCCGCCATTAAAAACCCCTGTGATATTATATTTCCAGCACTGTCTTCTAGAGGTCCAACCTTGTCTTGTACGTTTTGTTTACTCCTGACATATGCATAAAAACTCTTGCTGTCATTTTTTATGTTACATGCTAGTTTTTGCTCATAGCTTCTTTTAGATTGTCTGATTTCAGTTGTAGCTGCATTAAGTGCATCTTTGTATTTTGCATAGTCTTCGTCCTTTCTGGTACGCCTATAAACCCTCCACATAGTTTGTTTTAGCATTATTTTTCTAATAGCCTCTTTTGACAAGTGTTTCTTTCTACACCGTTTTCCTTGTTTTTGGAAGGGAACAAATGTATCGATGATACTCTCAATTTCATATTTTAGAATATTCCAACATTCAATTGCGGTCTTATTCATCAGCATGTTATTCCAATCTAGCTTTGCTAAGTATTTTCTCATATCTTTGTAGTTACCTTTGTGGAAGTTTCTCTTGTACGTTTTCTTATTTTTACTTTCTGATTTTACATTGATGTCAAAATGTATTTGATTATGGTCACTATTACCCAATGGTTCAAATATTTTTACATTGTCCACTAATTCTTTTTGTGATGACAAAACTATATCTAATACATTTTCTCCCCTGGTTGGTTCTAGTACGTGCTGAGTAAGAAAGCTATCCTGGATTAAAAATAGAAATTGTTGGTCCTCAATCCCTGTGCTCTCTAGAGAATTCCATTGTATGTGTCCATGGTTAAAATCTCCCATTATGATACATTCCCCTTTACTAACTTCCTTTATAGCGTTTTTTATTTTTGTGTTGTCCTCTTCGTTTATGTTTGGACTTCGGTAAACTAATCCAATAGTTAATTTTGAATTACCTGAAACAATTTTGCACCAAACAGCTTCATCGCAATCTGCTTCCCTTTCTAGTTTTATTTCATAAGCCTGAATAGATTCTTTAACATATAAAATAACTCCCCCGCCCCTTCTTCCTATTCGATCTGTCCTAAACATTACATATCCTGTCAGTCCTAATTCAGCATCTGTTATATCTATGTTGGCCCATGATTCAGTTATACCAATTATGTGAGGGTCAATATCTTCTACCATAATGTTTAATTCGTTTTTCTTATTTACTATGCTCCTTGCATTTAAACATACGCATCTATAACCTTTTTCAGATATGTTTTTCGGATGATTTGATATTGGTTTATCTGTGCTAGTGGCCTCTTGTTCTGCTTGAGACACCTCTAGGTAACCCCCCTGCACTTCTAGTTTAAACAATGTTTACTTCCAAAAATATTTGTCATTGTACCCAAGTCACTATCTACTGCTGCTGAAAGTTTGTCCGCGAATACTGCCGCCCCCTTTCCACTTAAATGAAGCCCATCCTTCATGTACATATCAGCCCTCCCAACAAAACTTCCCCATAAATCCACAAATCCAACTTCCTCTTCCCTACATAACTTCTGGACTAACATGTTAATTGCCATCCCCCGACAATTTCGATATTTGTGACCCCTCCTGCCCATTACAGGTAAAATCCCTGACAGTATTACCTGCTCAACCCGCGTCTGTTTTAGTGTTCTGACCAACTGCCTATATTTCCTAACTATGGCAGTTGTACCCTCCCTCTCTACGTTATTTGTCCCTACGTGTACTAAAACAGATCCACCCTTACCCGAGACTACGATGTTTTTTACCCTCTCAGTTATCGCCTCTATTTTGGCTCCAGGCAAGCAGACCACCACATCATCTCCCTTGTTTAAGACTCTGTCGGTCTTCCTAACTATCGAATCCCCCACAAACACCCTCGCTCTCTTCCTCACCCCCTCTATCACTGCTGCAGAATAACTCTTCCGTTCGATCCCCTCCATCCCATTCTGTCCTGACCCCTTCCCTCCTGTCTCCTTCGCTCCTGTCTCCCCCACTTCCCATTCCTTTGCTCTTGTCTCTCCCACTTCCCTCTCCTTCACTCCGGTTGTTTTCCCTCCCGTCTCCCCCACTCCCTTCTCCTTCCCTCCTGTCTCCCCCACTCCCTTCTCCTTCCCTCCTGTCTCCCCTACTCCCCTCTCCTTCGCTCCGGTTGTCTTCCCTCCCGTTCCTTTCCTTCCTGTCTCCTTACGTCCTGTCTCCCTACGACCTGTCACCTTCCCTCCTCTCAGCTTCCTCCCAGGCTGCGGTGAGCTCTCCCTAGCATCTCTTGTGTCTTTCCCCACTTTATCATCTACTGTTCCCCCACCGGAACTACTGGCACAACCCCCCTGTTCCCTTCCCACCATTGCCACAACGAGCAGTCTCAGCTCTTCCAACTCCACCTCTAGTTCCTTCATCTTCGTACATCCCCTACACTCAAAACTAAAACTATCTGCCTGGACCTCAGCCCAGGACTTCTGTTCATTCCTTACATAAGCATAGAAACTCATGGTCGTCAACTCCAGCACTCTCTAATGATTCCCATTGTATATGGCCATGGTTAAAATCACCCATTATAACACATTCCCCCTTGCTCACCTCCTTTATCGCCTTTTGTAATTTTACATCTTCCTCTTGTCCTATGTTAGGACTACGATAAACTACTCCTATTGTTAATGTTGAGTTCCTGGTAACTATGTTACACCAAATTGCTTCCTCGCGCTACCGAGTCTTCGGAGATCTACTATATAAACTAACCTAAATTACTCGTACATCTAAATTTTAACAGCGACTATTGCCTAAACAAGGACTCTTGTAAGTTTAAGTTTAATATACACGTAATAATAATACTTATCCGGTCAATATTTCACGCTTTAGACAAATATCCAATCCACCAATTTCAATTCCGTGTTCTCCTCAAGATTTCCCAAGATGCAAAGGTAAATGTGTGTATCATCGGCATATAGGTGGTGATACAAGTTGTGACTTTGAATAACTGAGCTGTGTGGATTAGTGTAGAGAGGAAAAAGTAATGATCCAAGAACAGACCCCTGAGGAACACCACATATCTCTAATAAATACGTTTGTGCACTGTGTATGTACTCATTTAGTGTATTATAAATTGTAGTAAATGATTCGCATTGGCTACTTTGTACACAGCTAGTTGTGGGCTTCGAATACGTAAATGGCCAAATGTTTTGATTTGTTTTTATCTCAAAGCACATCTAGATAAACAACGTTATATTTCATGTTATAGTTTATTTTTATTGCTTTGTTGTACGTTATACGTTTTAATATATTATTAAGAAATGCAAGATCACGATAGTATTGGATGTTATTTTTATCCCACCGGGATATTTGATATATACTGTCATATATAAAATATATATAGTGTCACAATGTTCCAAAAAACAGTCGTTCAGTTGACCAATGAAAATCGTTGTGAATTACCTTTGAACATGGGTTATTTAGAATAAGTCATTCAGATTCGTGTTATTATTAGTATGCATATTACAATGGCTATATACGCTGTGATCATTGTGGTGTTTAAATAAAGTCATTGGTGTACCATTTTTTGCATTTGTTCTATTGTGGTGATTTGCATACGCGTAAGTATGATTTACAAACGCCGATGCGATTTAGTTATGTGTGCTAAATGCCGTCGCCATTAACACCATTGAACTCTATGCACTCATGCTGCTATCTCTGTGGCTCGATTGCCCGACCCACGCACTTATTTAGAGGCCGCAGGCAACGTTGGAACCTGTCAATCTTATTATACAATTTCGGCTCCTGCTGTTGATGACTAACAGCGCGTTGCAATCAATTATGTGTAAGCTATATATGTCGACCTGTTGCCATGGGGATAACCTATCCCCGAGTGCACTGCTATTTATTGTCTACGTTTGTGTGGGGACATATAATAAAACTAATAAAACCCGAACATAAAACATGGCACTTAACTGTGAAGTTAGATACTACAACGTCGAGTACTACACTGGCGATGATAACATTAATAACTGCTACAACTGTAGTCACTCTCATTGCGGCGAGTCGAGCATGTAAACATGTGCACACACATGTATATGTGCGTCATTTACTGTTATTTAAAATCGTGGTACAAAGATGGGTCAAGCGTCGTCACAAAAGTTGTTCCAGGTGTTATCAAGACAGTCACTAGTGGTGACACGCTTCAACAGAAACAGTGTCACGACCATTCAAATAGTTCCGTCGAAACTGCAGTGAGCTCTATAT
>OY759273.1:46473316-46490816 GCA_963662155.1 Lamellibrachia columna | reverse complement strand
GTCGTTGCCGCGATGGGAGTTGCCGGCGGCTTCATTAGAGGGTGTTATTCAAGTTCAAGGTCATAAAGAGTATTATTGCTAGTAACATGCGACTGGTAACATTGCTATATTGGAGTATGATCATTGTATCGAATTGATGTTAAGGAAAGTAACAAGGACATATCGCGGACTGTTGTCTACATTTATGGCACTTTATAATAATAATAATAATAATAAAGATAATAATAATAACAACAACAACATTAACAAAATAATAACAATAACAATAATATACCTATTTTATTAAGAAAGACCAGCAGTTGGCTATTTGTATGAGGATACATTATCTTCGCATCACATAACGATCTTCACGTGGCCTGTATACACCTAATATCGGAGAATGGTGTAGGGGAAGGCAATGTTAGTTGAAACACTGGGTTCGTTGAGCCACCCATGTTTCCCAGGAAACCACAGCAATGACATTGACTTGGAACCACCCAGTGATTGAACATGTTATTAGAACACGATTGACGTACAATAAGTGCCATTTGTCACAACGGTCAGACAATTTAAGTTAAAAATATGTTTTGTTTTTGTTTTTCAAAACTTTTGGTGATTGTGATTAATGTCTGCTGGTGTTTAAGCTATCTACGCTTGTGACCAGACGTCATTTTCTTCACTTACAAATGGACAGAGAAGAAGACTATTTACATCACTTTGCAAATTAATTGTGAAGTTATTTAAACAAACTTAATTGTCGAAACGGGGCTAGTTGAACCATCCTAGGCCCAAGGGAGGGCTAATTGATATACAATGAACGAAGACGACTGCTCTTTACCCCAAAATGCATCAAGGAATTATTTTTTCAGAGCAAATTGGGACACCAGATAGTTAGCTACAAGGCAACCTATTAGCAGTTAGCTAAACTGGTGGCGATTGCCTATAAGTCTATATTAATTAAGTGTGCTGACTTATTAATTAAGCATGTAGACTTGTCAGAGACGTGTTTTACCCATTGGGTAGATGTGTTGGCTGAATTGTTACGACATTTTAGTACAATGCCTTTATAATTTACTGAGGCATTGTACTAAAATTTCATAAAGCATTTACCCAACATATGCTACTCTGTGGCTCAACTCACATCAGCATACCAACCCTGTTTGAATAAGCTACATATAAATATCTATGCATACAAGACAAAGTATCTACTAATAATCATAGTTTATGTGAGTAAAAACTATTGAACTTATGAATGTGATTGTGCCCTAAATATCAAGAAGAATGGAAAATGGCTCAACTAACACTGCCTTCCCCTATTTATTGTATACGAACTGTCTTCAACACGTGAAGACCAACGCAGTGCACGGACAATGTGCCGCAGTACATTATTCCCCGCATACATCATCCACAGGATACTGTTTTCACTGGTTCTTTTACGTCCCTATTTAACGAGACGCGACCTACAGTAAAGAGGTATACACAGTCCACAATGGTGAGATCCAGCTTTTTTACATCAAACATGTGGTTCAAGTCCTTGTTTGACCCAGAACTATGGATGTAAAGCGGATGCGTTAACCACTGCACTACCCAGCCCACATAATCATTGCTTCTGTGGGGGAAAGTCCTTATCGTGGCTGTGAATTTCTTGCTATATGTTAGTCATATAAAGTAACAAGGGGTTAATGTGCACTGGCTATGAACCCATCAAACGTTAGATCGATGGGACGGTGTTTTAAAATGCTGTTTGGACCGTTACGGAGATTGAGTTTCCGATTACCCTATGATTTATTAAAATTAAACACTGTGACCATTTGCCTTAATGCGTACACACCAAATAAAAGTGTTCATATAGTGAACACAAAAATGAACACCAAATTGTAACGGATAATGAACACACGTAAGCGTTCTAAATCTAAACATATAATTTTTTTCTAAACCTGAAGGTGTTCTATATGCCTTTAGCGGATAATGAACACATTTTGAGTGTTCAAAATCAAACGTTGCTGGTGAGCACGAACATGATGATTTTGGAAGGCTCTGAATGACTGTGTAGCAAAAGGGTACATATTGCATTTGAAGTTCTCATTCTCCCTGACTTGTCATGAAAAGACGGACTTTGTTTCAGTGTAAACATGCAGAAAACGGACAAACTAACCTTGTTTAACTTCGGCATGCCATTTGTACATGAAACATAAGGTGATACAGCTTATATTATAAGTTGTGTCTTCGCCCACTGTTAATGAACAAACGACTTGGTAATTTGCTGTCGAGCGCAAATTCTGCTGCCGGGAAGTGGCCATGTCCGCATGCGCAGAAAAGGTTGAATACATTAGTATTCAAAACTAACGCCACGCTATGCTATGCGGAAAAGAACATTGATGGGGCAGCGGAAGTCATTCACATAATTAATTATAATTCAGAACTTAGTCTAATGAATATGCGTATCTGCTACTTCAGTCACTTATGTGCAAAAATATATCATAAATATGAAACCGAAAAATAAATATATTTCCAGAATCAATGCAAATGTGTACATAGGCAGCAGTAGTTGAAACTTATGTAGAGCTTCCCTTAACATTTACTAAGAACATGACCACTGAACTACGTTAATACTAATGACACGTCGTATCTTAAATATATTATTATTGCACAGTGAACTGACTATCTAATATAGTGACTCTATACTTTAGGCCTAAAATAGATAGAACCCATTCCCATCTAATCCATCGCGGCAAACAGTTTGATTCCTTTTATATGATCTGAGATGAGCTGTTTCTTGCTCATAAAGTACATTTTGTAGCTTCACTGTAGAGTCGTCAAAAATGTGATGTGCTTTCATCAATGAACATTTTGAACATTTGAACACCTGCAATTGAACACAAAAGCAGAACAGGTGGTATGCATATGCGTGCACATTTAGAACATCACTACAGGTATCAACAAATTGAACATATAGAAGCGTCAGGCTCCTGCTTTATTTAGTGTGATGTTTGACGCATGATAATGAGTTGGGGAGGCTAAAAGAATTCACACCTAGGTTTATATATATATATATATATATATATATATATATATATATATATATATATATATATATATATATATATATATATATATATATATATATATATATATATATATATATGTGTGTATATATATATATATATATATATATGGTTTAATAATTCAAACCTAAAACCAATTCACAATAAAAATGTTTAATTAACCATATATTGAATACCCCTGGAGGGAGTGAGCGACACGGCCTGTTCGACCCTTCTCACGCGCCCGATCGGGAAACACCTCCGGCAGCGGCAGCTAGAATCCATTTTAGGTTTGGGCTTCCAGATTTTTCCAGTTGTATTCTGCTTTTTGACATATCTGCTTCTACTTCTCTGGGCCAGGTGTTTCTCGGTCTTCCCCTTTTCCTTTTGTCCTGAGGGTTCGAAGTGAGCGCCTGTGGGTGTGTTGTGTTGGTTTCCTGAGAGTTTGGCCTGTCCACGATGTTGCTACATCGTGTTGGTTTTATTTTAAGAATATGTATTCTGAACGACAGGTACAACAAGATGCCTCTATGCGAAACATTGTCGCGCATCGTTAAAATGTATTGATACTCTGTGTTTGCTTGTTCGATATACGATGGGGTACACTTAGGCCTTGGCGCATACCTGTCAAGACTTTCTCAATGAATGACTACAAACCCAAAATCCTGCAATCAAAACGAACAAAGCCATAGATTGTGCTTGCTGATTAAAATACGTTATTGAACTGAACGTTACATAACGACATGTTTTTACATAATTATGAAAACACATGCCGATCATCTTACACCCAGTGTTACATTTGTTGTTTCAATTAGTCTTTGCTAAAGCTTGGTATACACAGGCACTTTTCCCCCGATCAGACCCGACTCAACTAGTCGGTGCTAGTTGAATAAGGTCGGATTGGTGTCAGTCGGCTGATGTATACACGCTTCCGACTGAAATCGGGGTGAGTTGGTGTCAATCGGCTGATGTATCCACACACGTGAAGCGGCAACCAATCAGGGCGCACGCACTGACTGTCTGCGCACGCCGGCAAGATGGCGGAGACAATGTGGACGGCCGCACGAGATGTGTTCGTGGCACTATGTGAAGAATGGGCTTGTGTTTTGTACGCCAAGATATCCATAGGCAATAGGGCGCGACACGAATCGTGGTCAGTTAGCATAACGTCCGGCTCTAGGCACCCTGCTTTTGTTGGAGTCCGACATGTTGGTGCTGTTTGCATAGATTGTCCACTCTGGGCCACCGGGGTGCTAAGATTTGCCACCCGGGCAGTAGATTTAACAAGATTTAACAAGATTTGCCATCCAAGCCAAAGGCCCAGATGGCAAGTGGACAATGAAGCCATTGGCCTATCGAGAGTCCAACAATGTTCATCTACTTATAACCCGCCCTCCTGAGATATGTGTCAACCTTGTTTTTAAACATATTCACGCTGCTAGCAGTTACACAATCTGTAGACAATTTGTTCCATTCATTTATTGTCCTCTGTGAGAAAGAGTGCTTCCTGATGTCCAATCTACATTGATCCTTTACTATTTTTACCTCATGTCCTCTAGTTCTGCTATCCTTCTTGAGTGAGAAAAACATATTTCTATCACTATTTTCATAACCATTCAATATCTTAAAAACTTCAATCTGATCTCCTCTTAACCTCCTTGTCTCTAGAGTTGTTAAACCACATTCTTTCAGGCGTTCTTCATAACTAAGGTCTCTCAGTTCTGGAATCATTTTAGTTGCTCTCCTTTGTATGCGTTCAAGCGTATCTATATCCTTCTTACGATATGGTCTCCATGCTTGTATACAGTATTCTAAGTGAGGTCTAACTATTGCTTTATAAAGAGGTATAATTAACTTTTTTCCCTTGTATGTTATGTTTCTTCTAATCAATCCAAGAATTTGATTACCCTTTGAAGCTGCAATACCACACTGCTCTGAAACTTTCATATCAGCGCTTATTGTAACTCCTAAGTCCTTTTCTTTTACAGTAGTACCCAGAACAGTATCTCCCATTTTATAGTTTACATTCAAGTTCCCATGTTCTGTATGTAGGCATTTACATTTCCCAAAATTGAACAACATCTGCCATTTCTCAGACCATTTCACTAATCTGTCTAGATCGTTTTGTAAATGTTGTTTATCACCATCAGTATTAACCTTTCTAAACAGTTTTGTGTCATCCGCAAATTTCAGTACGATACTTGTTATACTGTCATCCAAGTCATTGATATATATTAAGAATAATATAGGTCCTAACACTGATCCTTGAGGTACCCCACTCAAAACCGATTTCCAATTTGAAACTTCTCCATCTAATACAACTCGTTGTCTTCTGTCAGTCAGCCATTGTTCTATCCAGTCAGTTATGCTATCCCCGATACCATGGGCTTTTAATTTAAGTAGTAATCTTTGATGTGGCACTTTGTCAAAAGCTTTCTGAAAATCTAAGTAGATAATATCTACTGGCGATCCCACGTCTATCCACTTAGTGATTTCTTCCAAAAAACATAACATATTTGTTAAGCATGACCTCGCGTTAAGGAATCCATGTTGAGATGAATTTAATAATTTATGCTTAACGAGGAAGTCCACCATATGGTCTTTAATTAACCTTTCTAATAATTTACAAATCACTGACGTTAAACTCACTGGTCTGTAATTCTCTGACTTATTTCTCGAACCCTTTTTAAATAATGGTATGATGTTTGCTTCTTTCCATTCAAACGGAACAACTCCCTCTTTTAATGACAAGTTGAATACTCTTGCAAGTGGTATACTGATTTGTTCTACTGTTTCCATTAGTAATTTTGGAGGAATCCCATCCACTCCCGGTGATTTGTTATCCTTCATTGCCTTTATTTTCTTAGCTACCAATTCTGGAGTTACAACTAACGGACCTAAATAGTCAGATTTAGCCTCCTGAAATTTAGCATCAGCAACTGGTAATGAACTAATATCTTCTTTGGTAAACACTGAACTGAAGTAACCATTTAGGTCTTCCGCCATTAAAAAACCCTGTGATATTATATTTCCAGCACTGTTTTCTAGAGGTCCAACCTTGTCTTGTACGTTTTGTTTACTCCTGACATATGCATAAAAACTCTTGCTGTCATTTTTTATGTTACATGCTAGTTTTTGCTCATAGCTTCTTTTAGATTGTCTGATTTCAGTTGTAGCTGCATTAAGTGCCTCTTTGTAATTTGCATAGTCTCCTTCCTTTCTGGTACGCCTATAAACCCTCCACATAGTTTGTTTTAGCACTATTTTTCTAATAGCCTCTTTTGACAAGTGTTTCTTTCTACACCGTTTTCCTTGTTTTTGGAAGGGAACAAATTTATCGATGATACTCTCAATTTCATATTTTAGAATATTCCAACATTCAATTGCGGTCTTATTCATCAGCATGTTATTCCAATCTAGCTTTGCTAAGTATTTTCTCATATCTTTGTAGTTACCTTTGTGGAAGTTTCTCTTGTACGTTTTCTTATTTTTACTTTCTGATTTTACATTGATGTCAAAATAAATTTGATTATGGTCACTGTTACCCAATGGTTCAAGTATTTTTACATTGTCCACTAATTCTTTTTGTGATGACAAAACTATATCTAATACATTTTCTCCCCTGGTTGGTTCTAGCACGTGCTGAGTAAGAAAGCTATCCTGGATTATAAATAGAAATTGTTGGTCCTCAATCCCTGTGCTCTCTAGAGAATTCCATTGTATGTGTCCATGGTTAAAATCTCCCATTATGATACATTCCCCTTTACTAACTTCCTTTATAGCGTTTTTTATTTTTGTGTTGTCCTCTTCGTTTATGTTTGGACTTCGGTAAACTAATCCAATAGTTATTTTTTTATTTCCTGAAACAATTTTTCACCAAACTGCTTCATCGCAATCTGCTTCCCTTTCTAGTTTTATTTAATAAGCCTGAATGGATTCTTTAACATATAAAATAACTCCCCCGCCCCTTCTTCCTATTCGATCTTTCCTAAACATTACGTATCCTGTCAGTCCTAATTCAGCATCTGTTATATCTATGTTGGCCCATGATTCAGTTATACCAATTATGTGAGGGTCAATATCTTCTACCATAATGTATAATTCGTTTTTCTTATTTACTATACTCCTTGCATTTAAACATACGCATCTATAACCTTTTTCAGAGATGTTTTTCGGATGATTTAATATTGGTTTATCTGTGCTAGTGGCCTCTTGTTCTGCTTGAGACACCTCTAGGTAACCCCCCTGCACTTCTAGTTTAAACAATGTTTACTTCCAAAAATATTTGTCATTGTACCCATGTCACTATCTACTGCTGCTGAAAGTTTGTCCGCGAATACTGCCGCCCCCTTTCCACTAAGATGAAGCCCATCCTTCATGTACATATCAGCCCTCCCAACAAAACTTCCCCATAAATCCACAAATCCAACTTCCTCTTCCCTACATAGCTTCTGGACTAACATGTTAATTGCCATCCCCCGACAATTTCGATATTTGTGACCCCTCCTGCCCATTACAGGTAAAATCCCTGACAGTATTACCTGCTCAACCCGCGTCTGTTTTAGTGTTCTGACCAACTGCCTATATTTCCTAACTATGGCAGTTGTACCCTCCCTCTCTACGTTATTTGTCCCTACGTGTACTAAAACAGATCCACCCTTACCCGAACCTACGATGTTTTTTACCCTCTCAGTTATCGCCTCTATTTTGGCTCCAGGCAAGCAGACCACCACATCATCTCCCTTGTTTAAGACTCTCTCGGTCTTCCTAACTATCGAATCCCCCACAAACACCATCGCTCTCTTCCTAACCCCCTCTATCACTGCTGCAGAATAACTCTTCCGTTCGATCCCTTCCATCACATTCTGTCCTGACCCCTTCCCTCCTGTCTCCTTCGCTCCTGTCTCCCCCACTTCCCACTCCTTTGCTCTTGGCTCTCCCACTCCCCTCTCCTTCACTCCGGTTGTTTTCCCTCCCGTCTCCCCCACTCCCTTCTCCTTCCCTCCTCTCTCCCCTACTCCCCTCTCCTTCACTCCGATTGTCTTCCCTCCCGTTCCTTTCCTTCCCGTCTCCTTACGTCCTGTCTCCCTACGACCTGTCACCTTCCCTCCTCTCAGCTTCCTCCCAAGCTGAGGTGACCTCTCCCTAGCATATCTTGTGTCTTTCCCCCTTTATCGTCTACTGTCCCCCCACCGGAACTACTGGCACAACCCCCCTGTTCCCTTCCCACCATTGCTACAACGAGCAGCACCCGATCAAGTCTGAGTCGGTCGGTGTCAATCGGTGTAGTGTATCCACTCTAGTCAGGGTGAGTCGGGCATTCGGACAGACCGGTTTCAGACCCGACCCAACCAGCACCGAATAGTTGAGTCGGATCGGGGAAAAAGTTCCAGTGCTATACCGGGTTATACCGGGCTATACCGGGCTATACCGGGATGTACCGGGCAGTACCGGGCTTTACTGGGCTGTACCGGGCTGTACCGGGCTATACCGGGCAGTACCGGGCTGTATTGGGATATACCGGGCTATACCGGGCTGTACCGGGCTGTACCGGGCTGTACCGGGCTGTACCGGGCTATATCGGGCTATACCGGGCTATACCGGGCTGTACCGGGCTTAACGACGTTCGTTGCTAAATATTTGAAATATGTGATACCAATTATCGCGAACAACGCAGGACCACCGAAAAACATTGTCGCGCATCGTTAAAATGCATTGATGCTCTGTGTTTGCTTGTTCGATATACGATGGGGTACACTTAGGCCTTGGCGCATATATGTCAAGACTTTCTCACTGAATGACTACAAACCCAAAACCCTGCAATCAAAACGAACAAAGCCATACATTGTGCTTGCTGATTAAAATACGTTATTTAACTGAACATACGTTACATAAAGACATGTTATTACATAATTATGAAAACACATGCCGATCATCTTAAACCCAGTGTTAAATTTGTTGTTTCAATTAGTCTTTGCTTTATGATGATATTTAGTTTGGTGTTGATGATTGTAAGCTAGAACCAACTAGCTAATCTGCCTTAGCTTGTTTCCAGCTTTTAACAAACATGATTAATCTCAGAACACATGATATTCATTTCAATATGAATATACAATATAGTGATCAATTTTGTTTGTAATCTAAAATCCGCGACTTGTTCGTAGCAACTTGTTCGTAGCACAGTCCGGTCGGTAACTTGATATTATAGTCGGCCCATATAAAACACTATGAATACCAGTCGACTGCGTTTGATTTATTACGGGTGGTCTGTCATTGTGCGACTGTGATAGCAATCAGAAGCCTAACTGCGATATGTGATCTGTCGACCTGCGACGAACAAAGAACCGAGGTGTCTGTCGGTGTCCAGTCAAGCGTGACGTGTTAAAGCCACGTCCAAACCGTGTGGGGTCGCATCGATCACGTTGTAGGTCACAGTGTAGGCTCTTCAGTAGTGCGTGTGCGTGCGCGTGCGCGCTTGCGTGATTGCATATGTACTTGCGCGTAAGTAAATATCCAATTCACCATATGTGAACAAATTAAGTGGTCCTTTATAGGAACGTGTATTACTACTACTAATAGTAGTTGTATTATGCTTTGCACCCATAAAGGCTGAATAGTACATGTGTAGGCGTACATGATAAATATAATTATATACATTAAAAGGGATAAAAAATAAAAGGTAATTAATTAATAGAGTATTAAATTGCATGTAAATAAATATAGTATAAATCAGTATTAAATTATGAACATTACATTGCATGTAAATAAATATAATATAAATTTATAATATAGTTTAATTTATACAGATAAACAAAGTTTACAGGATGATCTAGATAAATTAGTTAAATGGTCAGAAAAATGGCAAATGTTATTCAATTTTGGGAAGTGTAAATGCATACATATAGGACATGGAAACATGAACGAAAAATATAAAATGGGGGTGCTGTACTAGGTAGAACCACACAAGAAAAGGACTGAGGTGCAACATTTAGTGCTGACGTGAAAGTTTCATAGCAACGTGGGATTGCTGCTTCGAACGGAAATCAAATTCTATGGCTAATTAGGAGAATTATCACGTATAAAGAGAAACAGCTAATTGTACCCTCGTACAAAGCAATAATTAGACCACATTTGGTATATTGTAAACAAGCATGGAGGCCGTATCGTAAGAAGGAAATAGACTAGCTATAAAGAATACAACGAAGAACAACTAAACTGATTCCAGATTTGAGAGACCTTACTTTCGAAAATCGCTTATTACAGTGTGGTTTGACAACACTTGAGACCAGGAGACTAAGAGGAGACCAAGTAGAAGTGTTTAAAATAGTGAACGGTTATGAGGATGTTGATAGGAATATGTTCTTCAAACTTAAAGAAGGCAGTAGAACCAGATGACACAAAGCAGCATTAGTTAAGGAACAGTGTAGGTTGGACATGAGAAAGTACTCTTTCTCACAGAGGGTGATAAATGAATGGAACAAACTGCCAAATTATTGTGTTAATGCTAGTAGTGTGAATATGTTTAAGAATAGAATTGACAGATATATAATAAGGGCGGGCTACACATAGATGATAAAATTGTTGGACTCTCGACAAGCCAATGGCTTCCTTGTCCACTTGCCATCTGGAACTTGTTAAATATATATATAGCGCGGTATCCGGTCCGTGGGACCGCTCAAAGCGCTTTACACTTCACCCCCTGGCAGACCTGTTCATTCCAAGGCCATCTCAACTTCCCTGGGAAGCATTTAGCCACACTGCAACTGCACGAAGACTACTCGTTCACATTTCCACCACTGTATGTATTGCCAGGTACTCATTTATACAGCTGAGTGAACTGAGGCCACGTGGGGTGATCAAACTTGCCAAAGGTTCGAAGCGACCGCAGTGGGATTTGAAACCGGGTTCTCTCGATTGAGAGTCCGGCATTCTAATAATATAATAATAATACATAAAGCGCTAATTCCCACTATATGGATCAATGCGCTGTACATGGTATAAAATACTATTCACATGGTATAAAATGCTATTTAAATATAAACACACATGTGTAAACACTGAATAAATAAATAAAATTACATTATAAATAAATAAATAAAATAATTTAGAAAACCTTAAAATCAACACTAGCACCTTGAAATGTATTCGACTTGCTACCGGCAGCCAGTGTAAGCCCTTTAAGACGGGTGTTATGTGGTCGTCCCTACTGGTGCGCGTAATTAGTCTAGCAGCATTGTTCTGTACTCATTGCAGGCGAAGTATCTGTGATGCCGGAAGGTTAACCAAAAGTGAATTACAGTAATCTAGGTAACAGGTCACAAGTGCGTTTACAGCACTTTTGGTGGCTTATGTTGTGAGATAGTGACGTATTGATGATAGTCTGTATAGATGATAATTACAAGCAGCACACACATGATGGTGGGTGTTGTCGGACGTGCAGACTTAATCACCGGCATCCATCGTTGCTTGTGGGCGCCCCCCCTCCCCGACAGCCCTGGCGGGTGGGTTGATGGAGTGCCACCCCTGCATTGCAAGCCGTTCTTCAGGTGGCATTGTTAAGGCGAGCTGGTCTGCTAATGCGGAAACAATACAGGCATTCTACTGTGCACACTGTTCTGGCTGATGTGGTCACGCATGACAGCCCCGGCATGGTAATGTCACACAGTCACAGTCACACAGGTGCAATAAGAAATCTAAAACGTCACAAATTCACAAAAAGGCGTGGAAACATGCCGGGACACGCAGTTGAATACAGTTCTTGCACATTCATAGAATCATACTGACGACGAAATAAGCGTTCTATTATTTCACTGTATTCTATTATTTCCCTGTATTCTATTATTTCCCATTTCACCAGTCTACAAAAAGTAGAGTGAACAATATTGAACAAGATTTAAAAAGATCTAACAGTAATAACCTAACAAAGTCTATCAATATGTAGCAACATTTAACAAGATTTAACAAGATCTAACAGTAATAACCTAACAAAGTTTATCAATATGTAGCAACATTTAACAAGATTTAACAAGATCTAATAGTAATAACCTAACAAAGTCTATCAATATGTAGCAACATTTAACAAGATTTAACAAGTTTGCCATCCATGGAAACAAGCATCGGCTTATCGAGAGTCCAACAATGTTTCATTTATGCATAGTCTACCCGTATCATATATCTGTAAATTTTAATATTAAACATATTATTGCCAATGAACTCGCTAATCGGTCACGCCTTACACGACCGATTCTTGCACCGCGATTCCGCGCGACACCGTGTCGCCCGACCTCAGTTTTGGAATCAAATGAGTTACTATATATATATATATATATATACATATATATATATATACATATATATATATACATATATATATATATATATATATATATATATATATATATATATATATATATATATACATATATATATATATATATATATATATATATATATATATATATATATATATATATATATGTGTGTGTGTGTGTGTGTGTGTGTGTGTGTGTGTGTGTGCACCTTGACTTTGTTTAACAATTATGGTAAACATCAAAATATGAATAGTAAAGACTAATATCCACATAGTTTATTTTATTTATTTATTCTATTAAGTTACCCCTCTTATTTTACCATTCAATCAACTGTGCTTCACAGCAAACTATGTTTATTTTTTGTTGTTTCTTGATTATCATTTATTATTATTATTATTATTATCGACGACATTGAATTATTTATTAAATTTACAGTACTGTTCTTTCTACTACCACCACCAACACAACCACTACCACTACCACCATAACCACCACCACCACTACCACCACTACCAGTACCAGTACCACTACCACTACCACTACCACTACCACTAATACTACCACTACCACTACCACCACTACCACCACCACCACGGTGGCATCGTTTGTCATCAGTTTGACCTTTACCTTGGTTAATTCAATTGTATTTTGTTAGCTATATTTCGAAAGTTGGTTTTATAAAAAAATTATTGAAAATTTTTTTTAACAAGCACGTTAACAAAAATGTGCATAATAATGAAAAGTAACAATCAAATTTGGATACTTGTTTTAGTGGGGCAAAACTAACAAACATGGTTACATTTGCTTCTCTGGGTTGATGACATTGAGATTATTTTAGCATGGTGAAGTTGACATTTATTTTTCGTAGATATTCCCTAGTAAAGTTCACTTCATGATTGGGAAATCCAATAATTCTAACACAAACATTTTAACAATATATTGCATTCAAAAATTCAACAGTTATCAGGATATCCTCGTTTTACTACGAGCAGCGACCTAACGCACAATTGGCGAACATCTTAAGATAAACCAGGTTTTACAAAATGTTGCCAGTATGAAACCACGCACTGCACATATGAGCTGAACCTTGCAAAGAAATTGACTACTACTACTAATACTACTACTACTATGGCGTACAACTGTTAGTTTACATAGTAATTAATAATGTATTGCGCGTTGCACATGATTGTTATTACATTCATTATAATAGATATATGGGGTTTACAGCGACCCGTTACTTAAGCTTATGTTTGGTTATGCAATGCTATTACACATGGTCTAGTTGTTATTTAATATATGTATGAGTTAAATTCCGAAACAAATTCTCTGTCTGTCTATTTGTCTGTCTGCCTGTCCTTCTGTATGTCTGCGTGTATGTATGTATGTATGTATGTATGTATGTATGTATGTATGTATGTATGTATGTATATATATATATATATATATATATATATATATATATATATATATATATATATATATATATATATATATATATATATATATATATATATTTGTTTACCTAAAAATCCGAATCAAATGTTGTCATGTCATCACTCTACCGACACACATGATTGGACATGAAAGTTCAAAAGTAGCGCACTTCGAATTGTCTACCCACACCGTAGTAAATGAAGCAACAACACAGTCCTGCACCAATAACAACAGCTATTGATCGTGAATGTATTCATTGGGTTGACTTAATTAATACCAACTGACAGATGTTTCGTTTGATTTTCACAGGATTTGACTACGTGCTTCACGCTGCCCCGTATCTCTGCGTGTTTTATTGTTAGTCGGAAACCGTCGACTTTTCCATTAATGCTAATTATATAAATGAATGTATATATCTACAATTAATTGCATTGAATTGAAAACCTTTATTATCCATTAGACGTATCACACAAAATGGAAATGTTCCTTTGGACGCACACTGTCAAAGTATAAACAATAAGACAAATCAATTAAATTTCAGCACACGCATGTACACACACAATTGCTAATCTGCTAATGAATTATTCACATTCTTTCGTAGTGCAATACGGTAGCTAGCTATAGGCACACAGTGAAGATGTGAACCCGCACGTCACATTAGTAGTATGTAAATATTGCGTCCAGTGGGATAAAACGTATTGGCAATTACTTCTTGTACTGCCACAACAGACTTTACCGTCTAGATACCGCAACAGGTCGTAATGTGAACCATAGTCACTAACAATAACACTGTTCAGAAACTCGTTTTTCAATCCTCTCGGCAATGAATGGATATCTCTATGAGCGATTCTTCTGATATAATTGTGTTTACGTAACTGAGGAAGCCGGCGTGTTGAGTTCCTATGTGAGGCGTGTAAGGCTTACTTTGTAGCACTGGTCCTCTCTGGCGTTAGTAGGTTTAACTCCACGTTTACCTTAAGTTTGATGTTTGACAGTACAAAAAGCTATGAACTTCGTCAACATTCTTTTAATGGTTCCCTGTTTAATATCATTGTTAGCTGAGGGTCAGACAATTTGTCTGCCTTACTAATAATTCTAAGTAATGTAATGTTACAATGCGATAATATGAGCTAATATTTTGGGTGACGTATTTTTATGTATTTTTTGTACTAGTTATTACACATTTACCTGACCAATACGGTATAACATATTCTATATGCAATATGGTCCAGCTTCTGTTTTTTAGACCGTTTCTTATGATAAAAAATAAATAAAGCGATAAAGAATGGGCCAAAATACAATTTTATACATATTAAACCATAAATGGCGGTAAAGCTCTTGGTCATATATATTCGAATAATAATCATTATATTTACGGTACAGTGCAACACACATACGCACGCACGCACGCACGCACGCACGCACGCACACACGCACACACACATACACACACCCATGCCTATTGTTTTTTAACACACACACACACACACACACACACACACACACACACACACACACAAACACACACACACACACACACACACACACACAAACACACACACACACACACACTCTGACATGGAAACAAACAAAGTTCGCAACACACACACCAGTCCAGTCGCACACTTTCGCAATATCCACACGCACACGCAAAATCACACATACTCGCACTCACACACGCACGCACGCACGCACACACATACACACCAGTCCAGTCGCACACTTTCGCAATCGATCTATGTACTGGTTAACCGTCGCCTTCCGGTGGCGTCTGCCGACGTTCTACTAAAGAGAACTGGGGTCTGTAAACAGAACCTCCATTCCATCGATGTTGACACTTCTCTCAGCGCACTGACTAAACACAATCCATTAATGTGTGTACTACTAAATACTCGATCTGTCCGAAACAAAACAACATTACTTGGTTGAAACCAGACGGTAGTACCGTTGTCCTTGATCTGCTACAATCGGGTTATACATACGTTGTTGTAAGACAGTCGATAAAGCGCTGGGAAGTTCATAAAGGCACATGCCAAATGTTTCACTACATTTGAACACGTTGATGTCAATTCAGCCAAGCCTTAGAAAACAAGTGCGTGTTATTGTCATCTATCACCCGACAACATCGTCACTGACGTCATTCCTCGACGAACTGTCTGCGTACCTCAGTGAAGTTGTGGTGATCCAGTGTAATATATTAATTACTGGTGATTTTAATATCCACTTCGAACTCAACAGTGCCCCTGGAGTGGAGAAACTACGCCAAATTCTGGAAGAGCGCGGTCTCCAGCAGAATGTAATGTTACCTACTAACAAAAGGGGCCATACTTTGGATTTAGTTATCTCTCGCATTTCAAATCCAATTGTATATAATGTGGCAATCGAGCGAAGTTAAATGTCTAACCATTATAGCGCGACGTTCAAATTGAGACAACCAACGCCTTATAATGAAGCGCAGATCAAAGAGATACGGGACCTTCGACTTTCAAAAGCGTTCTGTCTATTGGAGATTCGAAAACCTGTTTTCGCGTCATAAATAGCGTATTCAAGAGTGGGGAAAGGACATTTCCTAATACGCATCATATGGAAATGCTTTGCTCGGAGTTTGCTTCCTACTTTTCTGGAAAGGTAATAGCAATTCGTTAAGCAATTGATTGTCAGATTGTGGACGACGATCTTGTCCATCACAATAGTGATGTGAATGTATCCAACAATGTGCAACTTGTCCAATTGGACCAAGCTACTGATGGGAAACTAGAGAAGATCATTCACCAGTGCCCACCAAAGACCTACTGTCTTGATTCAACGCCAACTGATTTGTTAAAATAATATGCGGCTGTACATCTGCCTTGTTTTATGGCCTTGGTGAATGCACATTTCCAACAAGGCGTATTCCCTAAGGCATTGAGAACTACAAGTGTGATTCCTTTACGAACATTTCATTTATAAGCAAATTGATTGAGAAGGTAGCAGTACGAATGCTAGTAGACCACCTCAATGATAACATGTTGGAAGAACAGAGTCAGTCTGATTACAAGGCAAAGCACAACACGGAAACCACTTTACTCAAAGTTCAACATGACATTGTTTCAGCTTTAGATGACATCTGTGGCGTAATGCTTGTCATGTTGGACTTATCAGCAGAGTTTGATTCTGTTGACCAAGAGCATCTGGTGTTCTTGTTCAAATGCGAATGTGGGATACTGGGTCAAGCACTCGTGGTATAGGTCATATTTGGATGGACGGATATATCGTGTTCAAATTGATGGTGCGTCATCTGAATGTGTTCCACAGCTTTCTGTAATTGGACCCATTCTATTCACGATGCATACCACCACCGGTGCGTCACCGAATCGAATTTAAAGTATTAGTAATTGTGTTTCAATGTTTACATGGCCTGGCACACAGTTATCTAGCTGAACTAGTACATGTCCACCACCGTTATCGCAGACTACGACAGGCGCAGCACTTGTCAGTAAGTGTACATGTGTCAAAGTGCGTTGATCTATCTACAGGAGTATGCGTTATATACGAACTAAATTAGTATTATTATACTCACTGCGCCTACATAGCAGTCAGAATGATATAGTGCATGGTTCAGGTCATGGGAACAGTGTTACAGTGAACTAAATCAAACAGGGAAATGCATTTTTAAATACATTCACTCCATTGTTTACTATATATATTAATTGAAAATTCACCTTACAGAGCAACAACGTTCATAATTCGACT
>OY759273.1:46463316-46468316 GCA_963662155.1 Lamellibrachia columna | reverse complement strand
TTAACATTATCCAGCATGTTGCAAATACAACGCTGACAAAGCGTTATTTCGAATGATACAATATGCAATTAACAAATAATGTTAGTTACTATTACACTGTTAATAAAACATCACTTTTGACTGCATAGAACACAGTTTGTTCATTGATAATCTAATCAAAAAGTGGCTCTACTCTTGTAGAATTGATATAAACATGTATTGGTCATGTAAGCTTAACTATTACTTCTATTACTTCTGTATGTGTTTACATGGTTAAAAGTCACTATTCTTGCTTATGAAGCACACATTAGAACGTGTAGCATTTTCCAGGACCGCAACTTAAATGCGAATGTAAATATTTTGGGATCGCATTCAAATGTAATTGCAAATGTTTTGGTTGTGCGTTTGAAAATGCATCTCAATCATTTCAATCTGGAACACGCTAGTCCAAACATTTAGGACGTCCACCAGGCTGCTTGATGCTTCTGCACGCTGCCTGTCTCATGACGCATACTGAAGTGAAGGAGACCCATGACTTGGTTTATATGGGTTGCGTTCCTGCGATAGAGCAATAAAACTATATACATAGATATACATGCAAAACTGTGTAAGACAAATAACTTTACTTTAAATGTAAAATAATTAAACATATATATATATATATATATATATATATATATATATATATATATATATATATATATATATATAAATTAAAAATAGAATTAAAATATAACTAAATATAGCTAAGTACGTAGATGTTGCCGAAGTTAAATTAAACGGAACTTCGGCAAAAACATTCTTAATTCTTATGCAGAATTGAAGTACATTGTATTGGTTCTACCGTATACAGCCCAGTTGTGGTTAAGTTGCAAACAGGTAGCTTGATGAAAATTCAGACAGACATTATTATGAGGCCTTTGCTGCATTTTCAAAATATTGCTGTGTTTGCCACGTTAATATGTTATGATATACCTAGTAGTCTAGCAATTGTAAAAACAACTGTAACTTGTGTTTATGAATGTAGACGTCGCATTAGTGAAAACGGTAGTGGGATTCTGAAATGTGATATTGGGAATACATGCTCTATACAGCACATGGTCATAAATGTTAACATCATGTTTTATGCTGTCTACGCCCATCCAGTTTGAGTGTGTTAAATTATATATGTAACACTGGTAACCATATCGTTTAAGGTGGTGTTGCACGTTAACGCAAACAAAACTTCAATTTGGCGCAACAAAACAGGAGCAAATACAAACAGACAGCCATGCCATACACCGCTCTCTATTCTAATGGAAACAAGATCCTAAACAAGTAATATGATCTGCTACTGCCGGCACATTAAGTACACTGAAATTCGACCGATAAGTAGCACAATACAACGTTATGGCCTGGGACTGCTGCTTACGTGGGAGTTTGGGTAACCTGGCGGTGATTCGCTGTGTTACAAGGGCTTTCCCAAATGACAAAGAACGGCGGCAATCATTACTGTCTGGTTAGTATCGTTGTTGTTGGCCCAACACCAGAGGCCCGGCTACAGGTCCGAGAAAGAGCAGCTGAATGAAGTAATAATGTGCGTCAAGAAATCCAGCTTCAAACCTGGTATAGCTTTAAGACACATAACATTTAGATGCAGTGTATGTCTAATCGTAATTCATGCAAAACAACTAATAAATCCATCATTTCAAAGCTTGCATCACACAGCTGTAAACCCCATAATTACAGTGAAACGCGGATTTTGATGCGAAATAAACACAACATATATAAGCCAGTATAGTATTTGGAGTAACGCTGTGCTAATTCCAAATAGTTTTCTTGGAAAGCAGTGTGACCTTTGTGTCGCTCAGTCGACTCAGTACACAGCCACTATTTTGTTCCAGTTCGGGAGCGATTATTACTTTGCACCCCTGCCTACTTCCACTAACTCACAAGGAGCGAACACGTAAAGTAGTGACAAGTAAAAAGATTTCGGAAGTATGAGATTCAACATCAGTGTGACATTATACCAAGAATGGAACAGAGCCAAACATGTAATATTTATTTGAAAAAAAAACATTGCAGATATGTCTCTGGTTTTACGCACTATTCGTAATGTCTACTCATTCGATAAATAACGCCACTAGGCCGTAAACCTATTTACTGACGTCAACATAGCTTTCCAACGCATTCAACATCTCATTATAATGACAGCTGTAGCAGTACGTGACCTGGTGTTGGTTTTATGCATGTAACTTAAATTAGATTCTAAAAATATCTTCTCGCGACACCCACTTGTTGTTAAAATGGGTCAGTGGAACTCGGATGTACGTCCACACGCGACACTAAAGGTGGAGAGTTGCCAAGTTAAAGCTGCTTCCTAAAATGGTTCAGCCCATCGCGAATCCGGTTTCCGTAATGTCCAGACGTGTAGTGTGTGACTAGTTAATATGCACTAAGTAATGTGCACAGTCTGTTTAAAAAACCTATTTTTGTTCAAATCATTGAGAATTGACTTGAGAATTGACTAGATTTGGTAAGGATCAAAATAGTGGATATCCAAATTGGTAAATAATGTGTGGGTCAATGCTGATCATGGGCGTGACCTCCATCCTCTCGCCGATCACATGACAATGTTACGAAATTTTACCAAGGAAGAAAATCGTGATTTCGATTTTCACTTCAGTTAATGCTTGAATAAGCGTTAACTAATTTAATAGTTTGTCTGACGATTTCTCATCAACTTCCTACAAAAGTTGCACAAATGAGCTAGCATGTTCCATTGGATACTAGGTAGGTTTGGTTTTTTTAATATGAAATGAGACTAGCAAAAAAATCGAATTGATTAAGCACCTTTAAATAATTAGGAGGAAGAAGATCCTACTCCTGGAGATGAAATTAAGGAAGGAAGGTATTGTGGGAGGTGGGTCCCGTCCTACCATCCTCCCACCTTTATGTAGCCACTTTTTTGTAGTAACTGTAGAATTGTTTCGAAAAGAAGGAGATTATTTGAAAAAGAAGAAGCAGTATATTTAAGAAACTTTGTGAAAAAGTTGGAGACCTCCTTCGCAAAGCAGGATATTTCTATGTGATTGCAGGCACGTGGCGTGTATCACTTACCCGAAGAGACACCAACGTCTACCTGTGTTCAAGAACAGTATGACACATAAAAGATCAATATATTGTGTTGTTCATAGCTATGCTTTCTAATCTCAGTATAATTATTCTTCGTTGTGCATAATTATTCTTTCCAGTTAATCTTCTGGCACTTGCACCTCTTTCTGTGTTTGCTAGTTTGTGACCACTTCTGACATGATTATATCCTTATATTCAGTATTCTATATAGCGCCTAACAACTTGTATAATTTATTAATTACCGAGGAATCAATCGTTATTAACCTGAGCCAATGTGTATGTGTATTTGGTATACGGCTTTCACAGGGAACTCGCGACCTACTTTTAGCTCTGGAGTCCACTGGCGACTTCGGCTGCTTTGATGTCTGTGTAAAGAATATGATTATATTTTGGATTGGGCTGTACTCACAAAACTAACACCAAACGGTGTAAATATTTCTGGTTTCAGACCGATGAACAGGTGTTAAATGTGTGTGAGAATCTTGTAAGAATGTTCACGGTAATCGTTTGAGAGTTATTTACAGCTGGATATCATGTGTCATCACTCGCGCACTACCGGCATAGCAAAGCTCAAAGCTCATAGCTCACAAAGTTCATGCCCCAAACGGACTGTTTTGAGTAAAACAAACAGATTTGCTATGCATAATTATAGATTTTGCTATGCCGACAGTGCGCGACCGATAAAACTTGGTATCCAGTTGTAAATAACTCTCAAACGATTACCGTGAACATTTTATATGTAAAGCTTCTCACACACCTTGGGTTTTCATTGGTCTGAAACCATTTGGTGTCAGTTCTGTGAGTACATCCAAAAACAAAATATAATCCTATTCTTTACACAGGCATCAAAACAGCCGACGTCGCCAGTGGACTCCTGAGCTAAAACTAGGTCACGAGACTTACGTTCCACATTAGCAACATTGGGAACCGTGTTTATAAAGGCCCCATGTGCTATTATTAATAGCTTCTGCAGACAGGTGTTTATTATTGGAATTATCACTAATGTAATTAGTGATAATTAAGGTTAGAGACTGCAAGGTTTTGGCAGGAGAGCACATAACGAGCCAACATAAAACATTGGTTTATGAAATGTGGATAGGAAGAGACAAACAATGGAGGAAGCAAAGGCAGGTGATCAGGTGGTGGAAATGTGAAGGAGAAGTGATGAGAAAATACAAACGCGAAGTCGATAGGAAGTTCAGGCTACTTAAAGAACAAAGGGAGGATGTGGAAGCAGAGTGGACAGCATTTAAGGAAGGCTTTGTAGGAACAGCTGAGGAGATATGTGGCCGAACATCAGGAAAGCCCACACAAATTTGAAAGAAGAAAGAACAGTGGTGGTGGAACCCGGAAGTTGAACAAGCTATACAAGAAAACAAGGAGGCACTGAAGTTTGTGGAAGAAGCGAGTGAGGCAAAAAAGACAAGGCTGAAGCAGACGTACCGGGAGAAGAAGAACGCAGCAAACAAGGCTGTTGCTAAAGCAAGAGACGAGAAACAACAGGAATAGTGCGATAGGATTGAAGAAGATGGTGGAAAATTGATCTTCCAGCTGGCCAGAGATAGAGGCAGATATAGCAAAGATACTACTCGAACATCTGCAATGAAGAGAAGTGATGGGATATTATTCACTGGAGTAAAACAAGTGCTAAGTGTATGGGAGGAGTTTTTCAAGAAATTATTAAATTCGGAGGGAGAACGTGAGATAGAGATACCACATTCTTTAAGGAGAGAGTTGGAGGTGAAGACAATAACAGAAGAAGAGGTGGAGAAAGCTGTAAAGAAGATGAAAACTGGGAAGGCTGTAGGAGTGGACGAACTGTCAGTGGAAATGATGAAAGCAAACAGACTAGTGGGAATCAAGTGGCTGACGAGACTGTTTAATGTGTGCTTCACAACAGGAGATAT
>OY759273.1:46433316-46458316 GCA_963662155.1 Lamellibrachia columna | reverse complement strand
ACACGCGTGTACCGGCAGTGATCGAGTGCGCGTTGGCTACACAGATCGTGGCTAAATGGGCCGTCGTCGTATAATCTATTATGATATGTGTGTCAATACTATGGCTGGGTCGTGCCCACGTCGATCGCTGTTAGCGGTGGAGTGGTGAGCTACTTGGCATGCCTACAATCACTTATTGCCAATCGCTTGTACATCGTATTAATGCGTATGTCGGAGTGGATGCCCCCCAGTCTCACAATGGAGTTTACACGTAATTACCTTATGTGTATGATAGGATATCTGTTTTTTTTTATGATTGTTACGAACGCACATATATTTTTCTTTAGAGCAGTTGTGTCTTATAGATGAAATCAGTCATTGGTGCTATTTGAATGAAACAATTAAATGCCCACTTCTTGCGTCGAGATTGGCATATATTTTAATGTGTTATTTGTTCGTATTGATTCTGCATACGGGGGGGGGGGCTACCATGTTGTTCAAACAATGTGTTCCCATCTAAATCTCACCAGGTTTATAATATAGAACACGTTCTGCTCTAAATACGTCGACGTCACAGCACTATTGGTGTTGTTTGTATAGGGCATGTTACTGTCCCCTTTCTGTCATTTCATTCGCGTCATCCAGGCTATTATCTAAGCTTGGTTTACCCAATATCTCAACGAATTCGGAATTGTTTATTATAATCCTCGCAGTGGAACATTCAGTCTTTCTTGATCGAACCATTACATAGTGTTTTGGGTGTCTTAATAAGTTCGCGACGTGATGCCATTATTAGAAAACACTTGTGAATACTTAAGTGTATGCGAACAGGAAGTGTGGATATGTCGCGTGGTGCACCATATTGTGTTCGTCATTCCATTTCTCAGAAAAGGTATTGTCGCCATAGACGGAAGTTTAACAAGGCCGCACGTGCTGACAATTGCTTCAAGAATCTACGTCAACAGACGACATTGTCGAGTAAAAATATTATGGCGAAAGTTAGTACAATTTGCATCTTGGTGACTCACTTTTCATAAATACACTATATGTGTCAATGTGGCCTTGCGAAGTGAAGTAAGTAAAGAATGTATCTGCGTCGCCTATACGCTACATTCTGTTGTCAAGACACGGGCGTATGTGTCAAATAAAAGTATTTATTGTAATTAAAAAACATGTGTTTGTTTTGATTATCTGTGTAAAAAATCGTGCCGGAGTTTCTCGTGGTCACATGTTATTGAGTTTTCAATATATTATACATGTAAGTTTGACGTAACACGACTAATTTGATTGGATTTTAAGTCCATTACATTGTTCAGAACACATCACATACATGACCCACTGGGGTCGGTATAACTTAGGTAATGCACGCAGCGGCTACGACAGTGGTAGCCATCAAATCAAATTTATTTAGACACCGCATCTCTCTCAAAATAGATAAAGTTGACAGTAATTGCAATTCACACATATCCCAGAGTTTAACCGACATTAGACGCACGTCAGACGTATGCGAACTGTTATTCTTACACGCAAAACATAATTGTGTCTTCAATGCGTGCAGTAGACATGAACCCTTTTCGCAGCACGGCAGGTTTGCCAATATAAGCTCAGAATTACAGCAATACCAATCCAGCAAGATAAGCACGGGGACCGCAGAACTATTCTTACAGAAACAGCGGCGTCACCGCCTCCCTAACACGTGAACCTCCAAATAGAACGACGCTATAACGTCAGTTGACGGCAGTGCCATACAATTCGTCGATGGCTTGAATTGACGCCGAAGGGTCTATGGTAGTATCCTTTGTCAACACGCACCGGTAGCCGCCGGAATCCGATGGGGCGTGACACCGTCCTTTGAGATGGAACAGCTAGCCGAAAATGGTTCAACACACGGGCGGAACAATGTGTATTTCGAAATATGTTAAATGTAGTGGCCGTACAAGGAGCGGCCGGATATTTGTGTGCCGATTCACTGTGTTTATCTCGCGAGTATTCAGGCGTATTACGGTATAGCTTTCACGAATATGCAGAAACGCGATGGTATTTCAACTGACAGATGGTATTTCATGTACGTACCACACAAATGCACAAGTTAGATATTCGTGTCCACCTCAGTTAAAATGTATTCGGCTTTTTTTCCGCGGCACCTTTGCACGCGGCATTCGTTAGATAACCGAGCTAATTAATCTAGTTAAAATTGACTTGACAACGGTGTTAGTACGAGTTGTACCATCTGAAGAAGAATGGATTTGTAATGTTCCAAATTATATATAAAACACGGTCTGTTAGAAAGACTACTTGCTACACGCAAACATGTCCACGTCCATTGGCCATTTAAATAATGTCGCTGCAATGACATGACGAGTGTTGACAGTCGTGACCGCAGTCGAGTGTGTCATCTGTCAAGTGAACAGTTTTTGTCAAAACTTATAGGCGGTCTCCGAATAAAAAAGTCTTAACCAGCGTCAGACAATTGATGTTCTCATGAGCAATGTTGTGTCATCAACGTTTAACTGCGTGTGGAGATATTCCATTATCACATAAGACTCATATATAATTCGTTCCCGAACAATTTTAAGTACAATTATGTACCAACAATGAACAGAGTGTTAAATAGACGAATCGTGCAGATGTGGAACTTGCAAACTAGGTACATGATTTTGCATGTAATAAATCTCCTATAAGGCAGAGTCGGATATAGAGATATAGGCAGACATATACTCGGAAAGAGACAGCCTGACACGACTATCACATACGAGTCGGAGATAGAGATGTAGACATACACATACTAGGAAACAAACATATATATATATATATATATATATATATATATATATATATATATATATATACATATACATATATATATATATATATACATATATATATATATATATATATATATATATATATATATATATATATACACCCCTCTCTCCCTCTCGCCTTCTCCCCATCGCATTGTGTCAGTCTGTTTACATATAAATATATACATATATATATACATATATATATATATATATATATATATATATATATATATATATATATATGACTGGACAATTGACAGACAGTCAAACAAACTTATTGATACACCGACATACATGCATATATACATATATATATATATATATATATATATATATATATATGTGTGTGTATATGTGTATATACCCCTCTCTTCCTCTCGCTTTCTCCCCACTGTGTGTGTGGTGTGGTGTGGTGTGGTGTGGTGTGGTGTGGTGTGTGTGTGTGTGTGTGTGTGTGTGTGTGTGTGTGTGTGTGTGTGTGTGTGTGTGTGTGTGTGTGTGTGTGTGTGTGTGTGTGTGTGTGTGTGTGTGTGTGTGTGTGTGTGTGTGTGTGTGTGTGTGTGTGTGTGTGTGTGTGTGTGTGTGTGTGTGTGTGTGTGTGTGTGTGTGTGTGTATATGTATATACCCCTCTTTTCCTCTCGCTTTCTCCCCACTGTGTGTGCGTGTGTGGTGTGGTGTGGTGTGGTGTGGTGTGGTGTGGTGTGGTGTGTGTGTGTGTGTGTGTGTGTGTGTGTGTGTGTGTGTGTGTGTGTGTGTGTGTGTGTGTGTGTGTGTGTGTGTGTGTGTGTGTGTGTGTCGTGTGTGTGTGTGTGTGTGTGTGTGTGCTAAATAAAAAATAATCCTGACATGTCGATGAAATGTTTTGGATAACGGCAATATTATTCTTCATTTTACGTACATAAATGGGTATACGTAATAGTATGCCAAGCAATATTGATGTTGGTTTTAATAACTATTCAATCCCTTCACTCGTGTGTTTTAGGTGAACTGAACATCCATCTTCATTCCGAAATACGCCTTGACGCCAGAATTACTTTATGGTATGGATGCTGTTACTGTTACTGTTACCTCAGTCGTATGTTTGGTGATGTGTAGAGAACAAGCGTATTCGATATATTAGTACCATTACATATCAATCCATAGCTAACAAAACCAAAGCATTATACTTTTGTGCCAATATGGTAAGAGAAACAAAGGACAATTGTATCGTTTTATTTATTGAAAGTGTAAAACGAACGCATATTCTAAATGTATTTTCTCGGCATGCTACTAAGAACCGTTATGTATTTGTTCAACAATACATTGTTGACATGATCATTGACCTATTCGAAATAATTGGAATTTTAAAGTTACTTTGGGAGAAGCGATATCGTCATATTATTATCGTGGTTATTATTATCACTGTAATCGTAGCAAAGTAGCGAACAAAACAGTTTCTGTTGCCAATTTCGTTTAAAACAATTTATATAGACGACAGCTAGATGTGATTTACGATTTTCTTCAACCACAACTATATAGATTACTTACTCAATGTTTCGTCTGCCATCGACAGCCTTCATCGGGAATTCTGGGATAGCTAGTTCTTTCCCTGCTCGCCAGTTGTCTTGACAAGCAGGCCGTCCTATACGTGACTCAAGTCTCGTCTCGATTTCTGGCTGGAGTTGCCTTTCGGATCCATAAGGCCTCTTTGATCTATCATGCGTTTCTGTTACGCTCTCTGTCAGTCACTTTTGACCCTTCCCCCAGTCCATGGTGCAGTTATTCTTGTCTACATAGTCTGTTATTGCAGACTTATGCTCTACCGCCACTGACTCTCTCTTCTGCTCTCTGGTAAATCGCCTGATTGTGATATTTTCAACCTCTTGTGTTCTTCGAGTCGTGTTCTAAATGTTCTCCCCGTTTCGCCGATATACGTATGGTTACAACTCTCAGAGAAGTAGCGATCTCATTAGGTTTTAAAATCCGCTGTATGGGTTATGTTACTGTCCTCTGGCTCTGATACGATGTTATTGCGTCTATCCAGTAACATTTTGATGACCCCCAGTTTCTGATATAACGGATGGTGAGAAGTGAAGTTCAGATATTGGTCTGTGTGCGTCTTCTTCCGATACAGTAGGAGTTTCACTGTTCCGTCTTCCTTTCATATCACAAGTGTGTCCAGGAAGGGAGAGATCGCTCTCTTCTTCATATGTGAACTTCATGGTGCCTGTGATGTCTGTGCTGTTGAGATGCTCTGTCAGTTCTTGCTCACATCATCCACATGTCTTTTCCATAATTTCGGTGTGCATGTTATTGCGTGCGTGCGTGCGTGCGTGTGTGTGTGTGTGTATGCGCGCGCGAAACACGCTTGAGTTAATTCACACGTGGCGTCATTGCGTCACAAGGCACCTAACAAGGACATCCGTTGAGGCGTGACCGGTCTCGTCTCGTCTCGTCTACCAATGATCATACGTGTACGTCGTATATGACCACAATGACACTAACGGGGCAGCCCACGCACCATGTAACAATGATCATACGTGTACGTCGTATATGACCACAATGACACTAACGGGGCAGCCCACGCACCATATAACAATGATCATACGTGTACGTCGTATATGACCACAATGACACTAACGGGGCAGCCCACGCACGATATAACAACACTCTCTATCGCCTAACCTTCGATCGTGACTGCTTCTGGCCAAGTTACATATATGTATGTCATGTTGTTTCCAGAAGGTCAGCTGCTCATAAAATAGTAATATACTTTTAGGCATGAATATATTCACGCATAAAATATACTTGCATGAAACAATTCACGAATAAATATATACACGCGCGCATGTGCGTTCATGCTTGGTTTCCCAGAAAGACATACATACACACATGCATGCATCCATGCATCCATGCATACAAATAAACACGCACGTACATGCACGTACATGCACGTACACGTGTAGGGGAATGTTGGTGATGATGATGGTGCATTTTTTAAAAGTATCAATAACACACAAAAATGTATAGTCAGGTGAACTGTCGTATCCCGTGGGCAATAGATTATTAGAATATTACACCTATTTACAAACCTTCTGTACACCCCAGAAAACAAGAAAGGCCGTGATGGCAATCATTGTGGGGTGGCCGGTAGCGGCCATCTTGAATTAAAAATGGCCGCTATTTACACTCATTTTCAACAATAACGCAGGCTGTGAACATCGTATGAAGCTGTTTTTGTGGCAAAACATGCTATTTAGTGAATGGGAGTAACACATCAATTGTTTTCCGCCATCTTGTTGATAGACACACACATTAGGTAACCACAAACAAACATTACTCGTACAACTTAATGTAAGCTCCTCATTTTTATTTCAAATGAACGTTCTCTGGTACACATTTGCCTCGTATGATGCATGATTGCTGTGGAAAGTTTCAGGCGGATATATCTGATGAATTTTATTTTATATAAAAACATGTTCCATGTGTTGGCCTCGGCGGTGCAGACATATCTGAACTCGATGCACTTACCTGATATGTCACCTCCATATTTCTGTCTTTGTGGTTACCTTAAGGACAACGTCTACCAAGGAAAGCCACAATCGATAGATGATCTCAAAACAGCAATAGCTGTCACAATCCGCTCCATCACTGCTGCTGGATGTGTCGTTTTCAAAAGTTGCATGTCGAATTCAAGTCTGCATCGCCGAGACCGACATGTACCCAAACCTCAACTAAAGAGAGGGCATTAAAGACATCCGTCCGAACATTTACACAGTGATCGTGTATCATTCATGTAATAATGTTTATTGTCTCAAATAACATAAATTCATGTAAATACAATCAATCAGCCAATGAACTACTAAACAGATTTAAGACAATGGAAAAGAAGCAAATTGCTTATGTTTCCTTTTTCAATTATAAATTAAATATATTATGCGCCACGATGTATATTCTTTATTTAAAAAATAAATAAATCAATAAAAAAAATTAATAAATCTAAATAAGAAAATACAAAAATCAATAAGTAGGATTATTCACATGTGAATTATAGTAGACCAGTGTACAGCAGTTACTGCTGGAATATTAACTTTGCTGTACACGTTGAAAATACAATACTAAGTAAACCAATAGTTGTTCACAAGTGATTTCTAATACTAGTATACCACATTTGTCTAATCAATAACTTGTTTGTAATAAGATATGTGAAGTAAGTGTGTACAAAAGAATGTGTTATTTGAAATAAGATAAAATGCCAATAAGCCAATGCTTCTTGGTTGATAAATTATTGCTAGTTCATGTCCTCCAAATTAATTGAAATCAAACACAAGCGCCTACCCTGAAATCAAAGCAATGAAACTTTAAATTTCACAAAGGTTGTGTGGATCCCCGTGCATATTTGTTTAATATATGACAGTAACAGCTACAGCTAAGTATAAAACTTGCAGGAATATTGCAATGTAATATGTTCGTATTATATAAAGTATAATACGGCAAGTATGTTATGGTATGATTAATGGTAAGATTAATTATTTTATGAAAATAAAATGGTAAGATTAATTATTTTATGTAATTTATTAAGTCACAGAAAACACACTTTTAGCTCAGTACTTGACTAAAATGTTCATTTATTATGTTTCTCCATATAACAAGGCAAACACGTTGGGGAGTGCGGATTGGATATATTTGACATAGTAAGTTATTTCGGCATTTTTATCAATACCCAAATTTGACCCACAATGATTGACGTCATTTCAGCAAAAGTTGGCCAAATTTTCATCCAATATGTTTTCTCTATATAAAAAGAAAACACTCATCAAGTCTCAAGCAAAAATTGAGGTTTTGCTATCTTGAAAGCACCACCCTAATCAAATGTTCTTGTAAAATGCCGTATTGAGGTAACATTGTTATCAAAATCTATCAAGGTCCTCTTGTTGATGTCTTCTTTAAATTATCGAACAAAACAGCTTTGGTAGCCTGGGTACATTCATCTTCTATCAGTACATTCGTCAGTGGTGTGTTTGAGAACGGTGCCACTCTTTTTATGTTGCATAGCCTTGGCTTCTGTGAGCTCATGATGATGCCTTTGTAATGTGTTTACCAGCCATGGTCATTACCACACTTATCTGATTAGTTATTTGTTTGATCCGTATGTCTATTATATTTGTTTGTGTTGTACGTATTAATGACCTAGCAGCCTAAATTAGTCTATTAATTAAATGTGTTCCTTATAAATTTATTTGAACGGTTTTGTGTTGATGAACAGTAAATTGCTGCGTCAAACCAACCATAACACATTTAATGACTAAATGACAATGCAATGTTCGTTTCCACAACTCTGTTGATACTGACACGTGTTGACGTTACATTATTTATGAAGCTGCCTTCCGGAGACGAGAGTCAGTAACACATTGTGCCTTTGTGCAGTTGAACACGCGTCTACGTCGTGCGCACGCACCAGATACACGCGCAATGAAACTCGTATCGATCCGATCCACACAAACAGGCTTTTGGTCTACGTCGTTAATCTATACGAAGTAAGCACGAGCACCCGCGCGCCTCCACAGCGCCGCTACTTACATACGTCATGTCGTCCTACGATCAATATTGCTGCAACAAAGCGGGCGACGAAGCCACTGATTAAGCTTTCGTATGTGTCTTGTTTCAGGCTCGACGCTGCTGATGTCGCAATCGCCAAGAACGAAACGGGTTAAACACGTTGCTGTGGTAATTCGCCGTTACCGACGGCCCGCCTGGGCCACTGCTGAACGCTAAGTCGTTGCCTTGGTTATTGCGTGGGCCGAGATGGTGCGTACAAGATGATGTAATCCATATGTGTTGGCGAGAAAACCGTATTTCGGCATCACCAAGTGAAACGTGTGCATGGAGATCATAGTGAGTACAGCAGTGTTCGTATGTCTTCCAATCACTAAGCTAAACACAATTACGGCATTCTCGTGTGTGCGATGAATGATAATCGTGGCAGTCCTAGATGCTCATTTCATCCTGAGAGTCCATTGACATGTACGTTGCCGACATCATGATAACAACGTGAGAGTCCACTGACACGTACGTTGCCGACATCATGATAACAACGTGAGAGTCCACTGACAGGTACGTTGCCGACATCATGATAACAACGTGAGAGTCCACTGACACGTACGTTGCCGACATCATGATAACAACGTGAGAGTCCACTGACACGTACGTTGCCGAACTCATGGTAACATCCTTAGAGTCCATTGACACGTACGTTAACGACCTCATGATAACATATTGGATGTTCGTCTCATTAAATGAAGACCGTACATAGTAAAACATGGCTAACCTAGGAATGTAGCACAAAATAGTTATCACACATGTGGTCATCTAAGTTATTTATTAAAAGGACTTTATATGCACGTGTTCGCTTAGAAGGAAACATGAACGAGACAATTAATATATGAAAAGAGTCGCTATATAATCTGTTTCTTGTAGGCGACTACTGCAACATCGAGAAGCAACAAAACAACCACAAAACAGTTGTGATCGCATTGTTGCGAACCTAGTATAAACCGACATTGCAGTTATGGCGACAGAAAGAACGCCCGAAGTCGGCTGGACGTCCATCGATGGCGTGCGCGTGCCTTACGTCATCCGCAACTCGCGAAAGTTCGTCAGCGTTCGCCTGCTTGAGGAGACGTTGCTCGCCAACTATCAGCACGTGAGCGACGACGAACTGCGCAGGCGCGCTCCGCTCGTCAGCTTCTTCATGACGCCGCCAGAGGCGCGCGCACTCAACGGCGCTACATGCGGCGGGTATAGCGAGCACGACCTGATCGTTCAGCTCGCCGACTTTGTGCAGTTCTACTCCGAAGTGAAGGCGCGCTACGGACAACTGTCGAATGGCAGCTGCAGCTGGATACAGTTGAACAGCACCGTCATGCCGTACATCGTCGCCGACGGTCGCCGCCAGGTGCCGCTGTCTGTCGTTCGTCATGCCGCCAAGTTGCTTCAAGGGCTGGTCGTCGAAAGCCGGTCGGCGACTGCCGACGAACGCCAACAACTAACCGCCATGTGCGAGAAAGCAAAAATTCATTTCCACTTCTCCGACTCGACACAACTAGTGTCAATCAACGTTGTCGTTGCGCAGAGCGATACCAAAGTGACAGTGTTCGATCTGCCCGGAGAGAACCCGCTCGCGCATGCGTACTACGAATACGTTGTCGAGTCTTCGGAACCACCAGTTCCACTGTTATCGTCATCGTTAGTATCTGTGGATCGGACTATGCAAACGACCCCAGCAGCACCAGCAGCAGACCGAGTCAACCTCTGTCCGCCGCTGAAGAAGCAGTATCCGGCGCTTGGCCAGATATTGTCTCAAGGAACACCGCCCGGACATACAGTGCCACCTAATAGCCGCGCCGGGCCGCTGACAACCACCGAGAGCCGCACTTTAATAGCTGGCGAGCCTGCGCACGAACCCCTGCGCACGAACTCAAAGCCAGGCAGAGTCAACGCACACAAACACTCATCTCCTGTCTTCGGCCTGCAATCGCCCAATGTCGTAGTCGTGCCGGCGACCCGTCAGCTCGGTTCCCCCGACGTTGCCGTATTGGAGTCGTACCCTCGATCTCTGCCGCCTGCAGATCAGCGGGTGGCGACGATGCCCGCCAATGCAACCAGACCGTCGTCCGCCGGAACCCCCGCAGTCAAGTGGAGCGGCGGGTGTCTGCCCTACCGCAAAGATATCTTGGTGCGTAAAATAATAATAATAATACTATGTTCATCCACTTGAAATGGTACAGTATATATATATATATATATATATAGCTAATTAAGAATTATATTGATATGCAACTGAGGTGATCCTTGGGAAACCATGTTGGGCTTATAGCGGGAACACCTGTACAGTGTCAGCTTGTGCAGTACAGTTGCAGTAATGCAAAATAACAAAATAACAAAATGCTGATATTATGATACATATAGCTAAATGGAACAATTTAGTGTGTAAATCATTCATGCTGTTTGCTTATGCGTGGAGAGAACATGGCATAAACAGTAACATATAAAACAGAGTAAAGGTTGAATATATATAAATTATGACACTGTGATTGTGTTGTGTGTTTTCGGGATTGTTCAGGCTGCTGAGTATTATGGAAGAAACGTCATATCACACGCACGCAGCACGCACGCACGCACGCACGCACGCACGCACGCACACACACACACACGCACGCGCTCATGCAAGGAGGATGACAACAGTAGCTTATGCATGTGCTAGTCGCACGTATGTGAGAGTGTGTTTGAAATGTGTTTGCTAATATGTGTGCATGAAACACGTGCGAGTGTGCATGAAATATGTGTATGTGAATGTTGTTTACTATACGGTCGACTGTGTTTGAAGTATTTTTACAAGTGTTTTTGTTGGAACGAGCTTGACGTACATATGCGAATGAGTTTGAAATATATGTGTGAGTGTGCTTGATATATGTGTGTGTGTGTGTGTGTGTGTGTGTGTGTGTGTGTGTGTGTGTGTGTGTGTGTGTGTGTGTGTGTGTGTGTGTGTGTGTGTGTGTGTGTGTGTGTGTGTGTGTGTGTGTGTGTGTGTGTGTGTGTGTGTGTGTGTGTGTGTGTGTGTGTGTGTGTGTGTGTGTGTGTGTGTGTGTGTGTGTGTGTGTGTGTGTGTGTGTGCGGGTTTTTTTTTAAATATGTGGGAATGCGCTTGACACATGTACCAGAAACGTGGAGGAATATATCCATTGTGATTGACAAACCATGAACATTAATGGTTAATTTAACATATTTCAAATTAATTAAATTTTTAATACAATTACTGTTTTATGTTGTATGATCGCTAGAAGTAGTTGTAGTTGACACTAGAAGTAGTTGTAGTTGACACTAGAAGTAGTTGTAGTTGACACTAGAAGTAGTTGTAGTTGACACTAGAAGTAGTTGTAGTTGACACTAGAAGTAGTTGTAGTTGACACTAGAAGTAGTTGTAGTTGACACTAGAAGTAGTTGACCCATTTCGTTTGTGCGGCATTCACAATGTTCTTACTAAGGTTCTGCTTTTGACTTCGATCATGTCACCTCACCTCACCGCCGTTCTAGATCTCGCTTTTTGCTTTTATTTACACACGTGTGTGTGTGTGTGTGTGTGTGTGTGTGTGCGTGTGCGTGTGCGTGTGCGTGTGCGTGTGCGTGTGCGTTTGCGTGTGTGTGTGGTATTTTAAATAGATGTGTCAATGCGATTGAGCTATATGTGCGAACGAAATCGACACAACACTGCTGTCTTTGTTGATTATATACATACTAATAAACTCTTTTCAGAAACCGGATGTCCCGGCACATCAACAGTTGTCGCGAAAAAGCGTTCAGGCAGCAGTTTCCCCACCACACGCATATGTGTACATCACACATAATCCCGTGCTTGAAAGAGATTTCCAAACGCAGCTGCTGCAGCATCACAAAGACCAACAACAACAAACTACGACTAAGAAAGTGTTCGCCGATAGCCAGTGCGGCCAGATTGTGCCTGTGGTCATCCACTCCAAGACGGTGACGTGCTTGGTCAACGGCTCCGGCCGCTGGGTGCTCGTGGAGGTCATTGCCCGCGTCTTCTTTCCTCACGTCGCCATTCCTAATGTTCAGCATGCCCTGCTAAAGATCCTTGGAGCGGAACTGCCGGTGATCACCCCGGAACAGGAGATGATGTTCATCCAGTTCTACCGGCTCAAGACGACAGCGCTGGCGTTCAACACCGTCGTTCGTGTGAGGGATTTAGCCCACTGTCTACCGCAGCTGCAGATTCTCTTTCCTGAGCAGCAGCGCCTGCAACAACGGAAACAGCAACAACTGAATTCTCCTCCCACGTTTCCTGCCGCAGCAGCAAAGCCGGTTGGCTATCGTCTACAATCGCCGGCCTCGGAGTCCGACTCGGGTATCTCCGTGGCAACGACCGACTGCAGTGATAGCGTCGAATCGGCCGATGTCAGCAACGTGGTGCTTGATCTAAGCGCTCCCCTAAAACGAAAGGGAGAACCGCAACAGGACAAAGATACCCAACTGCGGGTCAAACGACTCCGGGCTGGGATAGAGGACGCTGTTGCTAAATTGAGAGTGAAGCAGGCTTTCGTGACGTAGCCCAAGATGAACAAAGCACACGCGCAATTTTATAGTTGCTTTTATGTTTGCACTGTATGTAGTTTCGCACTTGCAACGCAAAAACTATTACTGTTTCGTATCTACTTTTAAGAGTATTCATTTTACATACAATAATACGAAAAGTTGTTAAGTCATAGTTATGTAGAACTCTTCTGCACAGTGGATTTAGAAATAGATGATTAAGCTGAGTTTGTAGGCGTACACAACAAGTTGATGCGGGCGTCGCATCATCGATATTTAGTTGCTGAAATATGGCAACTTGACTGTTTCTGCGAACTACAAGATGTGTCTACGTCGTCTAGAAAACGTACTTGACTAGACGAAGCCAGAGTCGATGGTGTGTGATTGAACGATGTAGGCGATACCTTCTGTGAACATTTTTGATAACATTTTGCAATGTCACAAATATAACAGCGGTTATATTCGTAAACATCCAACGAAACATGAATCAGGTGTCTTCTAGTAGCAACAAAACCAATGCTCACAAGAATAGGCTTTATGAGACGCTTCAACTTGTATGTAATGTATTGCATATGCACTCAAAAGTGTATTTAGAAACGGCGTTAATAAATTGGAATACATAAATATATAGTTGCGTCTATGTACCTTACGTGGCACAGCTACATTGCATTGTACCTACAGCTGACACATTGTTAGTTCCGTACGTCAAACCAGAATCACGGAAGAAAACGGCTTGTTGAGTAGACTAGTGTTCTTCAGTCAATAATAGGTCTCTGAATTGCAATCGACCAATACATTTGTATTATCTACTGAACTATGATGGTTTCAATGAATTATTTATCTATTTTACATTTGCAAAACTGCTAATACGAATAAAGAAAAAGAACTTCCACAAATAACCGGTATTAACAACAAAGATACTGTTTTAGGAGAACGACATCCAAATGGTAGTGACCTAATGGGCTAAAATCACACAGCAATCCTTTTAATTTTCTGTGCAAAAGGCCTTATTGCGAACATGGTATTATTGCTAAACGTTCTAATTATGTGTAAACTGTTAGACATGTGGCATACAGCATCAACACGTGTACTGTCAAATGCAGTTCCTACAGCAAAACGCTTCAAACACATTTCTTCACACAGCTGCAAGAATGAGCAAACAGAAAACAAGAATGAGCAAACAGAAAACAAGAATGAGCAAACAGAAAACAAGAATGAGCAAACAGAAAACAAACAAACCAAGACTTGGCTCGTTCTCACCCATTCTTCCAGACGCACCGGATAATTTGGTGCGCTACTGAGCTTGGTATTCCATGTATTAACAGTGTAATATCATGGTATACCATGCAATTCAAAGTTATATTTCCATAAAGGAAACACTGAACTGGTCAGGATTCTTTTGACTCACTAGTTACCAATTATCGAGAATGAACGTGTAACCGGCCTTTATCAGATGTATGTGAATGTTGTTACAACATAAATAATATTGCCACAATCAGCACATGTTTGTTCCATTCAGTTGTTATCCATGTGTTAATGTATACTTACATCCAATATGCAATGTTTTTATACAACAAATATGTCACGCCCTCTAGTTCATCTATATTCCTTTTAAGTTTGAAATAAACTTCTATAAAAATGTTCACAGCCATTACGTTCTCCTCTTCACCTCAGTATCTCTGATGTTGTTAATTCACCTTCCTTTAGGCAATTTTAATAACTAAGGTGTCTCAATCCTGGAATCAGCTGGAATATGTATAGTTATTCATATTTGTATTGTTTCTAGCTTATCTAGATGACCTCCTCATTATGCATTCTTTATTTATTTCCCTCCAAGTTGAAAATCTGGCAATGGTAACGAACTGCAGTAAATAAATAAACAACGGTAAGTATTTACTGTTTTACTTTATCGCACTTTACGAAAAATATCTTTCATTAATTACCCCAACAAGAGGATATGCATTATAATGTATCCGCTACAATGCAGTTATCTATGTGTCACCTAATACATTAAGCACGCAATTTACAAAATATAATGCAGTTATCTATGTGTCACCTGATACATTAAGTACGCAATATACAAAATACAATGCAGTTATCTATGTGTCACCTAATACATTAAGCACGCAATATACAAAATACAATGCAGTTATCTATGTGTCACCTAATACATTAAGCACGCAATATACAAAATGGTTCGAATGCTGATGTGCAAAACTGTACGTGCAAAAAACCACACAGTATGATAATGTTCGTTTATTAACAGACAACTAGTGCACATTAATACAATATTTATTATATACGTGAATCACACCAACAGTGACGTATGCATTACGACAATAATTGTTGTTTGATAAGTGCAATATTATAACCGACATTCGTCTATGGATTACCAGTTCAAAAAGCAATGAATGTTGTGGAAATGTCCACTGATTGATAATCAGTGCACTATCGACATCGTTGTATGATAACCCTTAAGAAACAGACTCTGGCTTGGCTTTCAGTCACTGTGTTTTAAATATAATTTATCTGTGACTTACTAATAATCTTAGACGTTAACCATGTCCGTTGAATTAGAGTCAGAATACTACACACGACTCTACAGATTGTCCAACAACGTATATTGGATGACATCCACCAAGAAATGTACAACACTTACGTGAAATACATATGTTAATAGTATGACTAATTCATCACAATCGCTCTACTACGATGTAGTACACTTAACGGGATACCTCACTTACCTTGTGGCAAAGTATTGCGATTCAGTCGTGCCACGAAGCCGTGCCTATAAGAATAACCTATGTGTTTGGGGAGAAATGAGAATATGTTTGCTTTAAGCTGTGGCCCCTGATATTTCTACTAAATTTATAAAATAAATTGTTCAGTGTTATTCGTATTTAGGTCACTGATATATTTATACACCTCGCAGAGGTCCGCGTCAAGTCGGCTCTGTTCCAAAGGCACTGATTCGATAGGTGTTCTACTGAGTTTCAGCGGTCTCTTCTGAACTTTATCTAATCCATATACATCCTTTTTTATGGAAAAGGTTCCAACCTGGTGATGCATATTCCAGCACCTGTAGAATCAGCTTTGTTATTTTTCCGATCTACATGATCTGATGCAGAACTCGTTTCATCATGTCAGGACTACACTTGTGAATGCTAGGACAAGTGCATGTTAGGACGGTATCTACTGACGAACAGGTTTTGTTATCACCAAAACAACCTCCAGGTGGCACGGGGCAGTGAAGCCACTGGTCAGGTGAGAGTGCAACAATTTGTCATATATGTGTAGCCCGTTATGATATTTGATAATTCTGTTTTTAAATATATTCACATTGCTATGATATACGCTATCAGTATATATAATGCTCTATTCGTGTATTGTGAGATTGAAGTAATCTTTCTTATATCAAATCCACACTGCTCGTTTACCAAATAAAATCCACTTTAGTAATGTCGAAAAACGCATTACCCACACACCCGCTCGTGACATTAATTTAGCAATGGGGAAATTGTCAGGTACCGGTGACTGATCACTATCGCGCCTCTTCATTGGTTTAATTGTCATACACATTTTCAAAATGTGTTCTCTTTTTCACATGTTGGCACATAACACAGTATTTCGCAGTTCGTGTTCACGAGAACGTGCGAACATGGTTATCCCATCGTGACATGTACAAAAAGGAATTGTTGCGATAACAGCGATAAGGCGACCATTTTGTGCAAGTAAATATGTCTAATATTCGTCTTTCGGGGTAGTGTTTGTGTCTAAATTCTTATCCAAAGCATGTGCATGAAGAACCTACGCAAATATTTGTTTGGACATCCGTATCAACAACATAACACATTTACAAATGTCATGTAAATATGGAAACTAATGGATCGTGCTTGTCAGCTGCCGACATCGTTTACTTTGTACCGATGTATCGTACCGATGTCGACAGTTAGACGATTAATGGAGCCTAACACGTTGGAGTTATATTTCTCATTAATGATTTACTTTGTACCGATGTATCGTACCGATGTCGACAGTTAGACGATTAATGGAGCCTAACACGTTGGAGTTATATTTCTCATTAATGATAATGTTCGTGTCACATTCACACCAAGGTTATCAGTACATATCAGGTAATCTACTTGAATAACCAACACGTACACTAATTGTTCAGGTACATTAATGCAATTCACGTGTTCTTTTCACATTCACAGCATGCTTTTATCATATGTACTTTAAAATGTCGATAGGCAGTTGAATTAGTACACACGCGGTCATGATTTCTCAATAAAAAACACTACTGTACAAATGGGTACCAGTATATAAATTACGAATAGTCGACATGTATACAATGTATTGGAATATATTATTGTAGTAATTCGTAAAGTGAGCCTTTATGTGATCGTACGTGTGTTATACTTGGTGGGTGGCTGTATGTACGTATGTACGTATGTTATATCTTGCGTGTGTTATATCTTGCGTGTGCTATATCTTGCGTGTGCTATATCTTGCGTGTGTTATATCTTGCGTGCAATAAATGTGCTACACCATACTTCGCGCTAATCCAAATAAAATAAATTGTAAAGAAAATATCCAATAATACAAACGACCTGCTAACTTCATTTTGTAATTTCACTCATGAACAGAATGATGATAATGCGATTGTCTGATTGAGTGTTTTATTGACCGTTTGACTGATAGGCACGAACATCACATGTAGTTTTCGTCGGTGTCGGTGCAAAATAAAATCACCCCGCCACATCGACGTGTCCGCATCGAATACGTTTCTGGCGTTGCTTCGTCTGGAAAGCACAACCATTGTCTCCAACTCGAGCAATTTCACGCCCGATTGAAGGCATGAATTATTGACAGGACGCTTAGGCACACCATTGGAAATTCGGTGACATTTTGCCACAACGTATTGTTCTTACAGACAACCAACACAAACAAAAACAATGATATATCTGGTGTTATCTCTTTATTTTGTTTGCAATCATTCAAATAAAACCACATATTTGTATTCGTTCCCATTCTAAATATTTAACAATTTTAAAGGGTGACGTGATGTGTATATATGTGTGTGTGTGTGTGTGTGTGTGTGTGTGTGTGTGTGTGTGTGTGTGTATATATATATATATATACGCACACACACACACACACACACACACACACACACACACACACACACACACACACACACACACACACACACACACACACACACACACACACACACACACACACGCATGCATACATGCAAACGTACGTACATACGTACATACGTACATACAGCCACCCACCAAGTCTTTTTTTAATTAAATTGTAAGCATAATAACATTTGCCATTTATATATATATATATATATATATATATATATATATATATATATATAAATATATATATATATATATATATATATATATATATATATATATATATATATATATATATATATATATATATAATAATATGTACTGACATTTGCAGATGACACAAAAGCAGAAAAAATAAATAATGGTATACATAACTTTTTGGCTCTAGATTATCTTTGTCAGTAACCTAAGATTAAATATCTAAGAAGTCATTCTTTTATTTGGTTACATTAAAACAACAATTGTATGTCCCTTGGTTTAACGTGCAGACTCTGGACAGCAGACAGCAGATTTTCATTGATTTATCCACATTGATGCTGTGAAAGGTAAGAGGTGCCTTCAAACCAATTCACTCATGTTACCGAGTGTATGCTATGTTGTAATTAACGCTCCAATTCACTCCTGTTACCGACACTCCTGTTACTTGACATTTAATAACATGGGTGACTAATGTTTGAAACGCTGGCTTCTGGCCATGTTAGCATATTAATCTGACATAAATTATATGAATTTCACAAATGTAGTTATTAAAATAAATTACAAATTTACTCAAAATGTACATTTAATTGCCTAGAATTGTCCAAGTTTTCTATTATAAATATATAATTTCTATTCTAGATAATTGTAACAGGAGTGACAGTAACACGAGTGGCAAAAAGTGTTAACAGGAGAGAAACACACTGTAACTGTAAATATCATCATTCACGTTAATGGGAATATATGGGAAGATTATAAGTACAATTTCACATATAACTGCTATGACTAAAATATGCTTAAGCTTTTACTAAATATTTGTCCCAGTAGAAAAACGATTATATTTGCGTTGTAATGAACACTTCTCAGGGTAGTTCGTTTTCATGTTTGTGATTGTGTAACTGCTAGCAGCGTGAATATGTTTAAAAACAAGGTTGACACATATCTCAGGAGGGCGGGTTATAAGTAAATGAACATTGTTCGACTCTCGATAAGCCAATGGCTTCTTTGTCCATTTGCCATTTGGGCCTTTAGCTTGGATGGCAAATCTTGTTAAATCTTGTTAAATGTTGAAATGGTTATTTTGACATATCCAAACTTGTCTTTGTAGAAATTAGTATAGCAAATATACTTCAAAGCATTACCGCCACAGCTTGCGAATGACCGGGAGCGCACATTTCCTAAAAGGGGAGGGGAGCTATTTTATATATTAAAGTATCTATACAAGCTTACGAAATAAAATTAGAAAGGGAAGCAGATTGCGATGAAGCTGTTTGGTGCAATATAGTTACAGTAAAGAAAGACAATAACTACAGAAACTAGGTTGTCATCCCATACGTAGATGGTGTTTCAGAGTGGGTTGATAGAGTCCTGAAGAAATACGGGTTGAAAACAGTTATGCGTCCCCACACAACACTGAGACGTATGTTGGTACACCCAAAGGACAAAGTAGAACCAGAAGAACAGGGTGGACGAGTCTACCAAAATACCCTGTAAGAGTTGTAGCGCAGTCTACACAGGAGAGACACGGAAATTGTCTAAGACCATACTAAATGAACGCAAGAAATATGTAGAGAATGCACCAAAAAAGACAATACACGAGGAACGAAAAGAAGCGGTCGCAGTCTAACGGCAACAAGTCCGCCCCGTATATCATAGGCCGGGAGGGAGTAAAAGTGGCAGATAGGAAATCACACATAAGGAGAAGACTCTTGAAAGAGGCCATATGGATAGATCATGGATAGATGGCAAGACCAAGGCAGCGATCAACCGAGACGAGGACAATTACGAACTTCCTCACGTATACGATGACGTCATTCGACATCATTAGTACTGATTAAGTCGCGAACATTTCGACAAAGGTAAAAACAAGTTTGGATATATCAAAATAACCATTTCAACACTTATTTGCTTTGGTTTTGTCATTACTGTTCCCTTATGTGTTACCAATAATTATAATTATCTTTTATGACAATCTTGCTTTTTTTTTTACAAAAGATAATGCTAGCATATCATAGCTTGTACTGACTCTTATATGTTCATGGTGCCAATTCTGAAAATAAACTGTTTATTTTAATTATATTTTCATTGCTATATTATATAAACAAAGAAATTATTACAAAATAACAGTTTTTATAAACGTTCAGTTATATGTTTTATTAAATGGATTTATATAATAAAACTTATATCAGATTTGACTACTGCAATTCCCTTTATCATAATGTTGCTCTCAAGGACATCTTGAAACTTCAACATGTGCAAAATTGTTTGGCAAGGGTAGTTTCGCGGTTTTTCTCATTCAGTATCTCTTCTTAAATCATTGCATTGGCTCCCTGTCCGATATCGCATTTTTTTAAATATCTGTATAATTACCTATCAAGCACTTTCATCCAAGCAACCAACATATTTACATTCATTGCTCACTCCTACAAGACAACCCAGACAACTTCGATCATCTAATTCTAATATACTTTTTGCTCCCAGTGTTAAGACAACTGTCGAAACTACAACTACCTGTTTAAACTTGCTTGTCCCCCATAGTTCCATAGCTCCCCAGCGTACCAATCCAACTGTTTGCAACTGGAACTGCTTATCGATTATGAACTGCTTAACCCCTTTTGTTTTGGTGCGCTGCCGAGCTTGGGTTTCAGGAGGAGTTTAGCGCAATAGACGTATTTTGTATATTATATTATTAATATATTCCAGATTTCCTTTTGTCAACGTGCTATACTTGAATGGTACTTTACAATTTGTATCAACAACGTTGACTACAACTTGTGAAAATGAATGTTTAGTGTTAATTATGCTCATTATTGTTAATCAATCTTTTTTACTGTTGACCATTAAGGTTGCATATTGAACATTTCCATACATGGATGTACCACTAATCAATCTGATAAAAAAAACTGTTGAAGAGTTCATTTTCAGATTTTTAGCAACTGAAAGTTTAGCAATTGTTTTAAACGTGTAATAATTGTAGCTGTGTTTTTCTGGTTCAGCATTGCGCGAGATATAGAGTTTCGACAATATCCATTTGGAAAATGTTTTTCCAAGTGTTTCCAATAAAGTTTCCTTTTAAGATGTGTGTCATGGTGTATAACATAAAGTTATACATGTGCAATTTATATTATGAAATGATGTTAATACATTCATTAAAACACCAGTATGTTACATTATGCCGCAATGATAAACATGTGTTTCAACTAGCCCCGCATCGGAAACACTTTAGGAGTCTTAACGAAATCATAAATCATTTTGATAAACAGCGATGCAGTTTACAACCTTCATTATTAGAGCCTAAATGTATATAAACGACGGATGGAATGGACGTTTGTTATTTATAATACAGGTGTATATGCCAACCATCATCTTCTGTCTTTTCAGCAGATTACTATATGAATTGACATTTTAAATCTGTGCGAGACATGTTAATGACGTATGACGATAGCATGGTGAATCCAATGGTTGTGTTTTATTGCTAACAGAAAGCAAACGCCATCATATGCAACTATTATGTACTAAGTCGGTCGTGGAATATATTCTGCGTGTTAATTTCGTATGCTGTGCTCCTTTCGTTGCTTGGATGATTTATACATGTGTGTGTGTGTGTGTGTGTGTGTGTGTGTGTGTGTGTGTGTGTGTGTGTGTGTGTGTGTGAGTGAGTGAGTGTGTGTGTGTGTGTGTGTGTGTGTGTGTGTGTGTGTGTGTGTGTGTGTGAGTGAGTGAGTGTGTGTGTGTGTGTGTGTGTGTGTGTGTGTGTGTGTGTGTGTGTGTGTGTGTGTGAGTGAGTGAGTGTGTGTGTGTGTGTGTGTGTGTGTGTGTGTGTGTGTGTGTGTGTGTGTGTGTGTGTGTGTGTGTGTGTGTGTGTGTGTGTGTGTATCCAATTGTTGTATTATTCACACTTAAACTACTGTCTACTACTACTATTACTACCTATACAGTTGTTTGAGTATATGTTTGGCAACTTGCTTGATCTCCTCTAAAAAGGGTGTTGATTATGAAAATTGCAATTGCCATTTTATTATGCATATGTGCTGCAATGTGGAAAACACCAGGATGACCGCCAAAAAACTGGAATGTCATATGTTGTGTCATGCATGTAAATGCAAACACACCTACCCCGCCTAAATTGACCGCAATGATTCCAACGGTACCATCCATTTATTCATAAGAAGAATAGTTGCCTAGTAAAGGCCATACGGCATAGCAACACATAAATTATTTACTCGTACCAAATATATACGCAACCGTCTTAATCGACTCCAAGGATCTTAAAGGCACCATCCATTTATTCCTATGATGAACGGTTGCCAAGCAACGGTCATATCATATTTTTGCAGATTTGTACATTTTGTGAATGAAATGAATATGTTTTGGGGTATACGTTTGGCTATAACAGTAAACAGCTCATTAGTCAACCTCGTGTATTCCAGGCGTTGCCTAGCAACGGTCATGGCATGTCGTATTGCAGCATCGCGTATGTTAATTATTCGTAACACAACCAAATCTGAAAGAGTTCCAATAGTACCAGTTATGTCTTCAATTGAGCCACATGCTTCCATAGCAAAAACAGTCATACGTTTTCCTCCCCAGCAACAACCATATTAGCTCATATTTACTTAACAGTTTTCATTTGCTGCTGCATATTTTCGTTGCTAGACAACCGAACATCAAATGACTGAATGGATGGTATCGTTGGAATCGATAGGGTCGAGTAATTGTTATTATGAGTAATCAATATACGCTTTGCTACATGGTTTTTGTAAGGCAATCGGTCATCCTAGGAATAAAATTAATGGATTGTTCCGTTGGAATCATTGGGGTCGATTTTTGTGGGGTTGGCACGCTTCTATATTTTCAAAAGTCATTATGCGTACCACAAAATGTGATATCCTTGTTTATTGACGGCCATCTTGGATTTTGCCTCATTACACCCGAGGTATTTTTGCCTCATTACACCTGAAGTAGTTTGCCTCATCACACCCGAGGTATTGGTTTCGTAAGAATCAGTGGAGCCGATTAAATGCGTTGGGTAAGCCTGCATGTTTCGCATGAGTAATTAATATATGTGTTGCTATGATACATGGCCATAACTAGGTGACCAGTCAACCTAGGAATAAATGGATGGTACAGTTGAAATCATTTGGGTCAATTGTATAGAAGGTAGGTATGCTTAGAGAGGCAATATCCATATTACAAAATAAAATATTCTGGTATGGTTTCTTTTTGTCATCTTGGATTTTGTCCATTTGCACCCCTTGGTAAAATATTAAATGGAATCAGCACCCTTTTAAAAAGGGATTTAGTCATGTTGCCAAAAAATATACCGAAAAAAATGCCACCTCATCTTGATCTGTAATCCGATGTACTATAAAAAAATTTCTATGATCTAGATCAGGCAGTGCCAGTATTGCACTATATATACTTGTAACGAGATATTCAGGTACAATTGTCACATCAATAGGTTACGCATTATGCTTATCATGTCAAGTGCTAAACAGTGACGCCTGCTGTGCAGTTCTTCGTGATACGTTTGAGTTGGTGTTATTGCCACAGTGTGTAGGCTTGAATTTTAATGGCCAGTCGCGAATATTTATATGTGTTTGAAAGTAATATGATGGCAACTGTCTACGATGACACATAACCAAGTCGGCCAACGTGCTAGGGACAAAGGCAGGTCAAAGTGGCTTTATAAATAGACTCTTATACATACGACTAACAGTGTTCAATTGACTGGTATATTTATCTATTTTCTTCACACTGCAATCAGATTAATAACAGTATTTCATGCACGTATGCTTGTATAACAGTGTGTATGCATGTATGCATGTATGTAGGCATTGTGCGTATATGCGACAGTTCAAACACATCTGACATACAAAGCTGTTAAAGAATATTATTAGATGTTACGTGTGGAGTTCTAAATAAAGAACTTTCCAAATTGTGCATACGGTTTGCTGTGAACAAATTACCACTGAACCTATCAAAAACTATTCATGTGTTATTCAGGAACCGTCCATTTTTGAGCGTATTCATTGAAGACGATCTGAACAGGAAACATCACATTAACGCAATTAGGTCAAGATTGTCAACAGTTGCAGCCATCATGTACAAGGCAAGTTGTCTAATTAATCAAGACGGAATATATATATTGTGTTGCTCTTTGTTTTTGCCATACATCAATTATTGTAGTGAAATATGGGGAAAGAACTATGCAGCAAACATTTACTGCATCACGGTATTACAGAAAGTCCATTTTCTCATGATTAACCCTAACGCTTAACTGTGCATGTATGCCCGTGTGCACGTGAGCATATATGTATATGTGCATGTGAACGTGTTTGTGAGATGTAGTTCGTATGTGCGCTTGTGCGTATGTATGCGTGTAAGCGTGAATTCGTGTATGCGTGCATGCGTGTATGCGTGTATGCGTGTTTGCGTGTATGCGTGCATGCGTGCATGGTTAGAGCACCCGCACCTTGGGCAATTTCGTTCACCCTACTTTGTCTGTGTCTTTCGGAAGAGACTGCTCGTCCCTTCTATTTGGTGTCCATATCATTGGAAGTAAACGATCACACGCAGGGGAATTGATAAAACATTTCATGGACACACAAGCTCTAGAGAGGAACGCTCTTAACTAAACCTCCAGCGCAATATCCTAGTAGGACTACGTGTGTGTGTGTGTGTGTGTGTGTGTGTGTGTGTGTGTGTGTGTGTGTGTGTGTGTGTGTGTGTGTGTGTGTGTGTGTGTGTGTGTGTGTGTGTGTGTGTGTGTGTGTGTG
>OY759273.1:46338316-46428316 GCA_963662155.1 Lamellibrachia columna | reverse complement strand
GATCTCCAATGACATGTGTAACGTTTGTGAGGTCATGCTTCAATTAGACTTTCTGGTGTGCTACAGACGTGTGTAGGGCATTGCAAGTTTGTATATAGAAAGTTGAAAAAAACATACGATCTGACATAAGTGCATGCCAGGTTTTATTGGTAGAAACTGTGGAGAGTGAAATGGTGGATATTTAGATGATCTTAATAGGCGGAAGGATATTTGGCATTTTTTCTCCAAAAGGCACGTGTGCGTAGTAATTGGTTACAAAACTCGACCAGCATGTCAGTGGGATGATGACAGAGGCTGACAAAAAGTTTTAGAATTTTTTATGGTCACGTTTTCTTATAATCATGCAAAACGTTAAAATGGCCACCAGTGGGAAATGCAACTGTAGGCTGCACCCTTGTGTTCGTTGATGGAGGCTGATGGGTAAGATATATATTCTTTCATTCTTATGGCTTTTGTTCTATCTGTCTCCCTCGTGTAAAGCTGTTCACACTCTGGGAATTGTATCTCACAGAAAACCCCACACCTTTCCTCTTTTGCGGTCTTGTCTTTGGGATGTACCAACAGTGACACCAGGGTATTGATTGGTTTTTCCAATACTGTTACGTCGTATGACTTGAACATCCTTGCTAATTATCATGATTGCTTGTTAACATAGGGCAGAGTTATTACATGTTATTTTCTGGTTTCTTTGGTGCTACCATTCTATTATTCTATTATTCTATTATTTTTCTTTGGCCATGTGGTGTTGAAAGTCCTCGGTTTGAAACCGTTAATTTTACTTTATTGTACACATGCTTCGCACGGACTCTATAAAAAAAAATTTGAATGAAAAAAACCGTTAAAACTTTATGGTCTTTCTGCAGCATTCATAAGCCAAAAAACACATGATCCTTACTGTGTATTATGATGCCCATTATAGCGTAACTGCTAACCGTGCTGTCTTAATCAATGATAAGGTTACCCATTTCATTGTAAATAATTGCCGTTGATGAACAAACGTTTTACTCTCGATAATCAAATAATTCATTGTAACTCTTTACAACAATTGCTCACCAAAAATCACAACAAGAAAAATGAGGGAAGAGCTTCGTGCATAAGACGCCGACAGTAGCTCCCACCTGTCCTGCCCCAGAGGGTGTCACACGACCAAGGTCACGTGAAACTGAAATGAAGTCAGTCAGGCCGAAACATTCGTATCGAATACCAACAGTTTCTTGAGAAGTAATAAAATAATGCATAATGTTATACATAACATGAGGAATATTCCAAATGACATAGTCCTCAAAAAATTATATTTTAGTTCAGTGTTTACCAGAGTAGATATCTTTTAATTAACGGTACAAGTTTGTGTGGAGGGTCGGTCAGACGACTTAGGGAGTTAATTGTAAATAACCTGGAGTTGATGGAAAATCACCAAAACTGTTTAAAGAAACAACAGAACGAATGAATATACCAGTGTGTTTAACATCAATTACTCTATGTTTAACATCGCTTGGTTAGAAACAAGTGATGTTAAACGCACTTGAGCACTTGTGTTTTTTTAATTGTACGTTTAACGTAGTCCGTGCCAGTTGATGAATATTTGTGTGTACAATTGAACATAATTACATACATCAATCAATTTAAAGACTCAAAGCATAACAACACAATAAAATAATTACTTAAATAATTTCAAATAACATCATACTATTTTTTTAATCAATTTTTTTATTATAATTCTGAACAGCTGAACACAGATCAATTCGAAAGGTTATTTGGTGGCTCGAAAAGTTAAACTATTTGCATAATACCTGACTACACGGGATAATTAAAAAACAATACCGTTGCTGTCTTATCCAGCATCGGGAATATAGCGAAGTTCCATTAAGATAAATAATGAAGTAGCTAATAAACAATAACATTACAAAAAACACATGAAATTTTATCTGAAAAGGGTATTTCAACAGGAATAGAAGCGTACTAAATTTTATTCGTCTTAATTAAGGGTTTCATTTTGACCACATTGTTTTCCTTCTATGACGTATCAATTGCTGACGACGTCAAACCATTAACAAAAGCATCGCTCAGAGTTCAGGAACACATACAAAACAAAGGCACTGTAAAAGGTGAGAGGAAGACGAGATGAGAAATAAATAATAGGAGACATAACCAGGAAATAACAATCCATATATATATATATATATATATATATATATATATATATATATATATATATATATATATATATATATATATATATATATATATATATATATATATATATATATATATATATATATATATATATATATATACATATGGGCGTTGTGTATGAATGTACGCATGAATATATGTGTATGTATATATATATATATATATATATATATATATATATATATATATATATATATATATATATATATATATATATATATATATATATATATATATATATATATATATATATATACGTATTCGTGTAGAGCATAGTAAGTGGGGGCATAGGAAGTTTTTCATACTATCTGACAAAGTGCATTTGAACAGGAAAATTGCCATGTTTACTGGTAAAAGCTGCGGATTGAAATGGTCGATTTACGTATATATGTATGTATGTATGTATGTATGTATGTATGTATGTATGTATGTATGTAAGTATGCATGTATGCCTGAATTTATGTATGTATATATGTATGCATGTATATATATATATATATATATATATATATATATATATATATACACGCACATGTATATATATACGTGTGTGTGCATGTATATATATATATATATACATATATATATATATATATATATATATATATATATATATATATATATATATATATATATATATATGTATATATATGCATAATGTAAATATGTATATGCATACATATACGTACATGCAGACATACATACATACATACATGCATATATATATATATATATATATATATATATATATATATATATATATGTATATATACATACATACATACATACATACATACATACATACATATATACATGCATACATACATGCCTAATATATTTATATATATATATATATACACATACATACATGCATACATACATACATACAGCCATCCACCAAAATATACGATATATATATATATATATATATATATATATATATATATATATATATATATATATGTATATATATATATATATATATATATATATATATATATGTATACATATATATATATATATATATATATATATATATATATATATATATATACGTATGTATACGTATATACATATATGTATGTATGTTTGTATGTATGGATGTATGGATATATGCATGTATGAATTTATGCATGTATGTATATGCATATACATGCATCCATACATACACACATACATGCATATATACATACATGCATACACACATGCATACATTATTACATATATACATACATACATACATACATACATACATACATACATACACACATACATACATACATACATACATACATACATACATACATACATACATACATACATGCATGCTAATGCTGGAACATTTATACATATATGCACACATGCATACACTTTTTTGCTTTTGGCATAATCTCCGTAGTCTTATTTGTCCATGTATCACTCTCTCAACCATTGCTCTAAAATATCCGTTTAAGATGGTCAGTTAAATGTGCCTTACTGGTCTTACGAAACTGTTGCAGGCTACCCAGGCTTTGCAATTCTTGTCGTATATATATATATATATATATATATATATATATATATATATATATATATATATATATATTGCAGAATGCTTTCCGCTCTGTCGATTGTGATTATAAATCTTAATGCTGTGTCATCTTCACCTGTACAATCCAGCAGAATTACAAACAGGTGCGAGTGTGTCGCCTTGCAGGACACCAGCAGAGATGTCAAATGTGTCAATCTCACCATCTGCATACAGGACAACTGCTTCAGTGTTTGTGATAGTCATGGTAGCCATGACAAATGGTGTGGGAATTCCATTAGCATGTAGAAACATTTTTATTTCATCCAGATGGGTGCTGCCAAATGCGTTCCCGCGTTCGTGCTTGTGAGCGTGTGTGTTTGTGTGTGTGTGTGTGTGTGTGTGTGTGTGTGTGTGTGTGTGTGTGTGTGTGTGTGTGTGTGTGTGTGTGTGTGTGCGTGCGTGCATGGGTGCCTGCGTGCGTGCATGCGTGCCTGCATCTGATTGTAGTAATATATTGAAACAACACATACTTGCTTGCTTACTAAAGTTGTAGTATCTTAGAACATCCATTCTGGCAGATATTCGAAAAGTCGCCTCATATCATTATCTAAGGAGCAATCATCCATACCCACTAAAGACATAGTGTATTTTTTTCTGTTATCAAATAATTTGCCCAGTCAAACCAGTTTTCTATCACGGTTGTTACCCAAATGCCCTTGTTTATATGACATGAACATAACATAGATGGTGTTATGAGGAAAGAAATGGTATTTGTGGGGACTCGATAGTTAGGAAAAGTCACAAAGCTCTAAGTAAGTTGGTGTCTCATTGACAAAAATAGTGCATACAACGCTGAGATGGAAGGTACAACTGCCATATTTAAGAAATAATGGCATTTAGTCAAAACATTAAAGCAGGCAAGGGTTGAGCAGATAGGCTTGTCAGGGTTTTACAAGTAATGGGAAGCAGGGGTCAGGGCTATCGAAATTGCAGGTTGTTGGCAATTAACAGGATAGTTCAATAGCTATATACCATGTAGCATGTAGCATGGGCGGATCCTTTATTTCGGCCGTATTGTTTTTCAATTCAGAATTAGTTGCCTAGACACCGCATGGCGGCACCCAACTGCTCTTGTTCCTCGGGTGATCATGCGGGTACAGTATTTCTAATACACAAACTTAGGCCATTGCGACAAGTACTGCCATTTGTCGCCCAGTCGTTCTGATTTGCTCCTCCATCCTGCCTTATCATCGGAGTACCCATCACTAAAGGCAAATGGATTATTGCTGTTAGTAGTGAATTTCCAATGGAACAATGCCGAGAAGGAGGGAACGTCGGCCATCGTTGGGAGGCAGGGGTGATGAGTATAGGAACTGTAGGAGGATGGCGATCAACGTACAAGTACAATAGGTATGCATGGAAGAGGGAGTTGGCTTTGTAGACATGTGGTTAAACTTTGTGGGAGGAGATGACTTTTTTTTATAAGAGATGGGCTTCATCTGACTGGGAAGGGTGCTGCAGTTCTTGGGTGTGAGTATTTAATATTAAAGAATATATCCAAACATATGAAATAACACTGAAAAGTGAAGCAGATTGTGAGGAAGCAATTTGGTGTAACATAGTTACGCAGAAATCAACGTTAACAAAAGGAGTAGTTTATCGTAGTCCAAGCATAGGAGGTAACCATGGGGGAATGTATTATAATGGGTGATTTCAACCATGGCCGTATACAATGGAAATCATTAGAGAGTGCTGGGGTTGACGACCATCAGTTTCTACTTCAAACACAGGATTGTTTCCTTACTAAACATGTCTTGGAAACAACCACAAGTGGAAATGTGTTACATTTAATTTTGTCTTCTCAAAATGAATTAGTTGACAATGTTAAGGTACACGAACCTTTGTATACAAGTGATCATAACCAAATCCATTTTAATATAACAGTAAAAAACAGGGAATACATATTAAAAAAAAACAATGGAAGAGGGACTTCAACAAAGGTAAATATGTTTTAGTTTTTCTTCTAGTTACAAGTTAAACACTTTGGAAAGTGGTGTACTAACTACCATAAAAGAAAATGACTTATAAGCAACAATAAGTGCTGCATATGAACGTTTCAGAACAGTGTGGTATCGCAGCTTCAATTGGTAATCAGATTATTGAGTTGACTAGGAGAAATATAATATAATATTATAAGGAAAATAGCTAATTATTCCTCTGTTAAAAGGCTAGGACTCATTTAAAATACTGTATACTAGCTTGGATACCGTATCTTAACAATGGTGTTGATACGCTTGAACGAATAGAGAGAGAGGAGAGCATGGAAATGATTCCGTGACTGAGAGACCTTAGTTATGAAAAACGCCTAAAAGAATATGGTTTAACAACCTTAGAGACAAATAGGTTAAGAGGAGATCCTATTGAAGTTTTTAAGATATTGAACGGGTATGAAGATATTGATAGAAATATATTTTTGTCACTTAAGAAAAATAGTAGAACCAGAGGACACGATGTAACATTAATAAAGGATTAGTGTATATTGGATATCAGGAAGTGCTCTTTCTCACAAAGGACAATAAATCAACGGAAACAATTATCTACAGACTGTTTTAATACTAGCAGCGTGAATATGTTTAAATACAAAGTTCACAAATATCTCAGGAGGGCAGGTTACACGAAAAATGTATCGTTTCTATATTACAAGGTAGCTTGTGGTTCCGTCCGTCCGTCCGTCCGTCCGTCTATATGTCTGTCTGCCTGTCTACCTGTCTCCCCCGGGATATGACGAAGGGACCTCTGTGAACGTTTGACATAGATTACGTAACTCAGAACAATAAAAGTTCGTACTTACGTACACATGTTAGCAACGCTATGCGTGTATTCTACGATTGTTCCGCGTTAGTGATATACGTGATCTACAGTCACATAAGTTCTTTCCTCTGATTTGTAAATTATTAGAAAGATTAATTAAAGACCATATGGTGGACTTCCTCGTTAAGCATAAATTGTTAAATTCATCTCAACATGGATTCCTTAAAGTGAGGTCATGCTTAACAAATATGTCATGTTTTTTGGAAGAAATCACTAAGTGGATAGACGTGGGATCGCCAGTAGATATTATCTACTTAGATTTTCAGAAAGCTTTTGACAAAGTGCCACATCAAAGATTACTACTTAAATTAAAAGCCCATGGTATCGGGGATAGCATAACTGACTGGATAGAACAATGGCTGACTGACAGAAGACAACGAGTTGTAGTAGATGGAGAAGTTTCAAATTGGAAATCGGTTTTGAGTGGGGTACCTCAAGGATCAGTATTAGGACCTATATTATTCTTAATATATATCAATGACTTGGACGACAGTATAACAAGTAACGTACTGAAATTTGCGGATGACACAAAACTGTTTAGAAAGGTTAATACTGATGGTGATAAACAACATTTACAAAACGATCTAGACAGATTAGTGAAATGGTCTGAGAAATGGCAGATGCTGTTCAATTTTGGGAAATGTAAATGCCTACATACAGGACATGGGAACTTGAATGTAAACTATATAATGGGAGATACTGTTCTGGGTACTACTGTAAAAGAAAAGGACTTAGGAGTTACAATAAGCGCTGATATGAAAGTTTCAGAGCAGTGTGGTATTGCAGCTTCAAAGGGTAATCAAATTCTTGGATTGATTAGAAGAAGCATAACATACAAGGGAAAAAAGTTAATTATACCTCTTTATAAAGCAATAGTTAGACCTCATTTAGAATACTGTATGCAAGCATGGAGACCATATCGTAAGAAGGATATAGATACGGTTGAACGCATAGAAAGGAGAGCAACTAAAATGATTCCAGAACTGAGAGACCTTAGTTATGAAGAACGCCTGAAAGAATGTGGTTTAACAACTCTAGAGACAAGGAGGTTAAGAGGAGATAAGATTGAAGTTTTTAAGATATTGAATGGGTATGAAAATATTGATAGAAATATGTTTTTCTCACTCAAGAAGGATAGCAGAACTAGAGGACATGAGGTAAAATTAGTAAAGGATCAATGTAGATTGGACATCAGGAAGCACTCGTTCTCACAGAGGACAATAAATGAATGGAACAAATTGTCTACAGATTGTGTAACTGCTAGCAGCGTGAATATGTTTAAAAACAAGGTTGACAAATATCTCAGGAGGGCGGGTTATAAGTAGATTAACATTGTTGGACTCTCGATAAGCCAATGGCTTCCTTGTCCACTTGCCATCTGGGCCTTTGGCTTGGATGGCAAATCTTGTTAAATCTTGTTAAATCTTGTAATGTACGGACGCTTCGTGAAGCCGGCATTTGTACATGTTTTTTGGGACATGAAGTTGCCATTGCCATTGGCTACCTAAACTTAACTGTGTAGTGCAAGGCCTCATAAACGTTTGCAGTGGCTGCCTTTTTTCCCGTGCAACGCTGGGTAACTCGGCTAGTATTTATATAAGTAGACTGTCTGTATATCTGTATGTCTGTCTGTATGTCTGTCTGTTCCTTCATATATCCATAAATTTCGCATATATAGCTGACATTTTGAACTCGTGTCCATGGGGATGGTTCGTACATTAAAAATACGAACAATGTCCAGGGGTGGGGACATTACGACGGAACTTATGTGGACACTTGACGTATGTGACGTAATTCAGAAAAATATGAGTTCGTAGTTACGTATAATTGCTAGCTACGTTATGCATGTTTTCTACGACTGTTCCGAGATACTTGATCTACGTCAAACGTTCACATAAGTTCCTTTGTACTGTACGAACGCTTCGTGAAATCGGCAGACTGGGTAGTGCAAGGAGTCACAAGTAGTGCAAGGAGTCACAAGTAGTGCAAGGAGTCACAAGTAGTGCAAGGAGTCACAAGTAGTGCAAGGAGTCACAAGTAGTGCAAGGAGTCACAAGTAGTGCAAGGAGTCACAAGTAGTGCAAGGAGTCACAAGCTCTTGTAGTGGCTGCTTTTTTCTGCCATGCAACACCGGGCAACTCGGCTAGTATATTACATAGCATGTTTGATTTGTGATTAAAATACGTATACAATCAGTTAACCTTACACATGATACGTTACGTGTTGTGATACGTTGGAAGCATGGAACATGTGACTGCAATGGTCTACTATAAAACAGCCATACAGGGTTTATAATAAGAAGAATGCCCAGCCATTAATAACAACAGCCAGCATTGAACATGTTGCTGTTTGCAAGATTAATTCAAAACTTTCGCATGGCATTGAAATGCATGACAGGTGAAATGCGAAAAAATACCACTTACTCTTTGTCACGCCATGCTGTAGAAATGATGTATTCAAGGTAATACACACTACGTAAAACAGGCAACATGACGTGACAGCCAAACAAAGCAACTGGGCGTTTTTGTCCAGTACATGGAAGTCGTAAACTCACTAGGCGTTGTCTTGAATGCGACAGGGGTCAGGTAAACGTATTGGCCCGTGCGTGTTAGGTGTAAGCATTGAATGTATTGCTACGTCTAAAGAGTCAATGGTTTGGTATCACCTCTTGACTAGGAGGTGCAGGGCTCGAACCAGTTTCGTAAAAATGAAGTACAATTGACAGCCTCGTCTAGCACAAGGTGTACGGGATGGTGCTTAGAATCGTGTGTCTGTTGGACGACACACCAAAAGGTTCTTTACGTAATGTTTATGTCGGGGAAGCAAGGGGCCCCACAAAGTAGGTCAATGTGCAACTTACTGTGCACTCACAAAGGGTGGTCTTTAACCCATCAAAACCTGGTGCTTCAATGATATGTATAGATGGATGCATTTAACCGTAACAAAGAAAATAAAAAGATATCAGATATATAAATGTTGTTATTATTTCATCGTCTAAAGTGAATCCTTGGGTGTCCATTCACACAAGTCACGTCTTTTCACCTGGAATGAAAGGTAATATTTGAAGGATCAGCAATATATGTGTGTAGCTTGGTCTTCACAAAGACACTACTGCTACAACTACTGCAAATTTTAGTACTTTTTTTAAGCCTACTAGTACTACTGCTGATTCAGGTAATGCTGTTGCTGTTGTTGATGCCGGTGTTGACGCTGCTGCATATAATGATGATGACGATTATGTTATTGATTATGATGATGATAATCATTGTCATCATCATCATCATCATTATCATCATCATCATCATGACGATAACGATTGTGTCGCCCATATTGCTTGTTATTCGTATCGTTGCTTGCATTACTTGTATACGTTTCATAAACGTATATTACACGGTTGTTATTTACAATATGTTGCTACGGCTCAGCAATCTCAATTAGAACAACCCTGCAACAGGGGAAAAAATAAATCAAACACACTTTTTAGTACGAAACTAATGAAACGCCTGAACATATAAAATTCGTCTACAACCCCACACTGCGTGGTGACACTGGTACAGGCACGTAGACTCGCCGCCGCCGGCACCAACACAGTCAGCGCCGTCGGATTCAAAGGGTTAACGACATTCCACAAGCAAAATTGTTGTTCAACAGATCACATTCCCAGCCGGGTTGTTAACATAAGACACCGACATTTATATTCAGTGTAACGCTCCGTTCACACGCGTCGATCTTTTTTATAAGTAGTGGAGCCGTAATCTCAAAAAACTCAAGTTGTTACCCAGCAGGCAAAATGACGTTGAAAATACGTTGTTTCAACGTCAGGTACCACGTTGTAGCAATGTCGGAAACTAGTTGGATTTGAAAATTGTATCTACGTCGGGTTTCAACGATGTATCAACGTCGGGTTTCCACGTTGTACCAATATTGAAAACTAGTTGGATTTGAAAGTTGCATTGACGTCGGGTTTCCACGTTGTATCGACGTCGGGTATCGACGTCGTAACAATATTGAAAACTAGTTGGATTTGAAAGTTGTATCTACGTCAGGTTTCAACGATGTATCGACGTCGGGTTTCCACGTTGTACCAATGTTGAAAACTAGTTGGATTTGAAAGTTGGATCGATGTCGAGTTCCAACGTAGCATCGACGTTGGGTTTCAACGTTGTTGCAATGTTGAAAAGTAGTTGGATCGACGTCAGGTTTCAACGTTGCAACAATGTAGCAAATTGATTGGATTTCAATGTTGTGTCAACATTAGATCGTTACTGTTTTCTGATAAACTAAAATTGTTTACAGGTGTTACTATGAAAATTTTAGTTTCCCTTCGTCAATGCTATATATGTCGGCGTGTACACGTGGGTCTGTAGCATAACTCGTGTACTAGAAGAGCCTGACTCACCGGTGTTACACTTTTTTCGTCGAAACAGTCAATTAACATGGTCGTTAAATACGTTTTGAACAAAATAAAGACATATATTCACCTTATTCCGATACATGAGACATTTTATTTAACAATGTGTATATCAATGAACCCGTGGAATACAATGTAGACCATTACATCACTCTTGTTTGCCCAATTTGTTGTATTCAGTATCATGCAGACATTAAAAAGAGCACAAGGAGATCATTAATCACTAAGTATAAACAGTCATTAAATATTATGTTTTGATAATAAAACAAACATTAACAAAATAAAGATATTCACTGTGTTCTGATACAACAAATATGATTTCATTTGGCAAAGTGTACATTCCTGAACCAGTGGAATACATTCAATGTAGATTAATTCCTCTAGTAACCAGTATTCAGCAGCAGACATAATTATTATGTGCTTTCATATTGTTAATTGTAACAGCAAACAACAGCTGTCATAAATATGGGGTCAATTCTATTTCGGAATGTATTTTCAAGAGCCGATCGGAATTGGAATCTTTTTTTGGAATTGCTTCATTGAATGCAGGCTAGTCTATTAATTTCCTGTACAATCACTACAAATGTACAAACAAATCAGATTTGTTTGGTTCTATTTCAGTTGATAGAATGTTACCCTACATCTGTCTGGTAACACATTCTTAACACACACAAGAGGCACAGTTATAAATGTGTATTTAGAGCAGGAACTACAACTTATTTTTATAACAAAGAAAACTCACACCATAACATCCATTAAACTGCGCCGACCTTAAAATCCGAAAAGTAATAATGGCAAGCTGACTTAAATTTCAATGGACCCCATGGCTGACAAAACATTTTCAAACTAACCTTACGATCTTATTTTTATTAAATCACACAATAATTATAGTTTCCTAACTAACACTAAACACTATCAATGAAAGCAAAAGTATGACTTCAGATTTATCAAGAACACTGTTAACCCATTCTGTCTAGTTGTTCCTCAGTCTTCACCACCACTTTGGTCGAGTGGGTACTTCGGCTACACTGAGAGCGCTGCATCCACCTCTGCTTCAGTTCATGTCTGCTTCTTCAGGTCACTCGCTTAAAAGGAATTAAATAAAGGTATTAACCGACACATCTATTTACAACGAAGGTCAGATGAAACGAATACAAAGCACACTGCACAAGCCCCAGCCAGTCAACATGGCCACGGGCAATGGCTGCTCTATTGTCCGGTAAATTCCCGATGCAATTTATAAATACTGCAGTTTTATTCCAATGGCAATGACTTTGATAGTTATATAATAAGAGAGTGCAATTTATACATGACACTACATGACCACATTTCACTGGAACAAGTGCAGGGTATGATCGAAAACAAGAGGGATGCGACGACACCGAGTTTTGCGATAGACTATATGTCGGAAAATGTGCTCAGATTCAAATCGGTGAAAGCATGCAAAATACATCACGACAAAGACAACATTATGGTCGTGTGTGTTCCGTACAAACGATAAAACTAAACAGTTCAACAAATAAAAGCGGATGGTGACACTTACTCGCATATATCAGTGGATTGTTTCGCTTCCATCGATTTCGTTCGTTCGAACTCAAGGCAGCATGGCGGCACGCGCAATGCATGCTGGAATACGGTAGATATGCCGCTGCCTTACTCAATACCAAAATGTGTGGTGAAAGCTGCCTTAAATTACCTAACATTACAAATATAAAGGGTCTTATTATTTGTAATTTTAGTTAAGGCATCTAACACCGCACGTGTTGTGTTGTCTTAGAGAATAGAGATGTTATAGTTAACATTCGCACCTTGAACAAACAAAAAATTGCAACATTGTATGAACGTCAAATGTCCAAGTCCTTATAATGGTGATGATCTTATAATGGCGTTGTCGACGTTATTTCAACGTTGTGCCAACGTCACATATATACACGTCGTTATAACGTTGTATATGATCAGACATTGTAAAACGCCATATTTATATGTATATGTACCTAGTTGGTTGGTCTGTCGACGTGATTGCAACGTTGTATGGACGTAAATTTTTCACGCCATACTAAAGTTGATGACCAGACGTTGCAAAGACGTTGGGTTGTGTTGTCGACGTGATTTCAACGTTGTGCCAATGTCATATATATCTACGTCGTTATCACGTCGATGACCAGACGTGGTAAAAACGCTGTATTTATAGATTAAACTAGTTGGTTGAACTGTCGATGTGATTACAACGTTGCATGGATGTCAAATTTCCACGTCCTTATAACGTTGATAACCAGACGTTGTGAAGACGTTGGGTTGGGTTGTCGACGTGATTTCAACGTTGTGGCGACATCAAATTTCCACGTCCTTGTGACGTCGATGACCAGATGCTGAGAAAACGTTGCATTTATGTTGTTCGACGTCGCAACGTATATACAACTAATAATCAATGTCATACCGACGTTGTATGCCGGCTGGGTAGCGTGCGGGACAGCTCCATGTTTTGTTGAAATAAACATTCGCGTCAGACAGACAGACAGACATAATTTTTTATTGATACATTTGTATATAATATTACAGTAACATTAATTAATGCATTAAAACAAATTAAAGTGTGTAAATTAGGCATGTAAGCACACATACAGTACAGATTGAATTTGGGAGACTCTTATTAATTTTAGCGCGTACAGCTGGATTAATTATTTATTATTGACCATGCGTGCAAGTGTAGCAGTTAATATCAGTGCATACGCATAGATAGCTTTTTATAATATATTTTTTAGCATAATGTATAATATCCCTGTAAGCTGTGGAGGGCACCTTGTCTTTTAACATTTCTGGAGTATTGTTGATGATATGTGGTTAATTATATTTTTTTAATGTTTTGCAATTTTTTTGCAAAGTAGTGTTCTAAATGTGTGTATTTTGTTGTGTTCACGCGTGAGATGATTGTGTATGTGGGTATTCTGGATTATCGGCCAGTTTTGTAAGTATGCTGGTAATTGTTTGTGCATGAATTTATAATAAAATCGTAGTATCTGTATTTTAAGCAAGTCTTCAACCTTTAGAACAGAGAGGCTTTTAAATAATGGTTTCGTATGTGAATTGTATTTGGTAACATATATTATTCTAATTGCTTTCTTCTGTAATGTTGCTTTTTACACTGGTAGCCCCAGATCATTAGGTTAGGCAGTAATTTATGTGGTGTAATATTAATTAATTATATAGTATAATTCTGATACTTTTTGATAAGACATGCTTCAACGTGTTTATAATTCCGATTGTCCTAGAACACTATTTGCTATTTTCTCAATATGTTTATGCCCATTTAAATGTGTGTCTAATATTAGACCTAAGAAGTTGAAATGTTGGATTCTTTCAATGTTTACACCATCAATTGTTAGTGTTACTTAAGACTAAAGAAGTCTTAAGTAACACTTAAGTCTATTACCTTTTTGGTTGGCATTTGACAAATTATATATTTAGTTTTGTTGATATTTAATGATAATGATAATTTATTTAATTTTAGCCATTCTACCTGCTTGTTGTGTATTTCTGTATTTATCATATATATTCAGTATCTGGATTGTTTGTACCATTTGTAAAGGACCCGAGCATACTTACTAGAGAAGTATCTTCGGCATATGTAAAGAATTTATAGACTGGCTTATGAGAAATCGTTAATATATATAATGAATAACAGAGGACCTAGAATTGAGCTTTGTGGGACCTCGTGTTTATAGGTGAGACATTTGATTTTATGCCATAACTTTTTACAAATTGCTCACGGTTTGTTAAGTAACTCTTTAATAATTGTAATGCTGAGGATTCCAACCCATAATGTTCAAACTTGTTAAAGAGGATTGTGTGGTCAAGTGTATCGAATACTTTCGATAAATCAAGAAATATGTTGATGGGTAATTGTTATCCAATTGTGTAGTGATCCTATCGACTATTTTTAGAGCTGCATATTCAGTTGAATGGTGGGGTCTGAAGCCTTATTGATTATTAGACAGTAGTTTTGTATTAGTAAAATATATGAGTAATTGGTTATTCATAATTCTTTCCAAGACTTTTAAAATAACAGGTAAAAGGGGTATTGGTCTATGATTTGTGAATAATGTGGGACCATTTTTCTTAAATATAGGAATACCCTTTGCTACTTTTAGTATGTCAGGAAATTGTCCTGTGTTCAGCACTTGATTTATCAATAATGTTAAAGTTTTACTATTTCTAGTTCAATGAGTTTTAATAATTTGTTGGATATTCCATCAAAACCATAGGAAGGTTGTGGATTATTCGAGGTACGGATTCCTCTTGTATTTTTGTAGATCTGAAACCATTTTTATTTTGTTTTTGTGAAATATTGTAAAATGATTTGCACTTGTACATGGTATGCTTTCAGCAAGATTAGGGCCTGTTTCCATAAAAAAAATATGGTTCAATTCATTAGCTATGTCAATCTTATTAGTATATGTCTTATTATTGTGTTGGAAATTGTGTACTAAATGTGTGTCTTGATATAATTTCATTAATTGCTTTCCATGTATTTGCTGCATTGAATTTGTATTTGTCGAAAAGTTGTCCATAGTTTAATCTCTGTGCTTCGCGAATGCTCTTCTTAAGTATTACGTTGTATGTTTTTGGAATAGTGCAACATGTGTTATATTTTGCAGAAACACGATGTAACATCTTCAGTTGTTTATATAATTTACCTCTATATGTAATTGCTCTTAATAGATCTTTCATTATCCAACTTGATTTTTTTATGTTAGTTAATATGTGTTTATTTTTAGTTGTTTCTATTATTTGATGTATAAGATTATAATTGAAATCTATATCAGCATTAGTTCTCTTGTCCATTTTGCTATAAATGTCTGATGTATGAATGTCATGTTTAACTCTTAATAAGGCTTCATTAGTTTTCATGTGTTTCCATCTTAGTTGTTTCATGTGTTTCCATCTTAGTTGATTTAGATTTGATTGCTTGTTGTGTGTTGTATCCATGAAGTTAAAATAGGGTTGGTGATCTTAACATTGTTTTATGAGTATACCTGCTCTGTTCTCTAGAATTGTTTTTGTTAATTTACAGAAAAGATTATCTATAAATGTACCGTGTCTTTCTGAAACTCTAGTTGGCAGTGTGATTTGGGGACACGTACTATGTGATGTAAGAAGTTCATTTTCATTTAACTTTGTTAGGTTTATGTTATAATCACCGGCAGATTGTGTTGTGTTTCGGCTAGAGATGACATTAAATTTAAAATTTTCAGTTTTTAAGTCATCGACGATTGCCTCTTGTTCCATAATTTGGCATTAATAGATTGAATATTTGAGCTTATTACGCTGAAGCAATTGTTTTCCTTCTTACATAAAGCAATAAATGCACCCGAGTCGAAACATGAAGATAGATGCATAGGATCTAATTCATTTAATTCATTAGTCTAATTTGTATTATTAGGATATTATTTAAAAAGTGTTTCTTTAAGCTGCCCAAATACTGTAGAAATAATTCGTCATATGTCATTTAGTGTTCATATTTTGCTTATATGAACTGTGCAGCATGACATGCGTGTGGTGATTTCTCGAGACATTATATCTGTATACTTTATTTATATACATTTATCGTTTGAAAATGTTTCATGTTGAATGTGCGTTTGTAGATTTGTGTTGTGATGTGGTAATGTTATGCTCTTGTAGGTGTTAGGAGGAGGTGTTAGGTAGGAGGCAAACATAACGGTAAACGTTGTCTGTGTACCAACTGTTGTCAATAAACAAAAAAACAAAAAATATCTATAAAAAAAGAAACATCAGAGACATCGATCGAAAATCAGTAATTAACTTTTCGGGGAGAATTAAAAGGAAAAGGAAAAAGGATAAATCCTGTTCTGGCCGGTCTGCCAGTTGGCATACAAAATATACTAAGCTTAGTTTACTGCAAGTGACTGAGTAATCAATGCCGTTACAAAATACCATAATGTCACAATCCATTGTTACTTCTATGTTGCAATTCCTAGCTAGGTAATCCACAGCGGGCATGGAGAAGAAATAAATACATAAATATACCCAGTTTGCTGCAGGTGACAGAGTGATCATTGCAGTTAAATACAAAAAAACAAAAATAAAATAATAATAATAACAGTTTCGCTCTTTGGGTATATAGCGACAATGCAGCCGCTGTGATATAATATTATAACAATGTTCAAAATTTACCTCATTTGCATAGGATGTTTGACATTCACCGCAATAAAAAATACAATACAAACAAAAAACAAACAAACTCATAATTATAGGATAATACAATAATGCATTAATAGCATAATATGTTGTAACCTCTGGCCCGATAATCATTGTATCATATGCCACTTAAAATGTTGAAAGGCAAATTTGAATTAAAAAAAAAAAATTATGTGTTCGGAGCTGTTTAATATATATCAAAGACTTTGGTTCCCATAATGCCACTACACAAAATGTTGACAGTTGGCATTTCTAATGATTCAATTTTGTCTGTGGCTTCTGTCCATGCGATGGGTGTAGGTCTGTGCGATGGGTGTAGGTATGTGCGATGGGTGTAGGTATGTGCGATGGGTTTAGGTCTGTGCGATGGGTGTAGGTGTGCGCGATGGGTGTAGGTCTGTGCGATGGGTGTAGGTCTGTACGATGGGTGTAGGTATGTGCGATGGGTGTAGGTCTGTGCGATGGGTGTAGGTCTGCATTGTTTGTTAACTGCAGAAGTTCCGTTGTGCAGGTCTATATTGTCGTCACTCCTGCATGACTATTCAAGGAACGTTCAGTGGACAATGAATGTTCGGATCCATTTAATATATGTCAAGTCTTTTGCAGATTGAATTTCTTTGATCATTCCGGCGTTTGTCTTTACGAGACCTCTCCCTGTATATGTCCAGCAATCATTGATTATGTTTTCCTTTTTGTGGGCGGTAGGTGGATAAGTCACACGGACAAGATGGGCCCATCATGTAACAGCCGCTAGTCTCAGTGTTCTACAGAGAGCTGCGTACCAACAGTATCTTGACATGCGTCTTGTCGACGATGCTCTGCCTACATTCCGTGAACGGTACAAAACACAGTCAGAAGTTCACCCACAGTTCCTGTGCTGGAGTACGACAATCTCACTCGAGCTCCTGGTCATGCAGTTTGTGAGATCTCTGAGAAAAAAACAAGTTCCAGCTCTATGTAGAGACGCTCGGAAAGTTGGCGTAGTGGTTATCAGCCTTGGTACGCACTACTAGAGGTGGGTGAAAGTCCATATCAGAAACGTGATCCAGCTGAAGGACACACATCCAAGTGTTTGCCGCCAGTTCGCACATGGTCACGATGCAAAAGACAGGACACACCTTCTCAACAATGGCACTGGATCAAAACCATGAGGTCATAAAGGGAGATGGAGGGGCCGTGGGGTTGAACGACAATTCAGTTGCGCTACTCAGGTGGATGGTTGCAGGACCTGAAATGGCAAGACTAGTTAATGAGTTTGATGAACACAATGAACACCACGAACAGTCGGCAACTGTGCAGGCAAAGTTCATGAAAGATGTGTGTGAGCTGACTGGAATTGTGCGTCGCATGGGCAACTCATTTTTGACGACGTTTCACAATTGACATAAAGCTAGTGATGGACAGCTCAGTAGTTGAGACCCTGGAAACAGCAGAAACAATTGGTCAAGCGCAATATGACGCATTTGTGCAGGAGAGACTTGTCTTGTATGAGAAACCGGTAAAGCAGACACTATACCTAAACAAACCTTTACCTGTTCGGGACAGCACTACAGAAGGTCCGAAGCAGAAGTCAGCATCAGGTGGCCTCACTGAAGACGAACTGAAGACGAACTCTCTCGACTGTATATTTCTTGCCAGCCACGCAGCGGAAATTTTACAGAGTTATTCGCCCTTGAAAACCAGGCCTGCCAACATCAATCTCAAACATGGGAACACTGCACAAAGTCAGATCTTGTGTGATGCCTACAGTCAACAACACCAGACCAAGTAGTTCCTGGCTGTGACCCAGTTGTTGATGCTGAAGTGTCGGACGGTGCTGCCATCGTACACATGCTACCACCTAAACATGTCGGAACCAGCTTCAATGACTATGCAGTGTGCGTATTCATGCCCTACATCCGACAACGTTTGCAGAATGTCAACAGGTTGGACATAGTGTGGGGCCGATATATCAAGAACACCATCAAGCAAAGCACTCGAGAAAGTAGGGGAACCGGGAAACATAGACGAGTTATGGCAACAACATCACTTACTAGAAACTTGCAGTCATTCCTCCAAGTAAATTCCAACAAGGAGGAGCTGTTCAACTTTCTGGCCGATCATATCTGGAAGGAAACCCCACCTGATGGAAATGAGCTGGTGTCAACATTTGACACAAGTGTGAAATTCACGCGGGTCAACAAGGACACAACCAAACTAGAGACATTCACCCACGAGGAGACGGACACTAGGATAATGTTAGCTAACTGTGTAGCCCAAGGATACAGGAAAGTTACCATTCGGTGGACACTGACGTAGTCGTACTGGCAGATATTTCCGAGCTGTAGAACGCCTTTGGTACAGGGAAGACAGTACACAGGGGCTCACAAAATTGCATCAAATCTTGGGCGGTGCAAGGCAGCAGCTCTCCCGCTATTCCACAGCTTGACTGGGTGTGACATTGTTTCATCGTTCTCGGACGGGGAACGAAAACGTGCTGGGACATGTGGAAAATGTTCGAACCACTGACAAAATCCCTTCTGAATTTTGCTGCAGCACCGGCCCAGCTCCACTTAGCTGAACTGCAAGCCATCCAGATATTCACAGTATTGTTGTACAGTGGAACGTGTGGAACAGAATTAACAATTTGATCGAGACAGTTTTAATTTGACATTTTTCTATCATGATACAACTTTGTAACTACTTTGTGAGTTTCCTGATAGCTACAATTGTCATATCAATAGTATACTCTACTGTGGTAATGTTTTTAAAATTGAAAGTATGATGATCAAGAGTCTAGCATTTAAAACCAATCAAACATGTTAATTATCAGTGGACATATGCCAAAGGTACGATGTGTAAGATTTTGTGGCAGCCACTTTAATATGCAAATTAGCTTTCAGCTATTGAAGATCAATATTAGATTACAATGAATGCATTGTCAAACAAATGTTGGTTTCTACAATCTACATCACAAAAATTATTGTTCATGGAAATGCATAGTTCAATGCTAATTGTTCTATTTAATACAAAATGGGTGCTATTTTGCATATATACAAATAAGGCAATCATCCAATCACATTAACGTTTATCTTATTCGATTCCTCATGTGCCAAAACCATAGTCTAGCATTTTAAATCAATAAACAATGTAATTAGAAATGAAGATATGCCCAAAGAAATATATTTCTTAATTTCATTGTGGCCATTTTTGATATGGTGCCACGCACCCTTGAAAGACACATTTCGTTCGGGACCACCTCTCATTTGTCTTAGAATATGTCATAGCACATGTGTGCCGAATTTGTTGCTTTTATCATAATCTGAACAATCGATCTGTTTTTGTGTGCTAAGAATCTCTACTAACATTGTTACAGCAAAAAACGCGTGGATTGTAAAGCAAGTGTCACTCATACATGTTACGGTTAGTTATTAAGTTAATTAGATTATACACACTTTTATATATTATGCACAGTGTGCATAGCACTGTAGGTTTTTGTAAATTCATATATTACGCTTTTAATTTTTAGTTACCAAAGGTAACTATTCTTACATAATATACCATTGTGAATGGAATATAAATTACTGAATGGAGCATGAAGTAGTGAACGGCAATATATATATATAGAGTCCAAAAAATTTTCATCTATGTGTAACCCGCCCTTCTTAGATAATTGTTATTTTTGCTTGACGCTGCTAGCATTTACAATACTTGTTATAATCAAGTATATATATATATATATGTGTGTGTGTGTGTGTGTGTGTGTGTGTGTGTGTGTGTGTGTGTGTGTGTGTGTGTGTGTGTGTGTGTGTGTGTGTGTGTGTGTGTGTGTGTGTGTGTGTGTGTGTGTGTGTGTGTGTGTGTGTGTGTGTGTGTGTGTGTGTGTGTGTGTGTGTGTGTGTGTGTGTGTGTGTGTGTGTGTGTGTGTGTGTGTGTGTGTGTGTGTGTGTGTGTGTGTGTGTGTGTGTGTGAATGTTGTTCTTTTAGTCATTGTCAGCACACAACTGGCTGGCTGAGCCATGGCTATGAGCCGTTCGTGCGTTGTTATAGTTGTAACAACACAATTGTGACAACTTGGCCCAAACACAATTTTTGCATTGAAACGCACGTGGACGATAACATATCCTGAATATACATATATATATATATATATATATATATATATATATATATATATATATATATATATATATATATATATATATATATATATATATATATACAGAAGAGGACACAAAACTGAAACTAAGGACAATTCTAAGTGTGGATGACATACCATTATTTATCAGCAGAATTTTGCCACAGCAATTGGCAGTCCGGTGTCACCTGTAATTGCAAATGTCTTCACGGAATGACTGGAACAGCAAGCTATTCTAATAGCACAAATAACATGCAAACTGAAACTATGGAGATATGTGTGGATGATGTGATGGAAGTAGTGAAGAAGGGATGCCAGAACTGACAGAGCATCTCAACAGCACATACACCATGAAGTTGACATATGAGGAAGAGAGCTATCTCTCCCTTCCTGGACACACTTGTGATATGAAAGGAAGACGGAACAGTGAAACTCCTACTGTATCGGAAGAAGACGCACACATACCAATATCTGCACTTCACTTCTCACCATCCGTTATATCAGAAACTGGGGGTCATCAAAACGTTACTGGATAGGCGCAATAACATCGTATCAGAGCCAGAGGACAGAGAGGAACACATCACCAAGGCACTAGAAAGATGTGGATATCCAAGTTGGACCATAAAAAATTAAACAACAGCAATTTTAAAAGGGAACAACTAAAGAAAAAAGGAAAAGAACACAGAGTAATCCAAAGGTATGGTCATACTCCCGTATGTCAAAGGAGTAACAGATCTTATACAGTGGATTGCACATCGTGAGATTGCTACATCTGTTAGACGTCATCAAAACATCAGGAGATTACTAGTGCATCAAAAGGACAATGTGGAAGATAGTAAAACGACAGACTGTGTATACCAGAGCCCTTGTAAGAGCTGTAAGCACGCGTATATTGGCGAAACAGGGAGAACATTAGGAACAAGACTCGAAGAAAATTTGAAAACATCAAAACCTGACGATTGACCAGGGAACAGAAGAGAGAGTCAGCGACGATAGAGCATAAATCTGTAACAAAAACCATGCAGACAGGAACAATTGCATCCTAGACTGGAAGGGCACAAAAGTGATATTGACAGAGAGCGTAACAAAAATGCAAGATGGATCACAGAGACAGTAAGAATCCGAAAGGCAACTCCATTCATGAATCGAGACGAGGTGGGATACATACTGAGTTACGTATGGGACGGCCTGCTTGCCAAGACAACTGGCGAGCAGAGGAAGAACTAGTCGTCCCAGAATTCCTGATGAAGGCTGCCGATGGCAGTCGAAATGTTGAGTAAGTAATAAAAATAGTTGTGGTTGAAGAAAATAATAATTCATAGGTATCTCCATATGTGTGCCATGTTTTCGTAAAATGACTATGTAACAACTTGCCGCTGTATACAACTAGCCCAGGTCTCCCCTAATATCTCTTATATGTGCTGTGCAAGTACATTTCAAATTCTAGCAGCTCACCAAACATCCAATTGTCTGTTGTTGGTGTGTCGCGTATCCAGTAGTGCCTATAACTATGATTGGGAATCCGATACGGCTATGGCTGTATATTCGATCCCGCTATAGTAATCAGTGTTTAGCTTTATCTGTGGCATCGACATACAAGCAGTTATGCAGTTATGCCTGCAGGCCATTAATTCTGTGTTGCACAATTTGAAAAAGCGCCTTTATGAACATTAGCATAATGCCTTCGCCTATAGCGTCCACCACGCTACGACAACTCACGCGCGCTGCCAGTGTTGCCATGGTTACGGGTGGGTCTTAAGGTTTGAGTGTGATTGTATTTTTATGTTATCGTTTGTGTGCGAATTGTTGAGTTCGTGCGTATTTATGAATGCGGACGCAAGCTGTCTAGACATATGCTTTTTTAATTAAGCATGTTTGTTTCTAGGTTACATATGATTTCGCGATACAATACCGTAGTAGTAGCAGCAGCAGCAGCAGCAGCAGCAGCAGCAGCAGCAGCAGCAGCAGCAGCAGCAGCAGCAGCAGCAGCAGCAGCAGCAGCAGCAGCAGCAGCAGCAGCAGAACAAGGACAAGAAGAACAAGCAGCAGCAGCAGCAGCAGCAGCAGCAGCAGCAGCAGCAGCAGCAGTAGTAGTATATGATGTGCAGCCGGAAGTTCGAGGGGTTCGAACTCCGAATGAACCCCGCTTTTGAGAGCATGTTTTTCAAATGCAACATTTTAAGAAATCATCCCATAACTCTGATTACTGCGATGTCGTCAAAGGACATATGTTATGCTTGATCACCTAAACAAATAACCAGCAGCGGTACATATGAAACTTGGGGTGGCTAATATGAGAGCTACTTTTAGTCCTAATATGAATGGAACTACTAAATTAGATAAGAGCATCCTAATTTATTTCTTTACAATTCATATCGTTTGTATTTTCTTCTTATAGCAGTTGCTTTAGTGTTTGTATTTAGAAGTGCAAATGAAGCATTAGGTTATCGTTATTTTCTACAAATGCACATGTACATAAGGAACATAAAACTAACTCTTTCTTCGTTTCCTTTCTTTCATCGTCATGTTCGTAGCTACCATTTCGGGAGATACAATTAATTGTAATATGACTGCCACCCAAAGTAAAACACTCCAGACTGCCACCTAAAGCAACACACTCCAGACGAACACCCAAAGCAACACACTCCAGACAGCCACCCAAAGTAACACACTCCAGACAGGCACCCAAAGTAACACACTCCAGACGACCGCCTAAAGCAACACACTCCAGACGACAACCCAAAGTAACACACCCCAGACAGCCACCCAAAGTAACACACTCCAGACAGCCACCCAAAGTAACACACTCCAGACAGCCACCCAAAGTAACACACTCCAGACGACCGCCTAAAGCAACACACTCCAGACGACCACCCAAAGTAACACACTCCAGACGACCACCCAAAGTAACACACTCCAGATGGCCACCCAAAGTAACACACTCCAGATGGCAGCTGCACTGCTCAAAGAAGTCTGCTTAGATGTGAAGATGCGACAGATCCAAGTTAGCTTCCAGGAATTGCTACTGTTGTGTGCAACCAACAAGTAGAACGACCTACGGGTGTTATTGTGACTATCAATGCTGTTTTCTAAATTTCATCCAAGCGATTTATTCAAATATACTTCATTTGATTTGATGATACGGACTGATAACATTTCGCCAGGGTAACAAACATATTTGTTTTATATAAATCTCTCTATGTGCCAATTTCTGACATATCGCGAAACATAATAAACATAATTATACATATTATAAATGCTATAAAGTTTGTATGTAATTAGATACATGTATTAGGGTGTAAAGCTATTATTTTGTGTTGTTGTTACTATCTTAAGCCAACTGGTCTACTGTTGGGTTTCAAAGTTTCAAAATGGTCAGTTTTATTAGGGCATTAACAGATGCAGGACACATTGAACATACAGGGTATTGACCAAGACGTTTCACTGTCTAATCCTTCTGTTTGCCATCCTGCACTAGTTGCATAATGCCCCTTATCCAGTTTACATGGATTTTTCTTCGAGTTAATGCTACGTCCTCTAGATGCCAGGTTACTGTGCCGCGTAGTTGGTGCTTCTTGGTTCAGCATTTCGAGTAATCAGAGTTATTTACAGAGTTGTATGTGACCTGGACTCGTTTAAACCTGCAGAGTGGTGTGATTGTATGACTTTATTTACGTAAGTGAATCTATTCTGAAACGGATGACGTTATGATTATCTTAAACTTAGATTCTTGGGCAAAGCTGCGTATGTTGACCTTTAGCTATATATCTCAATTTATTAAATTGGCCATAAACGTTTTTGTTTCCCATGGCTGAAAAAACATTGCAAATGCTCCGAAATCATCTCTCACCACGATTGAATCTGTATTTGATTGACAATTGTTTCCAAAAGCAAATGTTGGCGACATCTGCTCTTGTACAAAACAGTCATTGTTTTGTATGAATATATGACTCGCATACGTTACTCTCATGTACCAATGTATTGTTGTAGATGAAATAGATGGTAACAATAACTTCCTTATCCCCAACATATGACGGAAGCTGAGTGAGCAGTGACGTAAAGTGAGCAGTGACGTAAAGTGAGCAGGGACGTAAAGTGAGCAGTGACGTAAAGTGAGCAGTGACGTAAAGTGAGCAGTGACGTAAAGTGAGCAGTGACGTAAAGTGAGCAGGGACGTAAAGTGAGCAGTGACGTAAAGTGAGCAGTGACGTAAAGTGAGCAGTGACGTAAAGTGAGCAGTGACGTAAAGTGAGCAGGGACGTAAAGTGAGCAGTGACGTAAAGTGAGCAGTGACGTAAAGTGAGCAGTGACGTAAAGTGAGCAGTGACGTAAAGTGAGCAGGGACGTAAAGTGAGCAGGGACGTAAAGTGAGCAGTGACGTAAAGTGAGCAGGGACGTAAAGTGAGCAGGGACGTAAAGTGAGCAGTGACGTAAAGTGAGCAGTGACGTAAAGTGAGCAGGGACGTAAAGTGAGCAGGGACGTAAAGTGAACAGGGACGTAAAGTGAGCAGTGACGTAAAGTGAGCAGGGACGTAAAGTGAGCAGTGACGTAAAGTGAGCAGGGACGTAAAGTGAGCAGGGACGTAAAGTGAGCAGGGACGTAAAATGAGCAGGGACGTAAAGGGTACACATTTGCCAAAACGCACTTTCCCTCATTGTATTCAAACAATTCATTGTGCACCACTATTAAGTCAATGTGATTGTCATCCAGTGGCTATTGTGAGGAACCTACAGGCCACATTTCATGAAGATACATCAACTATTTGTTAAAAAGATACCCGACTGAAACGCTTCATCAACAGGCCATCTATTTAGCCTCCTGAGTAAAAGTTGGAGGGTTCCCTCTGGTGTAAGCCAAACAGAATTCCATCTGGTGCTGGCAGATTCAACGCTAAAATGCACAAACTTGGATACAGAGATGACCCCGTGTGTGTCTGCGGTGACCCCCCCCCCCCCAACTGCCGACCACCTACTGGAATGCCCAGCATGCCCGTCTGTATGCGACGACGACATCCTGGCAGTCACCGAAGCAGCAGTGACATGGCTCAGCCACCGAGGTGATGTATAGTGGAAGTATACGAAATAATACATATTTGTTAAAGAAAATCTGCACAGTGCGCTATTTTTGATACTGTCTTAGTCCCACGTCAGCTTTTGTTAGTATCAAAACCTGCACTGCAATGATATGAAGCAACAAAAGTTGGAATGTCCTCAAAAAAGATGCCCAAATAATATTAGTAATAATGCATTCCAACTGATATAGTTATTAAATATATTAAACATCCAAGTTGAAACCAAAAAGCCAATTTTGTCTAAGTATGTAGGTTTACAATATGTGGTCATCATAAACTGGTGCTTGTTATTTTCCTTCCATTAAAAAATGTAATCTCCAGAATACCAACATCCCAATACAAAACAGTAATACACCAGTGGTATGGTATTTGCTATTCAGCAAACTTTCCGATGTGTTCGAATGTGTTATGTGTTTAAACATGGTTCTAACTGCTTTTGTGAATTTGTGTGTATTAAGTGGAATGTCCTCTCCAGATCGGCATCAAACTGCAATGATTTATCATCATTTACATAACTTATCAATGTTCAGCATATAAATGTATTTTAAGCGCCTCCGAATGGATTTATCTAGATTTATGGCGCTATACAAATGTTCTTCTTATTTTATCTTATCTTATCATACATATGTATACATAACTATATTCAATGTCCCTGTATTGGCTTTGGTTATATCAGAGTAGACGTGCATAATCATAAAGTATGTAGACATCACCTATGCAAGTATAACTTGCTATAATATAATATTCTGTTTACGGTCCTCACGGGTCATGACTGATATGAAGAAGCTGATTAAGGGGTAACTAGTTCGAACTGTATTATTAAAAAAACAATTAAATAGTGTTGTGCGTACGTCAAGTATCTAGTTTGCTTCGAACGATTGTATGGTGTGTCTCATAGAATGGAAAACTAGAGAAAATAACAAGGCTATTACATGCGTTAAAACGATGTTCTCAATAGGATATTTACGACTCTGTTGACATGTCAGTAAACACGACAATTGTATTTAGCCCGTGTTTAGTTAATATTGGAAAATAATGTGGTTAGTGGAGACGTTCAGATAAAAAAAAAAATTTATAAGAAGCTTGCCAACCATAAAATGTGAAAAATAAGAAATATTACACTTTTCAGTACATTAATCGTTTCTGTTTGTAATAATTGTCATTCCATGTTGTTGTAGAGTTAAGAATGTCGATATGGATCAATTACCATAATAGCATATCATGCCGTAAACAAATGTCCTGTCCAGATTTTCTCTTGTAGCAGTTCTTCGTGTAGATTTGGGCATTACTGTTATACTAATATGATATCTTACAATTATGTTTTGAATACATTTGAAGCTCTGATGAAATATCAAGACAACTTAACAATGTATTTGCCTGTTTTATCAATGCATTTAGTTAATATTAAAAATTAGTGAGGTTGATTAAGAATGTTATATAACATTAATCTGGTTTTCAATGTTTTAGGAAGGCCCATATTTTAGAATATTGGGTGTAAATACGGAAATATGATTCTTTTGGATCAAACAACTGTTCATCTACGCAATCAGTTGATCACTCCTGCAAGAAAACGTAGGCAGCTCCGGTTATCTAATTAGTTTATTCTTATATATTAGCCTCGAAGTTAAGATAAATGTCGGAACGCCCTCATTGTTAGCGTTAAATCTACAGGACATATAATATCATTCCGACATCTCAAGACCCACCTTTTGTCCTCGTTGATTCTTCTTAGTTCCTCATTTAACTGTTGGTGATTCAACATTATACATTGATTTTTGATCATTTAATCCGTTTTAACGCACTGCTGAGCACTGATTCTCGAAGATGTCGGCGCAATATATTGTTTTCTTATTGTAGTATATTGTTTTATTTAGTACTGCAAGTTGCATAAGAATAGTTAGCATATACCTAATACCATAATAATATCTTGAGTGTCAAATAAATGTTCTCTTCATATTGCTAATTTTACATCTTAACTTTGAGGCTAATATTTAGGAAATTTATGTAACGTCATGCTCTTCAAATGTCAGTATTAATGTAATATCATAAAATAACATGAACACATTATCTGTCGCCCACAGAAGTGTTGCTCAACGTGACCTGTGCATATTCACCAACAATACATAATACACTCCAGATACAATGTAGGGTAACGCAGTGTCGGAGCGATACCACAACAAATTTGCTTACGAAGTATCTGATTATTAGAAAACTAAAACGACTCAGCTGTGTCTCGGTGGCGAAGTTCATTAACGCTGCAGTTGCGTTCTCTAACTCCGCCAGGATAAAATCGTTTATTCATCCTCATTCGCCAGATGGAGCGTAAGTCGTAATGTGTAACCGTGTTCTCTTGGAGCAGTTTTTCATGTAGAATGTTTTCCAGCACGGAAAGGCATCAACTAACAATGTTGTATAGTATGCGTGTGTGCGTGCGTGCGTATGTGTTCGTGTGTTCGTGTGTGTGTGTGTGTGTGTGTGTGTGTGTGTGTGTGTGTGTGTGTGTGTGTGTGTGTGTGTGTGTGTGTGTGTGTGTGTGTGTGTGTGTGTGTGTGTGTGTGTGTGTGTGTGTGTGTGTGTGTGTGTGAGTCTGTGCGTGCGTTATTGCTTATATGGGCGTGATTGCTTATATGTATATGCGCGCATCCATGTATCCATGTATCCATCCATGCATGCATCCATGCATGCATCCATGCATGCATGCGTGTATCCATGCATGCATGCAGGTATGCGGCGAGGCCACACACAAACCAGTAACACAATTAGTAAATAAGAAAAAGTAATTAAACATTATGATAGAAGATATTGACCATCACATAATCATGGGCCAACAAATACATGGCGGATGCTGAATTAGGACTGACAGGATACGTCATGTCTATGAGAGATCGAATAGGAAGGAGAGGTGGAGTTGTTTTACATATTAAAGATATATCCAGGCTTGCGAAATAAAATTAGAAACAGATTGTGATGAAGCTGTTTGGTACAATGTAGTTACAAGATATTCAACATTAACTACTGGATTAGTTTACCAAAGTCCACACATAAACGAAGAGGATAACACAAATATACAACACGCTATAAAGGAAGCGAGTAAAGGGGAATGTATCATAATGGGATACTCTAACCACGGACACAGAGAGTGGAGAGAGTACAGGGGGTGAGGACCAACAGTTTATATTTTAAATTCAGGATAACTTCCTTACCCAACATCATCCAGGGGAGAGAATGCATTAGATTTAGTTTTGTCTTCATTAAATGAATTAGTGGACAATGTCAAAATATATGAGCCATTGGGTAACACTGACCATAATCAAATACATTTTGACTTCAAAGTAAAATCAGAAAGCACAAATAAAAAAATACAGGAGAAACTTTCACAAAGGTAAATATAAAGATATGAGAAAATGTTTATCAAAGCTAGATTGGAATAAAATGCTGAGGAATAAGATCGCAATTGAATGTTGGAACATTCTAAAATATGAAATTGAGATTATCATTAATCAATTTGTTCCCTTGAAAAAAGGATAAAGGTCTATAAAGATACACTTGTCAAAAGAAGCTATTAGAAAAATAGCGTACAAGCAAATTATGTGTGGAGGGTTTATAGGCGTACCAGAAAGGATGAAGACGACACAATTTACAAAGAGGCACTTAATGCAGCTATGAATGAAATGAGACAATCTAAAAGAAGAGCAAAACTTAGCAGGTAACATACAAATGTCAGGAGAAACAAAACGTACAAGACAAGGTTGGACCTCTAGAAGACAGTGCTGGAAATTATAATATCACACGTTTTTTAATGGCGGAAGACCTAAATGGATACTTCAGTTCAGTGTTTACAAAAGAGGATATTAGTTCATTACCAGTTCCAGATGTTAAATGTCAGGAGGCTAAATCGGACTGTTTAGGGCAGTTAATTGTAACTCCAGAAATGGTAGCTAAGAAAATAAAGACAACGAAGGACAATAAATCACCTGGAGTGGATGGAATTCCTCCAAAACTATTAATGGAAACAATAGAACAAATTAGAATGCCACTTGCAAGAGTGTTCAGTTTGTCATTAAAAGAGGGTGTGGTTCCTTTTGAATGAAAAGAAGCAAACATCATACCATTATTTAAACAGGGTTCGAGAAATAAGCCATATAATTACAGACCAGTGAATTTAACATCATTGATTTGTAGATTATTAGAAAGCTTAATTAAAAACCATATGGTGGACTTCTTTGTTAGTCATAAATTATTAATTCCATCTCAACATGGATTCCTAAAAGCGAGGTCATGTTTAACAAATATTTTATGTTTTTTGCTTGAAGACATCACTAAGTGGGTAGACGAGGGATCACCAGTAGGTATTATGTACTTAGATGTTCATAAAGCTTTTGGCAAATTGCCACATTACTACTTAAATTAAAAGACCATGGTATCGGGGATGGCATAATCGACTGGATAAAGCAATATCTGACTGACAGCAGAAAGCGTGTTGTAGTAGATGTGGAGGTTTCAAAATGGAACTCAGTTTTGAGTGGGGTAACACAAGGATCAGTATTATGACCTTTATTATTCTTAGTATATATCAATGACTTGAACGATAATATAACAAGCAACGTACTGAAATTTGCGTATGATACAAAAGTGTTTAGAATGGTTAACAATTATGGTGATAAACAACATTTACAATACGATGTAGATAAATTAGTTAAATGGTCTGAGAAATGGCAGATGTTATTCAATTTTAGGAAATGCAAATGCATACATACAGGACATGGGAACTTGGATGTAAACTATAAAAGGGGAGATACTGTTCTACTGCAAGTGCTATAAGTGACACACTTCTTCTTGCCGTTTTCAACATCAAGACAGTGTTCATATTTTATGTTTGGCTATGTTTTGTGTTGTGTTGATGTTGTTGAAAAATGTGTAAATGTATATATCTAACATGTCTATTGGTTCAGTTGTTATTTTTGCTGGTCTTCTTGTTCTTGTTCTTGTAAAGAATTTGTTCCATTCATGGATTGTCCTCTGTGACAACGAATACTTCCTGATATTCAAACTATGCTGATCGTTTACTAATGTCCTCTAGTTCTATTATCTTTCTTAAGTAAAAACGAAAATTCTATCAATATTTTTATAGCCATCCAATATCTTAGAAACATAAAGTTGAACTCCTCTTAACCGCCTTGTCTCTAGGGTTGTTAAACCACGTTCTTTCAGTCGTTCTTCTTAATTTAGGTCTCTCGTTTCTGTAATCGTATTAGTTGCTCTCTGTATTCTTTCAAGCGTATCTATATCCTTCTTACGATATGGTCTACAAGCTTGTATTCAGTATTCTAAATGAGGCCTAATTATTGCTTTATACAGAGGTATAATTGGCTTTTTTCTTTTATGTTATATTTCTCATAATCAACAGAATAATTTGATTACCGTTTGAAGTTGCAATACCATGCTGCTCCGAAACTTTCATATCAGCACTTATTGTTACACCTAAGTCCTTTTCTTTTTAGTTTATAAGGTCTTTTTTCAACAACATCAACACAACACAAAGAATAGCCAAACATAAAATATAAACACTGTCTTGATGTTGAAAACGGCAATAAGAAGTGTGTCACTTATAACACTTGCAGTAGTACCTAGAACAGTATCTCTCCTTTTATAGTTTACATCCAAGTTCCCATGTGTCACTGTATGTAGGCATTTACATTTCCTAAAATTGAATAACATGTGCCATTTCTCAGACCATTTAACTAATTTATCTACATCGTATTGTAAATGTTGTTTATCACCATAATTGTTAACCATTCTAAACACTTTTGTATCATACGCAAATTTCAGTACGTTGCTTGTTATATTATCGTTCAAGTCATTGATATATACTAAGAATAATAAAGGTCATAATACTGATCCTTGTGTTACCCCACTCAAAACTGAGTTCCATTTTGAAACCTCCACATCTACTACAACACGCTGTCTGCTGTCAGTCAGATATTTCTTTATCCAGTCGATTATGCCATCCCCGATACCATGGTCTTTTAACTTAAGTAGTAATGTGGCAATTTGCCAAAAGCTTTATGAAAATCTAAGTACATAATACCTACTGGTGATCCCTCGTCTACCCACTTAGTGATGTCTTCAAGCAAAAAACATAACATATTTGTTAAACATGACCTCGCTTTTAGGAATCCATGTTGAGATGGAATTAATAATTTATGACTAACAAGGAAGTCCACCATATGGTTTTTAATTAAGCTTTCTAATAATCTACAAATCACTGATGTTAAATTCACTGGTCTGTAATTATATGGCTTATTTCTCGAACCCTGTTTAAATAATGGTATGATGTTTGCTTCTTTTCATTCATAAGGAACCACACCCTCTTTTAATGACAAACTGAACACTCTTGCAAATGGCATTCTAATTTGTTCTATTGTTTCCATTAATAGTTTTGGAGGAATTCCATCCACTCCAGGCGATTTATTGTCCTTCGTTGCCTTTATTTTCTTAGCTACCATTTCTGGAGTTACAATTAACTGCCCTAAACAGTCCGATTTAGCCTCCTGAAATTTAACATCTGGAACTGGTAATGAACTAATATCCTCTCTTGTAAACACTGAACTGAAGTATCCATTTAGGTCTTCCGCCGTTAAAAACCCCTGTGATATTATATTTCCAGCACTGTCTTCTAGAGGTCCAACCTTGTCTTGTACGTTTTGTTTACTCCTGACATATGCATAAAAACTCTTGCTGTCATTTTTATGTTACATGCTAGTTTTTGCTCATAGCTTCTTTTAGATTGTCTGATTTCAGTTGTAGCTGCATTAAGTGCCTCTTTGTAATTTGCATTGTCTTCTTCCTTTCTGGTACGCCTATAAACCCTCCACATAGTTTGTTTTAACACTATTTTTCTAATATCCTCTTTTGACAAGTGTTTCTTTCTACACCATTTTCCTTGTTTTTGGAAGGGAACAAATGTATCGATGATACTCTCAATTTTAGAATATTCCGACATTCAATTGCGGTCTTATTCATCAGCATGTTATTCCAATCTAGCTTTGCTAAGTATTTTCTCATATCTTTGTAGTTACCTTTGTGGAAGTTTCTCTTGTACGTTTTCTTATTTTTACTTTCTGATTTTACATTGATGTCAAAATGTATTTGATTACGGTCACTGTTACCCAATGGTTCAAATATGTTTACATTGTCCACTAATTTTTTTTGTGATGACAAAACTATATCTAATACATTTTCTCCCCTGGTTGGTTCTAGCACGTACTGAGTAAGAAAGCTATCCTGGATTAAAAATAGAAATTGTTTGTCCTCAATTCCTGTGCTCTCTAGATAATTCCATTGTATGTGTCCATGGTTAAAATATCCCATTATGATACATTCCCCTTTACTAACTTCCTTTATAGCGATTTCTATTTTTTTTTTTTCCTCTTCGTTTATGTTTGGACTTTGGTAAACTAATCCAATAGTTAATTTTGAATTTCCTGAAACAATTTTGCATCAAACAGCTTCATCGCAATCTACTTTCCTTTCTAGTTTTATTTCATAAGCCTGAATAGATTCTTTAACATATAAAATAACTCCCCCGCCCCTTCTTCCTATTCGATCATTCCTAAACATCATGTATCCTGTCAGTCCTAATTCAGCATCTGTTATATCTATGTAGGCCCATGATTCAGTTATACCAATTATGTGAGGGTCAATATCTTCTACCATAATGTTTAATTCGTTTTTCTTATTTACTATGCTCCTTGCATTTAAACATACGCATCTATAACCTTTTTCAGATATGTTTTTCGGACGATTTGATATTGGTTTATCTGTGCTAGTGGCATGTTGTTCTGCTTGAGACACCTCTAGGTAACCCCCCTGCACTTCTAGTTTAAAGAATGTTTACTTCCAAAAATAGTTGTCATTGTACAAATGTCATTATCTACTGCTGCTGAAAGTTCGTCCGCGAATACTGCTGCCCCCTTTCCACTTAGATGAAGCCCATCCTTCATGTACATATCAGCCCTCCCAACAAAACTTCCCCATAAATCCACAAATCCTAATTCCTCTTCCCTACATAGCTTCTGGACTAACGTGTTAATTGCCATCCCCCGAAAATTTCGATATTTGTGACCCCTCCTGCCCATTACAGGTAAAATCCCTGACAATATTACCTGCTCAACCCGCGTCTGTTTTAGTGTACTGACCAACTGCCTATATTTCCTAACTATGGCAGTTGTACCTTGCCTTTCTACGTTATTTGTCCCTACGTGTATTAAAACAGATCCACCCTTACCCGAACCTACGATGTTTTTTACCCTCTCAGTTATCGCCTCTATTTTGGCTCCAGGCAAGCAGACCACCACATCATCTCCCTTGTTTAAGATTCTGTCGGTCTTCCTTACTATCGAATCCCCCACAAACACCCTCGCTCTCTTCCTCACCCCCTCTATCACTGCTGCAGAATAACTCTTCCGTTCGATCCCTTCCATCACATTCTGTCCTGACCCCTTCCCTCCCGTCTCCTTCGCTCCTGTCTCCCGCACTTCCCACTCCTTTGCTCTTGTCTCTCCCACTCCCCTCTCCTTCACTCTGGTTGTTTTCCCTCCCGTCTCCCCCACTCCCTTCTCCTTCCCTCCTGTCTCCCCTACTCCCCTCTCCTTCACTCCAGTTGTCTTCCCTCCCGTTCCTTTCCTTCCCGTCTCCTTACGTCCTGTCTCTCTACGACCTGTCACCTTCCCTCCTCTCAGCTTCCTCCCAGGCTGAGGTGTGCTCTCCCTAGCATCTCTTGTGTCTTTCCCCACTTTATCATCTACTGTTCCCCCACCGGAACTACTGGCACAACCCCCCCCTGTTCCCTTCCCACCATTGCCACATCGAGCAGCCTCAGTTCTTCCAACTCCACCTCTAGTTCCTTCATCTTCGTACATCCCCTACACTCAAAACTAAAACTATCTGCCTGGACCTCAGCCCAGGACTTCTCGCACCCAGACTTGACGAAGTCCACACAGTTACTGCAACTGCCACAAATTAAGTGCCTTGTGGCCTTTAACTGCCGTTTGCACGGCGCCATCATACAATTTAGTTTTAATTAGTTTGCTACGTTAGCCTTGAATAAGGCTGTTTTTGTGATCAAAAGAGCACTTTAGGCTAATATACTTGCTAACTATGTCTTCTATTAAGCTCGCATGAGGAAAAAAACCTGCCACCTAGCGAATACGGAGAACATTGTGTAACAAAACAACGAAATCAGTGTGTACAAATTTACGCTAAAATCCTGCTGTTAATTCCTTTTTACCGAAAACGTTTACTACAACTATATCAGATATTACCTTATGTATGTAATTTAAGTAAATATATCACTTTATCTTATATATATATATTAGCCAATGTAAACGATAGTTCGATGCACGAGTTGAATTCACGACCTGTAAACAAACTCCCTTTTATCACTATTTGAGTTTGAATCCGGGAAAAAATACTACCTCTGTTAACTAAAACGGTTTCTTAATATATGTCTACAAGAAGTTTGTGAACAATATATGTATAATAGTAATACTTATTCTAACCAATATTCCAATGTTACTGACTATTCACTATGCTATCTCAATTTTCGAATGGTAAACAACCCTATTAACGCTCGCTGACTTCCCTGACAGAGTCCGAAACTAACTTACTCTAAAATACTCCCTCTGACTAATAATTAACAAAACCTGTTTCCTAATATATGTCTACAATACGTTTGTGTATAATATATATATATATATACTATTGCATATATATATATATATATATATATATATATATATATATATGTATATGTATATGTATATATATATATATATATATATATATATATATATATATATATATATATATATATATATATATATATATATATATATATATATATATATATATATATATATATATATATATATATATATATATATATGCAATAGTAATACTTATTCTATTTGATATACCGCGTTTTTCTGTAAATGATCTACACCAAATTCAAGTCCCTGCACCAAGTCCAAATAGCCGGAAGTGTGTCATCTGCATACATTATAAATTTTAAATATGCTAATGGCTTGTGAGAAGTCATTTATATATATATATGATAAATAGTAATGGCCCAAGGATTGAACATTGTGGGACACCACCTGCTATTGGAAGAATTTCATACTTTATTTCTTCAATTTCAATAGACTTTTTACGATTATTTAAATATGTTTTGAACAGAAGTAGACCTGCATCATCAATGCCAGAATATCACAATTAATTTAATAAAATGGTGTCGTCAAAGGTGTCAAAAGCTTTAGAAAGATCGAAACATATGTTAATTGGAAAGTCATTTTTATCCATTTGATTACAATACAGGTGGTGTAACTGCTAGCAGCGTGAATATGCTTAAAAACAAGGTTGGCACATATCTCAGGAGGGCGGATTACACATCGATTAAACATGTCGGACTCTCGATAAGCCAATGGATTCCTTGTCCACTTGCCACCTGGGCCTTTGCATTGGATGGCAATCTTGTTAAAGCTAGTTAAATCTGGTTAAAGAAGATATTGTGTGAGGCTGTGCAGAAAATCGATGTAATGCTATCGCCACATGGTCGCTGGAGTTGGTGGACTTGTGTTAATGGCGACATCTCAAATAAACCAGAGATAGTTTATTGAGGACTTCAGCAATCGCGCAGTATTCTAGGTCTGGTCCTTTTGTCAACAAACATAGCAAGTTGTAACTGGCGTCATTACATGTTTAATTCAATAAATAATGACGTATTGGAAAAGGAGTTAACTAAAGCATACTACTTAAGTACTATTCAACCCAACCAATGAAAGCAGAATGAACATATAACGGCAATTATTTAGCAAGTACGTCTACCTTTTATTATTGGAGCATCAGTGTTGTTAGGTTCAATGGTAAGAAAGAAATTGTAACTACTAGTAGTAGTTTGAAATGTGTGCAGGCTAATTATAATTTCGCGTGCTTAATTTCAATGATTCAGGCCATAAACATATAAACACGTAGAATTTGTGTTGATACAAGCGATGTTTTAAAAGACCGCCGTTCAGAAATAACTATGATTTATCCGACCGATTAATCTTTATCGACTTCCTAGTTTTTCATTTCGGCCAACTCAAGAAATACGTCTTCAAATAATTTTTCCTCACCGTTATTTAACGAATACTATAGAAAAAACATTCAGAAACTGTATGGGACAAACCTGTATGGTTAGCTTCTGAATGCATTTATCTAGAACCAGTGTTATTGTATTCATTACGGATGTGTCCTTTCGTTCTTGTTACCTTCTTCGATACTATCCTAAGTTGCTATATACCCAGTCCTTAGGACCGCTCAAAGCATTTTCATCTGGCAGATTTGTTCATCCTAACTTGACTTTTGCGGGGTGTATTCAGTCAGGTCACCGTTGTTGCGCAAACGATATTCGTTCACATCAATCCAAGGTTAAAAGTAATGTTTTCGGCGTATGGTGCTGGATACGAATTATGCGAATACCGTGGATAGCACAAATAACAAACACAAATGTGTTAGAGCAAGTTGGGCAAACATGTTGGTGGACTGTAGATAGAGCCAATGCTGGGCATGGTAGAAAGCTAGAGGAGAAGACGACCCCTCTCTCAAATTGGAGAAAGATGATCAAGGGGTTCACCAGATGTCGGCCACGGCATGACAGATATTAGAATTACACGACTGTCTTTTATTCAGCTGAATGAACTTGAGCAACATCGAGAGAAAAAATTGTTCAGGCTTTGGACAGCAGTAAGAGGATGGACCCTAATGTTAGGCAAAATCAAGTCCTTGTCCGTCTTATTTTAATACCACAGTTTCCTAAATCAGACTTCCGTATTCCGGGCAGAATTGTTTTGCTGTCCTACAGTTTGTATGTTCCGGCTTTTATTAAGATAGATCCATAACAAAATACAGAGTCATTGTTTATCCACGTGATTGAAGACAGCCCCTCTGGGCTTAATGTAGACAGTAAAACAGCGGGATTACAGCCTGGAGACCTTAGGCTTAACAAGGAATTACGTACTTTGTGATTTGATTCATCGTCGTCTCGGGTGTTACGAAGCCCAAGCGGCTCGTAATCGAACCGACCGGCCAGCTGTGGCGTGTGCAGGTGCGTGTCCGTGTGCGGGTGCGGTGCGTCCATGTGTGCGTGCGTGCGTGCGTGCGTGCGTGCGTGCGTGCGTGCGTGCGTGCGTGCGTGCGTGCGTGCGTGCGTGCGTGCGTGCGTGCGTGCGTGCGTGCGTGCGTGCGTGCGTGCGTGCGTGCGTGCGTGCGTGCGTGCGAGGTGTTACCGCTTTGGGGAGAAAGTGATGAAACTATAACTGATGAAATCATAGTGAAAGCATTCTAGGTGCACACGTTCGGGCAATTATTGTGCACGTTTCGGAAGTCGAAGTCGAACTTCATTGCAAAGTGTGCGGGTGCGGTGCGTCCATGTGTGCGTGTGTGCGTGCGTGCGTGCGTGCGTGCTTGCGTGCGTGCGTGCGTGCGTGCGTGCGTGCGTGCGTGCGTGCGTGCGTGCGTGCGTGCGTGCGTGCGTGCGTGCGTGCGTGCGTGCGTGCGTGCGTGCGTGCGTGCGTGCGTGCGTGCGTGCGAGGTGTTACCGCTTTGGGGAGAAAGTGATGAAACTATAACTGATGAAATCATAGTGAAAGCATTCTAGGTGCACACGTTCGGGCAATTATTGTGCACGTTTCGGAAGTCGAAGTCGAACTTCATTGCAAAGTGTAGAAGAAAAACGCAACAAATTCCTCAAGGATATTATTCTGTTCATCTATGAACCGCACAACAAAGCTTTGCAGTTCCTGCCCACATTCAAGAAATTATTCTACATATTTCAGAAGTCGAAGCCAAACCTCATTAAAAATTGTAGAAGAAAAACGCAACAACTACCTCAAGTACATTATGTTGTTCATGTATAAATCGAAGAACATGGATGTGACTTAATCAGTTAAGATGTTCCTTGGCTATAGAAAATGCGGAAGCATGTGAACATTCTGCAGATGGTATGGCTGAGACACTTAAATGGCGTAGCATAAGGGGATACACTCGCACCTGTTTGTAACTGTGTTTTATTATGCAATGAAATCTTCTGTGACGTGTGAAGGTGAATATTACACAGCACTAGGATTCAAAATTACATCTCGATATAACAGAAGGCATCCTGCAAAGTTGAAACTGACACTGATTTTACTGACGACATCGCTCTACGTTCTAGCACAATCAACAAAGTTGTAACTGACACTGATTTTGCTGACGACATCGCTCTACGTTCTAGCACAATCAACAAAGTTGTAACTGACACTGATTTTGCTGACGACATCGCTCTACGTTCTAGCACAATCAACAAAGTTGTAACTGACACTGATTTTGCTGACGACATCGCTCTACGTTCTAGTACAATCAACAAAGTTTTAACTGACACTGATTTTACTGACGACATCGCTCTACGTTCTAGCACAATCAACAAAGTTGTAACTGACACTGATTTTGCTGACGACATCGCTCTACGTTCTAGCACAATCAACAAAGTTGTAACTGACACTGATTTTGCTGACGACATCGCTCTACGTTCTAGCACAATCAACAAAGTTGTAACTGACACTGATTTTGCTGACGACATCGCTCTACGTTCTAGTACAATCAACAAAGTTTTAACTGACACTGATTTTACTGACGACATCGCTCTGCGTTCTAGTACAATCAACAAAGTTTTAACTGACACTGATTTTACTGACGACATCGCTCTGCGTTCTAGTACAATCAACAAAGTTTTAACTGACACTGATTTTACTGACGACATCGCTCTGCGTTCTAGTACAATCAACAAAGTTTTAACTGACACTGATTTTACTGACGACATCGCTCTACGTTCTAGTAAAATCAACAAAGTTTTAACTGACACTGATTTTACTGACGACATCGCTCTACGTTCTAGCACAATCAACAAAGTTTTAACTGACACTGATTTTACTGACGACATCGCTCTACGTTCTAGTACAATCAACAAAGTTTTAACTGACACTGATTTTACTGACGACATCGCTCTGCGTTCTAGCACAATCAACAAAGTTTTAACTGACACTGATTTTACTGACGACATCGCTCTACGTTCTAGCACAATCAACAAAGTTGTAACTGACACTGATTTTGCTGACGACATCGCTCTACGTTCTAGCACAATCAACAAAGTTGTAACTGACACTGATTTTGCTGACGACATCGCTCTACGTTCTAGCACAATCAACAAAGTTTTAACTGACACTGATTTTACTGACGACATCGCTCTACGTTCTAGCACAATCAACAAAGTTGTAACTGACACTGATTTTGCTGACGACATCGCTCTACGTTCTAGCACAATCAACAAAGTTGTAACTGACACTGATTTTGCTGACGACATCGCTCTACGTTCTAGCACAATCAACAAAGTTTTAACTGACACTGATTTTACTGACGACATCGCTCTACGTTCTAGCACAATCAACAAAGTTGTAACTGACACTGATTTTGCTGACGACATCGCTCTACGTTCTAGCACAATCAACAAAGTTTTAACTGACACTGATTTTACTGACGACATCGCTCTACGTTCTAGCACAATCAACAAAGTTTTAACTGACACTGATTTTACTGACGACATCGCTCTACGTTCTAGCACAATCAACAAAGTTGTAACTGACACTGATTTTGCTGACGACATCGCTCTACGTTCTAGCACAATCAACAAAGTTTTAACTGACACTGATTTTACTGACGACATCGCTCTACGTTCTAGCACAATCAACAAAGTTTTAACTGACACTGATTTTACTGACGACATCGCTCTACGTTCTAGCACAATCAACAAAGTTGTAACTGACACTGATTTTGCTGACGACATCGCTCTACGTTCTAGCACAATCAACAAAGTTTTAACTGACACTGATTTTACTGACGACATCGCTCTACGTTCTAGCACAATCAACAAAGTTTTAACTGACACTGATTTTACTGACGACATCGCTCTACGTTCTAGTACAATCAACAAAGTTTTAACTGACACTGATTTTACTGACGACATCGCTCTACGTTCTAGCACAATCAACAAAGTTTTAACTGACACTGATTTTAATGACGACATCGCTCTACGTTCTAGCACAATCAACGAAGTTGAAACTGACACTGATTTTGCTGACGACATCGCTCTACGTTCTAGCACAATCAACAAAGTTTTAACTGACACTGATTTTGCTGACGACATCGCTCTACGTTCTAGCACAATCAACGAAGTTGAAACTGACACTGATTTTGCTGACGACATCGCTCTACGTTCTAGCACAATCAACAAAGTTTTAACTGACACTGATTTTACTGACGACATCGCTCTACGTTCTAGCACAATCAACAAAGTTTTAACTGACACTGATTTTACTGACGACATCGCTCTACGTTCTAGCACAATCAACAAAGTTTTAACTGACACTGATTTTACTGACGACATCGCTCTACGTTCTAGCACAATCAACAAAGTTGTAACTGACACTGATTTTGCTGACGACATCGCTCTACGTTCTAGCACAATCAACAAAGTTTTAACTGACACTGATTTTACTGACGACATCGCTCTACGTTCTAGCACAATCAACAAAGTTTTAACTGACACTGATTTTACTGACGACATCGCTCTACGTTCTAGTACAATCAACAAAGTTTTAACTGACACTGATTTTACTGACGACATCGCTCTACGTTCTAGCACAATCAACAAAGTTTTAACTGACACTGATTTTAATGACGACATCGCTCTACGTTCTAGCACAATCAACGAAGTTGAAACTGACACTGATTTTGCTGACGACATCGCTCTACGTTCTAGCACAATCAACAAAGTTTTCACTGACACTGATTTTGCTGACGACATCGCTCTACGTTCTAGCACAATCAACGAAGTTGAAACTGACACTGATTTTGCTGACGACATCGCTCTACGTTCTAGCACAATCAACAAAGTTTTAACTGACACTGATTTTACTGACGACATCGCTCTACGTTCTAGTACAATCAACAAAGTTTTAACTGACACTGATTTTACTGACGACATCGCTCTACGTTCTAGCACAATCAACAAAGTTTTCACTGACACTGATTTTGCTGACGACATCGCTCTACGTTCTAGCACAATCAACGAAGTTGAAACTGACACTGATTTTGCTGACGACATCGCTCTACGTTCTAGCACAATCAACAAAGTTTTAACTGACACTGATTTTACTGACGACATCGCTCTACGTTCTAGTACAATCAACAAAGTTTTAACTGACACTGATTTTACTGACGACATCGCTCTACGTTCTAGCACAATCAACAAAGTTTTAACTGACACTGATTTTACTGACGACATCGCTCTACGTTCTAGCACAATCAACGAAGTTGAAACTGACACTGATTTTGCTGACGACATCGCTCTACGTTCTAGCACAATCAACAACATTTTAACTGACACTGATTTTGCTGACGACATCGCTCTACGTTCTAGCACAATCAACGAAGTTGAAACTGACACTGATTTTGCTGACGACATCGCTCTACGTTCTAGCACAATCAACAAAGTTTTAACTGACACTGATTTTACTGACGACATCGCTCTACGTTCTAGTACAATCAACAAAGTTTTAACTGACACTGATTTTACTGACGACATCGCTCTACGTTCTAGCACAATCAACAAAGTTTTAACTGACACTGATTTTACTGACGACATCGCTCTACGTTCTAGCACAATCAACAAAGTTGTAGCTTACACTGATTTTGCTGACGACATCGCTCTACGTTCTAGCACAATCAACAAAGTTGTAACTGACACTGATTTTGCTGACGACATCGCTCTACGTTCTAGCACAATCAACAAAGTTTTAACTGACACTGATTTTACTGACGACATCGCTCTACGTTCTAGCACAATCAACAAAGTTGTAACTGACACTGATTTTGCTGACGACATCGCTCTACGTTCTAGCACAATCAACAAAGTTGTAACTGACACTGATTTTGCTGACGACATCGCTCTACGTTCTAGCACAATCAACAAAGTTGTAACTGACACTGATTTTGCTGACGACATCGCTCTACGTTCTAGCACAATCAACAAAGTTTTAACTGACACTGATTTTACTGACGACATCGCTCTACGTTCTAGCACAATCAACAAAGTTTTAACTGACACTGATTTTACTGACGACATCGCTCTACGTTCTAGCACAATCAACAAAGTTGTAACTGACACTGATTTTGCTGACGACATCGCTCTACGTTCTAGCACAATCAACAAAGTTGTAACTGACACTGATTTTACTGACGACATCGCTCTACGTTCTAGCACAATCAACAAAGTTGTAACTGACACTGATTTTGCTGACGACATCGCTCTACGTTCTAGCACAATCAACAAAGTTGTAACTGACACTGATTTTGCTGACGACATCGCTCTACGTTCTAGCACAATCAACAAAGTTGTAACTGACACTGATTTTGCTGACGACATCGCTCTACGTTCTAGCACAATCAACAAAGTCAAAGAGCTACTGTAAATAGTTGAATCAACATGTAATTCAGTTGGCATCAACTCATGCAAACCAAAGCATGTTGCATTCAAGATTGATAACCGCCTTACTCAAACCACATCTGGTCAGAAACTTCAACAAGAGGACAACATATATCTAAATAACATTCCATATATTTAACCTGACCGATTGTTTTTGGTATTGGTGTTATTGGCGTTTTGCAGTATATAATACTTGGGTTTAATATGTTAATACGTTGTTAATGCTATTGTTATAATGGTTTTTTTAATAGGACATGATTGCTGCGATGAGAACGCAGCTGCACGACTATCCACGCCCGCTGAGTAGCTATCCCCTGGCGCAGGCCTTCCTCCGAGACACACATGCCCAGTCCTTAGTTGTCACTCAGAATAGATGCATCCGAACATAGCCCCACGTGATCATTCTGCGGGGGTATTCCATCCAGAAGCACGCAGTAAAAGAACGCGTTCTTTGCAGAAATGTCAACATGAAACCGACAGGTTGTGAAAATGCGTAGTGCTACCGAGTACTGAACGATAACATCAAACGAGCGCTCAAGTTAAATACGACTTACTACTGGCAATTATAGATGTCATCGACGTTTTCCTCCACCGGGAATGCTGCGCTTTACCGCATATCCATCAGTGCGCCGACAAAAACACATAGTGGCATACAGGTGCACTTCACTATTTAGAATACCTATTCATGAATTCACACATAACATGTCTCTGGAAAGTATTCAGCCAGGCAGCAATTACAGCTCGAAAATTGTTGAGTTGAATTGAGTAACCCCTTTCCGGACTAAGGTACTTATATCTGCATATTAATGGTCTAGAACACAATGGTCTAGGACTAATGGGTTCACCCTAAATATGCCCGTATGTGATTTCATAATAAATCATGATGCTTGAAAATGCTTTATAAATGCTCATTTTTTAAATTACGCTCATCCATAGTATTCATACATAACCTATATATTTACGTCAATCAACATTAATGATCAATAACACTCTCTCAGCTTGACATAGTATATATTGCCTATCCAAACTGTAGCTGCATGGCTGGAATCAACGAGATATGAAGATAAATGCTCTCAGGTTGGGGGTCCCACCACCACAGACAGAGGTGGGCGTATGTTCCTGATCACTCGGCTGTTAACGCAGCCGCATTAAAGCAAAGCATTTTTTCCCGTTTTCTCATTTGTCCATTAGCACGGCGTTTTTGCAGTCTATCAATCTCACTGGAATGACAGCAACCATCAGCAAACCAGTCTGTGTTGTTCCCAAGCAGCAATGAATCGCAGAAAGATTGCTCACAGCAACAACCATTTGGATTGTTCATTATGTAATTGTACATATAAATATTAACGATTATTTAACACGTTTTACCGAAATTGCCACCCAAAGAAATAAAACAGATGGCAAGTGGACAAGGAAGCCATTGGCTTTTCGAGAGTGCAATGACATAAACATGCAATGGCATAGACATGTGTATATTTAAGACACAGAATGACTAAAACGCATTTTAAGCAGTTATCTAACTACCTATCTCTATACAAAATTGACAAAATTGACAATGGCATTTCAGCATGTTTTTAATCAGCCGTGCAATTATGTAAGCCTAATAATCTACGACAACCGATGATTAGTCACGAATAGGGACATGTTTTGCAAGTACGTTGACCATGGCTGGTTACGTTGTTTAGTCCTTATTATAAACCTGTGTTTGGTTGTCAAACTGGCTGTATATTAGTTTTCAGTCTACGGCATCTTTGTGAATCAGTGTCTATATACAGAGACTCCACGTCTCACTACTTTTTGGAAGTTCTCACGATTGTTCACAAATTTCTTTTCTTAATTGCACGATCTTACGACTTCATTTATTCTTCACACAAAACATGCAACGAATTGTGTACTAAAATGAATTAGTTGACAATGTTAACTTACACGAACCTTTGGGATCAAGTGACCATAACCAAATCCATTTTAATATAAAAGTAAAAACAGGGAATACATATAAAAACAATGGAGGAGGAACTTCAACAAAGGCAAATATAAAGAGATGAGAACATATCTAGTAAATATAGATTGGAATAACTTGCTGAAGAACACGACAGAAACAGAATGCTGGACTTGTTTAAAATATGACATTGAAGGCATTATTGAGAAATTTGTTCCATTAAGAAAACAAGGGAAAAGGTTTAGGAAGAAACTCCTGTCAAAAGAGGCTATTAGAAATATTGCTCAAAAACAGATCCTGTGGGGGTATATAAACACACTGGAAATGTAGAAGACAACACAAACTACAAAGAGGCACTTAACCTAGCTACAACTGAAATTAGAAAATCTAAAAGAACCTTTGAGTAAACATTGGCAGGTAATATAAAAAATGAGAGCAAGAGTTTCTATACTTATGTAAGGAATAAACAGAAAGTTCGAGATAAGGTCGGACCACTGGATAACAACAGTAGAAACTTAATTTCAGACGGGTTTCAAATGGCAGAGGTCCTGAATGAGAATTTCAGCTCAGTTTTTACCACAGAAGATATCAGCTCACTATCAGTTCCATTTACTAAATCTGAGGGCAATACATCAGAACATTTAGGGCAGTTATTTGTAACTCCTGAAATGATAGCAAAGAAAATTAAGAAGATGAAAGATAATAAATCACCTGGTGTTGATGGGATACCACCAAAACTTCTTAAGGAAATTGTTGAGCAAATTAATATATCACTTGCAAAGGTGTTTATCTTGTCACTAGAAGAAGGAATAGTTCCTTCAGAAAGGAAAGAAGCAAACATTACGCCGCTATTTAAGAAGGGATCGAGGAACAAGCCAGACAATCATAGACCAGTGAGTTTAACATCAGTTGTATGTAAATTACTCGAAACATTAATTAGCGACCACATGGTGGAATTCATTTCAGAATGCTTTCAATAAAGTGCCACATCAAACAGTGTTACTTAAATTAAAGCCCATGGCATATGTAATGATGTATTCAACCGGATAGAAAAGTGGCTCACACACAGAAGATAGAGAGTAATAGCAGATGGTGAGATTTCAAATTGGAAATCTGTTTTGAGTGGGACACCACAGGGATCAGTATTAGGCCCTATACTGTTTTTAATATATATATAACTGATTTGGAAGATGACATATCTAGCAAAGTACTAACATTTGCAGATGACACAAAAGCATTCAGAAAGGTTACTGATGATACAGAAAAGCAAAGTTTCCAGGATGATCTAGATAAATTAGTTAAATGGTCAGAACAATGGCAAATGTTATTCAATTTTTGAAAGTGTGAAAGCATACACATAGGACTTGGAAACATGGACGAAAAATATAAAATGGGGGATGCTGCACTAGGTAGAAGTACAAGAAAAGGACTTAGGAGTAACATTTAGTGCTGACATGAAAGTTTCAGAGCAATGTGGGATTGCTGTTTCGAAAGGAAATCAAATTGTAGGGCTAATTAGGAGAACTATCAGGTATAAGGAGAAACAGCTAATTGTACCCCTGTAAAAAGCAATAGTTAGACCACATTTGGAATAGTGTATACAATCATGGAGGCTGTATCGTGAGAAGGACATAGACAAACTAGAAAGAATACAACGAAGAGCAAATAAAATGATTCCAGAATTGAAAGACCTTAGTTATGAAAGCCGCTTATTACAATGTGGTTTGACAATACTAGAGACCAGGAGACTAAGAGGAGACCAAATAGAAGTGTTTAAAATAGTGAATGTCTATAAATCTATAAAATCTTTATTTTCACACATTAAAAATGACAATTGTACATTCTTTAAAATACAGTAATGTCCGTAATAATACAGTTGACATCATCATCGTCTAAAATAGTACATGTCTTAAAACCATTTCTGATGTCTAACATTTCCGATAAAACGTTCACATTTGATGTTGTTACTATAGACAAACCAGTCTGCCACACACGGCCAATGTCATGCACAGACACGTCATACATTGTATCACATTCATTTAGGATATGACTGTAATTTGCGCTACAATTTGACCATGGGTTTGCAATGGACAACTTAGCAACACTGTTTATAATCGGTGAATTGTGGTTCATAGCTTTATGAATAAAGTTTGAGAAAATTTGCTTTAAGATTACCAATAATGGCAAACTATCCGATAACAATGCTATAACATCACCGTGTGTAAGCGGTGCTAGCCCCCACAACTTTCTAAGCGCTTTTCGCCATGCAGTGCAAATAGTGCCAACACTCTTACTCTGAAGATCTCATAGTGGGGCTCCATAATAAGAGCAGCAATATTGTTTAAATAAATTGCATTTTACATTCGCCTTAATATGACGAATCGAAATCGGCCATGAACATATTATACCCTCTCCAGAATTTGGCAGTGGCATCGGCAACTAAACTATCCTTTAACTTAAATTAACAACGAATATATGATGGCCCAGATGTACAGCATCTTGGGTACAATACCACTCGGTGTCATTAAAAAACACAGTTCTGTTGTCGGGTTTACAATTACGACCTGTAAAAATCAAATATCTACTCTTAGTACCGTTAAAATGTACACAGTATTCGTGTGCATATTTTTCGCATATATTGATTAAAACCTTGAGCCCAGATCTTGTGGGTGTTAGCAAAGTGAGATCATCTGCGTATCCAATGCAACCCGTATAGTGGTTGCCCATGTGGCATCCCACGCCACTCTTTTCTAAATGTTCAAACAATCCATCCATGTATATGGAGAAGAGAACAGGAGAAAGTATTGCACCCTGTTTGACTCCTTTACAAGCGGTAAACTGGGATGACATACTAGAGCCCCATCTTACTTGAAGTTTTTGTTTAGTATACATATACAGCAGCAATCTTAATACCAGGGGTGACACCTTACGTTTTAGAAGTACTCTAAAAAGCTTACAATAATTGACCCTGTCGAATGCTTTGCTGACATCTAACATGAGTGCATACACATTACTGCCATTTGCATTATAATAACTGATTGTCTCCATCATAACATATGTGCAGTGAGTAGTGGACATATTTTGTTTAAAACCAAATTGCAAATGCGATGTTGCAAGAGCATTTTGTTCCTTAGATAGTATAACAACATCAAACAGTTTGGCAACAATGCTGCCAAGAGTAATAGCTCTAAAATTGTCGGATGTACATACTAATTGTCTCTTATCTTTTGGTGTAGGAACCATAGTTCCCATTAACAATGAGTCGGGGCTAAAACCATGTACCAACATACTGTTAAAAATTAATGCTAACAGCACAAAGAGTATTTTCGGACCATGTATGATATGATTAGAATTGAGACCCTTTTCACAATCCGACTTACCCAGCTTCAGTTGCTGGACACCTTCGATAACCTCATCAACTGATATATCATACGCAGCATTTTCTTTAATCTGCTTGTTAATCTCCGTATTTATAACATTCATCTCATCAACATCGTATGACACACTGTTGTAGAGGTGATTATATTTGTCAGATAAAAGTTATGCTATTTCTTCGTCACCCAACACACCATCAATACTTAAAGGCAAGAATTTATTTCTGCCCTTTATCCGGCGTACCTCAGACAACAAGCCCCGGTTTCTATTTTCGCTAATGGCTTCAGCCATCTCAGTAGTACGACTTCTGTCATCCGCTCTCATAATATGTCTAACAGCCCTATGGTACCGAGCTCTTGTTATACGTCTCATTTCTGTAATGTCACCCTGGTGAGGCTTTCCCACAGCTCGCCACTGTCGATGCCAGAATATAGCCTCCTGCTTCAGGTGTTCAACTTCTTTAGACCACCCAGGAAGGTTCCTTCTGCCACCACTTGAATTAAGGTTGTTTTTAGGACAGGTGGTAGGTATACATTCTGACGATTATATACACATATTTTGTATGTCATTGTATACTCTTGATAATTCATTATCATGTTTTACACATTACATTCTTACACAGCAAAGCCTCTTCGTCGTATTGTAACATGGAGAGTTTATACTCAAGATCACTACTGTATTGGTTAATGAGTTCACTACTGGCTTTATGCCATGCTAGTTTGCGACAATAGTTCCTTTCGAACATGAGGTCTACATTTATATCCAACCTAACTTTAAGTGTTACATGGTCAGAAAACAACAAATTGTCTATAATAGCACTTTCGAGTACCTTCTGTCCTAAATTTGCCGTGGTTAAAAATTATCAATTCTGGAGGTCAAACCGTTTGGGCTTACATAAGTATATGGCACTTGCGCATCTGGAGCATCAATACACACCGTAAGATTAAGATCCGATATAAAATTCCTTAATGCATATACACGAGGCGTATTCCTAGTTAAATCTGTATTCATGTCACCCCCGTATATGACGTGAGCGGGGTTGTACGTGTGTATTAACTGCTGTATTTTACTTAACACATCCATATATTCCGCAAACTTACCGTCTTCCGACCAGCCATCGCACGGCATGTATACATTAAGGCACATGATTTCACAGCTCTTAATTTGAATCATAATCCCACACAACCTCACGTGATTGCATTTAAGCTCTTTCACTGCAGACTTAAGTGATATATTCCACAGGATTGCACATCCGCCGTATGGGCGTCCTTCCCTGGCAATACATTCATCCATGGAACTCTTACCAGTTACTGCCATACCGTCACCTAATTTGCACATCTTGCTTAATTCGCTTTTATATAAACAATGTTCTTGTATAAGTAACATATCACATTCTTTACTAATATTGTATATCAAATCAAATTTCGGACCTCTGTCTCTAAAATTTTTACAGTTATAACTAATAATAGACAGTGGCTGTATACGGTTAGTCGGTGGAGCATTGAACGTTAGTGCAAAGAATCACACAGTGATACAACATCCTTATTCTTGATGGATTCACTCTTTGTTTTAGCATACCATCTCTTCACATTCCAGCCCTTGGGCCTGAGTAGAGGGTCTTTCACTTTGTTTAAATCATCCACAGAGATGGTTAATTTGAAGGAGTTCAGTTTTGCATTGTCATTGCTGGCTTTTGTTAGTTTACGGAATTTCACTCCTTTTCGTGTGATGTATTCACCAACTTGGTTATGATGATGCTGATAGGAATATGTTTTTTCAAACCTAAAGAAGGCAGTAGAACCAGAGGACGCAAAGCAGCATTAGTTAAAGAGCGGTGTAGGTTGGACATGAGAAAGTACTCTTTCTCACAGAGGGTGATAAATGAATGGAACAAACTGCCAAATGATTGTGTTAATGCTAGTAGTGTGAATATGTTTAAAAATAGAACTGACAGATATTTGATAAAGGCGGGTTACACATAAATGAAAAAAGTGTTGGACTCTCGAAAAGCCAATGGCTTCCTTGTCCACTTGCCATCTGGAACTTGTTGTTTGGGATGGCAATCTTGTGAAATCTTGAAACACCAAATCGCTCGCAGCGCCATCTCGCAATCGTGTGTTGTTACCACTATTCGCGCCATGACCTCAGGTAAGCAAACGTTACGATAACAAAACATATGGCAGATCTTACGGACGTCATCACGCCTTATCTCTTACAGTTAGTAGTTAATAATTTATTACTGTTTTACACTTGTAAACAATCTAGAAATATTTCAGTATGTATATCATTAAAATTGTATTCGTTTCAACAAAATTTAATACTACTTTCTCTTCACTTCAAACGTCATAGGTTATATTTCATATATGTGTGTATATATATATTGTGGGCCACGAATAGTTGCTTTATATATATATATATATATATATATATATATATATATATATATATATACATATACATATATATATATATATATATATATATATATATATATATATATATATATATATATATATATATATATATATATATATATATATATATATATATATATATATATATATATATATATATATATATATATATATATATATATATATATATATATATATAAATCCGTAATTGATGATGCCACAACACGTGACTTGTCGCGAGGCAAGTTTAGCTTTAACGTTTCATGAGTAGCGTACACCGGATACAGGTGGGAAATCTCAGAGATTTTGTTTCGGAAACTAGCATTTCGAAAAAAATTCGGAAACGTTATTGATGGATTCAGACCTCCAGTGAAACGATCGTTAGTGCAAGCGACAGCTATCGATCATGTGATTTATTAGATGCGATGCGCCAAAAAACGTTCATAAAACACGCTTCAGTGACAACGGCGCCTCCGTTCGGCATATGGTGCTGATTACTCAAAAAAGGAGCGGTAACTCTAGGAAGCCAAGGAGATTTGCCATAGTTTCGCCGTTACACGTTTTTATAATTAAAACGGCAATTATTTATTCATAGCATCGAGGAATAACCATGCTACTGCTGCGCTTCCGAACAAGCACATACCGTGCTTTGCTACAACGTAAGGCAGTCGCCAACATCATATGGCTGCATGAAGGGAGAGTGCACTCAATAACAAGTACAGCGGCGTCTTTCCCTAATAATGTCATTTAATAATGTCATTAACGAACGAAGTTTAGAAGACACATTTTAGCCGTAAATATATATATATAATTGTTAACACGTCTCATCATTGAGGTCAGAGCAGTTAGGTAGCCAATATTGTATGTATGTGTGTGTGTGTATGTGTGTATGTATGTATGTATGTATGTATGTATGTATGTATGTATGTATGTATGTATGTATGTATATATGTATGTATGCATGTATGTATGTATGTATGCATGTATGTATGTATGTATGTATGTATATATGTATGTATGTATGCATGTATATATATATACATATATATATATATATATATATATATATATATATATATATATATATATATATATATATATATATATATATATATATATATATATATATATATATATATATATATATATATATATATATATATATATATATATATATATATATATATATATATATGTATGTATATATTTCTATATATTTCTTACACTCACAAATTAATTGAGCCACCCATGTTTCCCAGGAAACTACAACCGCGACTACATTGGTACCAACCAGTGATTGAACATGTTATTAGAACACGATTGACAAATAATAGGTTTACGTTTGTCACAACTTTCAGAACATGTGAGCTAAAAGTATATTTTTTTTTTCTCGAAACTTTTAGCAATTGTGATTAATGTCTGCTGGCGTGTAAACTATCAAAACACGTGACCAGACTTTGTTGTTTATGCACTTACAAATGGTATAACTATGCAAAGAGAAGAAGATTATTTACATCGCTTCACGCATTAATGAGAAGTTAATCAAAGAAGCTTAATTGTCGACACCATGCTAGTTGAGCCATTCAAGACCCAAAGGAGGTTTAGTTGAGCAGCGGTTAAAGAACAACGACGAGTATTTTTTACCCCAAAATACATCAAGGAATTAATTGTTCTGAGCTAATTGGGATATTGGATAGCTACAAGGCAAGATAATAGCAGTTAGATAGTTTACCTATAAATCTATATTAATTAGGTGTTTTGAATTATTAATTAAGAGTGTAGACTTGTCAGAGACATGTTATGCCCATTGTGTAGATGTGTTGGCTCAGTTGTTACGAATTTTTTGTACAAGGCCTACAGCAATTATACAAATAAAGCATTTAAGCAATTTAGGCTGCACTGTGGTTCAACTTACCCCACACCAAGTGTTAGTTGAGCAACCTTGCCAACCCTATTTGAATCAGCTACATATATAGATATCGAAAAGAATGAAAAATGGCTCAACGTATACTGCCTTCCCCTATGCATGTATGTATGTATGTCTGTCTGTCGGTCTTTCTGTCTGTCTGTCTGTCTGTCTGTCTGTTGTCCTTTCTGTCTGACTTCACCACTTCATCTATGCATGCTATAAATATTATCTTGGTATAAAATTATCTATTAATAATCATAGTTTATGTGAGTAAAAACAATTTTGACTTATGAACATGATTGTACCCTAGACATCAAAAAGAATGAAAACATGGCTCATCTAACACTGCCTTCCCCTACTTTACTAACAACTTGATGATTAGTTATTACCATGTCATATCATTCGTTCTCACTTGTTAGGGCTGCTAAGACTGTTGTGACACCGGCTGTTACACATTCGTTTTGCTGTGTAGGACTTGCAACTGCTGCTAGTACATTTTTAAACGAAGACTGCTACAGTCGCACCTGGCAAAACCTTGTCCACCAGTTGCTGAAGTTTCTAATGCATGACGGAGAGATATATGTTGGTCTTGGATGGTGTCTGACTGGGATAGAAGGCGTTGTGGGCATAAGTCGAATTGGTTGCGTTAATATTTATTTTTCAGGATCCAAGTCTTCACTGTAATGGTGTATAAGTTGTTGTCGCTAAGGTCAATGATGACCCCTCTATCCACCATGGGGAACGGAAACTACAACATTATCACCAACTTCGTCTGATTTAAGGTCGACTCAGCTTTGTTTCACAATGCGCTCTGACATATGTGCTTCTCTTGCTCGTTTAAGCTGCTGGACAATGTCACTTTGACGAGATTAAAAAAAAATAAGCTACCCCCGATTATCAATATATTGAATGCGCAAAGTCTGCAAACATCTCGCCATTCTCATCCATCGTGCCGAGTCCGTGTCTGCCTTTGACTTCTTCATGTCCTGTGTTATTGGCTCCGATGCTTGCATTGAAGTCTCTCATGTCCTCCTTCATTTTGTCGAGCACTGTCTGCAGTAACAAATCTCCTTTGTTTCTTCATCATTCTCATTTGTTGGTGCGTAGCACTGTATGATGTTTAGCTTAATTTTTTCTTCATTGTTTTTAATTAGGCGTAGATGATCCTTAGTCCTCCTGCCTCCCAGCTGATGAGGGCGCTCTGTGCCACTTGGTCCTCCTGCCTCCCAGCTGACGAGGGCGCTCTGTGCCACTTGGTCCTGCCGCCTCCCAGCTGATGAGGGCGATGTGCCTCTGGTGTCGACATGAGTGCCACTCCTTCTATGTGATGGGCATCTTCCTCATGACCTGAATACAATATCATCTCTCCTGGTCCTGTATACAGTATGACTTGTCCTGTTTGTGTCCATCTTTTTTTCGCATAGTCCTAGTACCACGATGTTGTAGGCACGTTGTTCCCTTGCTATTTGGGATGCTTTGTTTGCTTCGTACATGGTTTTCACATTCCATGTTCCGATTTTTTACATTTGACAAGTTTTTTTTACGTAAAGGGTTGTTTGTTCACGTTTTCCTTCTAGACGACTTGCATCTCGGGCGCCAAACTTTCATTGACTAATCAACGACCCCACGAATGAAACGTAACGTCTTTATTGTTTTTAAATGGGTTCTTAGTGGTTTTTATGGTAAATCAACAAATGTTCGCTACATAAAACGTTAACTTCCAACAATCGCAGAAACCACGCTCGCGCGGCGAATACATCGGTACGTAAACCGTTTGAGAATACGCAGCGCCATCTGGGCGGTTTATATTAATTATAGTAGAAAACATGAATAGCAATTGTACATAACATCGACCAGGTTGCTTGGTGTGTATATCACGTCCTAAAGACAGGCATTTTTGTCTTGTTTATTTAATGCATAGTTGTGTGGTGTAACTGCCTCGTGTATATTTTGTTGTGTTCACAAAGTGTTCTTACAGCGCCCCAATGCAGTAGTCGCAGTGCAGGCGACTAAAGAAGCTTCAACATTGCATCGATGTGTCGCCGTTTAACCGCAAGGAAGTAACGCAGCATCGCCACACAATGTGTACTTGTTGCGGGATCGCAAGATCGCTGTAAACACTGAAGCAGCGACGGCAGCGGCGGCGGCGGCGGCGGCGGTGGAGGCGGCGGCGGCGGCGGCGGCGGCAAGTAGTTAGTAGTCCGTCGACGCCGCCACAGATGGTTCGGCAACAAGAGACTAACGCGGAGTCTCTGCAGATCCTTCGAGTGCTCGGCTTTGGACGCGCAGAGGCGGACGGTGGCATGCGTTGAACAGCATGCACGCCGAGTGGCGGTACATTGATGTGGCGATCATCAGTATTATCCTTACGTTGCAGTTGTGTTGCCAAGGAAATGTCGTCGCCACCGGGAATTATAGCAGCGACCGGCACAGGTATGGCGATTCATTATTTCGCTATATGCAGTATAGTTCATTTGAAGCATGTTACGTAACGCTCGATTAATTCAGATTGGTTTGACATTCATGATTATGCCTGTCGACATTTGGTCTAACTATCATGCTTCAGGTATCAATTCGAGTCGTGTTCTAATATGTCTTGGACTGACATGTGAATGTCCGCTCTTCTCTTCAGGATCAATATTTTTCAACGGTTTTTGGACATATCTTATTATTATTTGAATATATCCACGAGAGCGTAGATATTCACCCTAAGTAAGCCAATATTCTTTCTCTGGCGTGTATGTTCAGCCACACAGGGTCCGTTTGTAATGTATATTCCGAAGGTAACGTAATGTTCAAAGTGATTAGATATATTAGAAGGCGAGTGGACACGTTTCGTCTGCAGTGCAATAGTCAACACAGTCGAGTTATTGTCAGTGGTCTACGCATTACGACACGTGGAAGCGCTGGAGCAAAAAGGCACAAACGGAAAACAAGCCCGCGCACATGCACGCACGCACACACGCACGCATAAATGTATATATATATATATATATATATATATATACATATATATATATATATATATATATATATATATATATATATATATATATATATATATATATATATATATATATATATATATATATATATATATATATATATATATATATATATATATATATATGTATATATATACATATATATATACATATATATATATACATATATATATATATATGTATATATATATATATATATATATATTTATATATATATATATATATATATATATATATATATATATATATATATATATATATATATATATATATATAGTATCTCAACATGTTAATTCTGATAGCATACATTAATCTGTTAAAAATACCTTACTTTAATAAAAATAAAAACACGTATACGTTACTACTTCGTCACTACGTCACTCATAGTTCTACGTCACTCATAGTTCTACGTCACTCATAGTTCTACGTCATAGTTCTACGTCATAGTTCTACGTCATACATATAGAGCGTTCGGTTGACAGTTCTCATGGTTATGTCATTAATCTAACCAATGCTTATTTTTCATTAAATAAGATCAAGTTTGGAATCCTTGACGTATGCTGAGAACTATCAGTCACGATGCTGTTGTCCGCATTCAGGAACACAGGTGACCGTTTAGCATCTACATCATGTCTTAGTTTGAAATGGAGCATTAGTATTTTAAATGAGTTTGTATGTTACAGCAGTTAATTATGACTAATCTCAATGCCAGCCTGTTGCTGTCCAGAAAAGAATATTGTGAAGTGCCTCCGCCCGTGCCTGGATTACATGATCATTTCATTCCATGGTAATATGAGTCCGCCCTACCACTTGGTGTTTCTGCTTCTCAGAAATGCTGGATTTTTCTGATCGGATGGGTATGATCCATCTTTGGGTTAATAGTGGTTGCTGTCTATCCTATCCCTGGTTAGAATATACGTATGTGACGTCACTATCCAGCGAATACGCAGGATAGAGAATCGTGCAACCAAGAGCGGTACTAATGGATGCCGTTTCTCGCCAACTGACAGACATTTCGCCAATATACAAGAGTTGCAGCATGATCTACGTGTTGACAATGTCCGGGATATGAAATACTATGTTAATAAACGACATCTATTTCGCAAAATCAACGTTGAATATCACATTTGTCTAACGGTGGTCTTACGTAAGCGACCATATATCGTAGCTTATGGTTGTAGTGGTTAATGCGTCAATTGATTTAACGTTAAATTCAATATGCAATCAGTGACTGATTTTGCAACATCACGACTGGACCCACTCTCACCGACACTGACGCCACTCAGCATATCACCACCGCGACAATTTTACTATAAAAAAAATGAACGTCTGGCGGAGGGATTTATGTATGTATGTATGTATGTATGTATGTATGTATGTATGTATGTATGTATGTATGTATGTATGTATGTATGTATGTATGTATGTATGTATGTATGTATGTATGTATGTATGTATGTATGTACGTACGTACGTACGTACGTACGTACGTATGTACGTATGTATGTATGTTATGCTACTCCTCGTAGACGTGTTGCATCATGACACCAAACTCTCAGGGGTTCATCTACGACCCCAGGAAGGTGTCGTAACACTTTTGTGTTTTCGAAATTTAATCAGTTATTACCCTAAATCGTATAATAACACTGAATCGTAGATTCTTCGCAACGCTATGCGTGTTTTCTGCGATTGTTCCAAGTTACGTTAACCGTCCAGTGCATAGACGCAATGACGTAACAAGTGGTAAGCGATGGCGTTACCAAGCCAACCAAAGTGGTAAGCGATGGCGTTACAAAGCCAACCAATCGCTTATTTTTTAATCAATTTGTGGCAGGGGTGATCATATTATACTGCGTGGCGCCACTGTTAGGGAGAATTTACCAAGGCAAGTATTCACGTCCGGAGGATGTGGATTTTTGCTACCAATATAGTTATTTATAGTTTCACTGCTTCATGTTACTGGTCAAGCATATCTTATGGCTTCTCGAGTTAATTACTGTACAACGTTGATTCTACCGTGTTGTTGATAACAGAGTTAATAACTTGAACGTCGATGACGTAGTTAATAATATGAATGAAGCTACAACTGCTCTCTTCACTACATGTACTGCACGTCCGTCCACCGGATGGTTCGCACCGTTTTGATATATTTGTGTTTAACTGTATTTTCAGAAATCATTCCAATAATTCCCGGCTGGTTGTTTACAATAGGATCCCCTTTTCAAAATCCTGAAGACTGTCCAGCAGTTATGTGAACTTATTCTACTAACACAAAGAAAATGTGTCCGTCTCACCTCATCTCTCTCTCTCTCTCTCTCTCTCTCTCTCTCTCTCTCTCTCTCTCTCTCTCTTTCTCTCTCTCTCTCTCTCTCTCTCTCTCTCTCTATCTCTCTCTCTCTCTCACACACATTGTCCAAACAACAAATATAGATCTCCAGCCATCCATCCACTACACAGACATGGGTCTGCACCAATCCTTTCACCACACCATCCAGTACACAGGTGTTGGTCTGCACCAATCCTTTCATCACACCATCCAGTACACAGGCGTGGGTCTGCACCGATCCTTTCATCACACCATCCAATACACAGGCGTGGATCTGCACCAATCCTTTCATCACACCATCCAGTAAACAGGCGTGGATCTCCACCCATCCAATCATCACACCATCATGTACACAAGCGTAGATCTCCACTCATCCAATCATCCACCCAGATCGGAGACGTTGGTCGCCGAGCTGAGTGCGTAGAGTGATTGTCCTGTTTGGTCTGTTCGTAATTACGCAACCATTTCCAACCTCTCTCTCTCTCTCTCTTTCTTGCTCAACAAGTTCGTACGACACAGAGTCAGTCTTCTGAAGTAGTATAGCTTCGAAACGAACGAGACCGTAGTGAGTAATATGAATAAATAATTGTTCATTATTAGTATAATTACGACCGGTGAATTGATAAATGGCATGACATAGTCGTGAACGTGATTTCCTTGACATTATAAGTGCATCCCTGTTACTTACAAGTCTAAGTATATATCATTATACTTCCTTACATGTTATATTTCTTCTAATCAACCCGAGAATTTCATTACCATGTGAGGCTGCAATAAAGGGTAATTAAGTTTTCGGGTTGATTAGGTGAAATATAACATATAAAGAAAAATACCTAATTATATATCTGTACAAACCAATAGTTAGGCCTCATTTAGAATACTGTATTCAAGCATGGATACCTTCTTCTTCCATTTAAGCTCAGAACTCAGTGTTAGCCACACTTATATATGGCTATTTTCGAGCCGTGATCACTAGTGCGTGGCTGCGGGTGGTATAGCGCTGGTTCGGGTCCGTGTTGGTTAGAATATGTGATATGATTATATGAGATATAATAATAAGTACTATATAATTGTCCTATGTTGGCATGGTGAAAAGGCACTGTTTAAACCTTTATTCTGACGGTTGGCTAACTAATTATTGTGTGTTCTTGTTCCATAGTCTGACGGCGCTGGTGAAAGTCTGGTAGAAGCGATAAGCGCTGCCTCTGGTGCGTGCTGGTGCGGCGGCGAGTGACTTCGTTGTCACATCAACCAGTTTGTGGTTGATGTGGTATAGCATCACCAACAACTTGGCATCAGCTCGTCTTCGCTCTAGTGATTTCCATTCCAAGCTCTCAAGAATGTTCCGTACGCTGCTGCGTCGCCGGTAGTCGTTCATTACGAAGTGGGCTGTTTCTCTCTGGACATTCTCAACTAATTTGGTGCACTTTTCGGTGGATGGGTCCCATACCGTCGACGCATGCTCCACAACAGGCCTTACGAAGGTCTGGTAGCACCGCGATTTGATGGCTTGGGGGGCAGCTAGCTACTGGTGTTGCGCTGCAAGAAAGACCTGTTGTTGATGGCCTTTTTTGTTAGGTTATATGATCATTCTACGTTAATTTCCTGTCGGTGGTTACTCCAAGGTACTTGGCGCCAGTGACCTCCTTCAGAGCTTTCCCATGGATCGAGTAACAACTGACTACTTTTTTCTTGTTTCTTTTGGTGATTCTGATAATCTCGCACTTGTCTGGGTTGAACTCCATCAACCAGTCTGCTTCCCACTTCTGCAACCTGTCGATGTTATCTTATAATGTATCTGCGTCAGCTGATGCGTTGATGTTCCGGTACAGGAGGCAGTCGTCAGCAAATAGACGTGCAGTGAAGGATACTTGGTCCGGGAGGTCATTGATGTAACGAAGGAAGAGGACGGGACCGAGAACTGTGCCATGTGGGACGCCTGAGGTGACAGCAGCTATGAATGACATTTTGCTTTCGAGAACTACTTCAAGGGTACAGTTACACAGGAAGCTTTGGATCCAGTCCATATCGTAAGAAGGATATAGATACGCTTGAAATAATACAGAGAACTGCAACTAAGATGATTCCAGAAATGAGATAACTTAGCCATGAAGAAAGAATAAAGGAATGTGGTGTGACAAAACTAGAGATAAGGAAGTGAAGAAGATATCAAATTGTAGTTTCTAAAATATTGAAAGGGTATGAAAATATTGATAGAATTTTTTTCTCACTCAAGAAAGATAGTAGAACTAGAGGACATGAGGTAACATTAGTAAAGGATCAGTGTAGATTGGATATCAGGAAGTACTCTTTCTCACAGAGGACGATAAATGAATGGAACACGTTATCTACAGATTGTGTAACTGCTAGCAGCGTGAATATGTTAAAAACAAGGTTGTCACATATTTCAGGAGGGGGGGGGTTACACATAGATTAATAAATGTTGGACTCTCGATGAGCCAATGGCTTCCTTATCCACTTGCCATCTAGGCCTTTGCCTTGGGTGGAAATCCCGTTAAGTATTGTTCAGTTATCGGTTTTATCATTGGGAATTGATGAAATTACAGGTCATTCAATTATTAATTGTGGATTGATATTTTGGATATTTCGTCGAATTGCCTGTTGAACGGGGGCAATGGCAAACATGACAACCCCCGTGGCTGCCATAGGTCACACGCACACCATGTCCTTCAACTCTTCCCGAATCAGCAAAAAGGTAGACAATAAAACAGGTTCTGGTCCACAACGAGCATTTGTCTGTCGGACAAGAGAATGTGCGTAAAGGTAGAACGTAAAGGTAGAACGTAAAGGTAGAACGTAAAGGTAGAACGTAAAGGTAGAACGTAAAGGTAGAACGTAAAGGTAGAACGTAAAGGTAGAACGTAAAGGTAGAACGTAAAGGTAGAACGTAAAGGTAGAACGTATTGCTGGTTTGAAGGATGAACATGCACACAGAGAGAGTGCCAAGTAATCAGTGGGAGCGTCAGGTGCTCGCACTGCCCTTGCAGTATCATACGTCCCCATCTGTGTCAGTGTGAACTAATTGTTGCCCTACAGCTTCCGTCGTTGCTGCGTTGGTAGCGCGGAATCCATACATTCATGTATGAGAGATACACACAAGAAGGGTGTCCAGGCAGCTGTCCGCCGCGGTGTTCCCCTGTGTGGGCGATGAGTGACGTGTAACATCTTCAATATTCTCCAGGCAGCATATGTATTACTGACCTGTAACATGTGCAGCCTCAGAGCACGATAGCGATTCCAACAGAAGCTGTGCTTTGAGTATGTTGATATATTCACTCCCTCTAAATATGGTACTGGAAAAAATAACCGAGACACTTAAAATTGCATAGAATTTCCTCCTTTGCTACAGTTTAAGAATGATTTAAGTTTATTCAGAATATAGTAAAAAGGAACGTGTAGTTAGAAACAAATGTCAAATATTGGATAGATTAATCACTGTCCCAGTTTTTTTTGTCCGGTAAGCAGTTGGTGCTATAGTAGTTTTGGCTGAATACACGTGATGAACTTGTCATGCTACGCTCGGGTGTCTCGTCGAGTGTGAAGATAGAAACACACAGTTGGTGCTATAGTAGTTTTGGCTGAATACACCTGATGAACTTGTCCTTCTACGCTCGGGTGTCTCGTCGAGTGTGAAGATAGAAACACACAGTTCGTGGTATTGTGGGTGTGCATGCACTAAACATGGGTGGGCATGACCTAAATATGGGTGGGCATGAACTAAACATTGGAGGGCATGAAATAAACGTGGGTGACCATGAAATAAACATGGGTGAGTATGAACTAAACGTGGGTGACATGAAATAAACATGGGTGAGCATGAACTAAACGTGGGTGGGCATGAACGAAATGTGGATGGCCATGAATTAAACTTGGATGTTTACGAATTAAACGTGGGCAACCATTTATTAAACGCGGATGACCATGTACGAAACATGGGTGGGCATGAACTAAACATGGGTGGGCATGAACTAAACATTGGTGGGCATGAAATAAACGTGGGTGATCATGAACTAAACATGGGTGAGCATGAACTAAACGTGGGTGACATGAAATAAACATGGGTGAGCATGAACTAAACGTGGGTGGGCATGAACGAAATGTGGATGGCCATGAATTAAACGTGGATAGGTATGACCTACATGTGGACGGAGTGGAATTGAACGATATATCGGTGAGCTTCATATGCTGTGATGAGACCTGTCTTGAAGAAAGGATACTTGAGAAAACAGAGATGAGAATGCTGAGATGGATTGCGGGGATATATATATATATATGATGGAGAGAAGACGTAAGTAAGACATATAAAAGGCGATGGATGTGTTGCGCATTACAGATGAGCTAAGAAAGATCACACTCCAGTGGTTCGAACATGTCGTACGTACGGGGGCAGATAATGCGATGGACACTTATGAACCATTAGCAAGTACTGCTGCTGCACAGTGCCGGGATACCTGCAGGCAACGTCCACTAGTTCCCTCCATGTCTATCCAATACGGCGTGTGCGGATGCCATTTACACAACGCTTTGCTAACCTAAACTAATCGAAAGTTACTTTCCGGCGCTGATGCCTCGCTGACTGTAAATGGCGACGCATGACCATCTAATCGTTCTCGCCTGTCGGGGAACTGGTACCTGGGGAAACACATGCATCGGCAGTACTTCAACAGGTTGCAAATGGTTGCGTAATTACGAACATACCAAACAGGACAATCACTCTACGCACTCAGCTCGGCGACCAACGTCTCCGATCTGGGTGGATGATTGGATGGGTGGAGATCCACGCTTGTGTACAGGATGGTGTGATGATTGGATGGGTGGAGATCCACGCCTGTTTACTGGATGGCGTGATGAAAGGATTGGTGCAGATCCACGCCTGTGTACTGGATGGTGTGATGAAAGGATTGGTGCAGACCCACGCCTGTGTACTGGATGGTGTGATGAAAGGATTGGTGCAGACCCACGCCTGTGTACTGGATGGTGTGATGAAAGGATTGGTGCAGACCCACGCCTGTGTACTGGATGGGTGGAGATCCATGTCTGTGTAGTGGATGGATGGCTGCAGATCCATGATTGTTGTTTGGACAATGTGAAGAATGGATGGATATATATCCACTCCTGTGTGCTGAATGGTGTGCAAAATGGATGGATGGAGATCTTGTTGATGCGACTAATAGACGAATGGAGATCCATATGTTGTCTGTTTCTTTCCAAGCATGTGCATTGTATATGCTGTGAACGACTTTAGCTACCTTGACGATTTTGTAAAATGAATAGTGTGAAATTCATTCTAGCTTCCCCAAAACAATATATATTAATTAAAATGAAATAAATAAGACACGTATGTATGTACGTATGTACGCATATATATATATATATATATATATATATATATATATATATATATATATATATATACATATATATATATATATATATATATATATATATATATATATATATATATATATATATATATATATATATATATATATATATATATATATATATATATATATATATTTATATATATATATATATATATATATATATATATATACGTATATACGTATATACGTATATATACGCGAACGTGTGTGTGTGTGTATGTATGTGTGTGTGTGTGTGTGTGTGTGTGTGTGTGTGTGTGTGTGTGTGTGTGTGTGTGTGTGTGTGTGTGTGTGTGTGTGTGTGTGTGTGTGTGTGTGTGTGTGTGTGTGTGTGTGTGTAGTATGTATGTAGGTATGTATGTATGTATGTATGTGTATATGTATGTATGTATTTATGTACTGATGTATGCATGCGCGCGCGTGCGTGCGTGCGTGCGTGCGTGCGTGCGTGCGTGTGTGTGTGTGTGTGTGTGTGTGTGAGTGTGTGTGCGTGTGTGTATGTGTGCGTGTGTGTCGTGTGTGCGTGCGTGTGTGCGTGTGCGCATGTGTGTATGTGCGTATGTGCATATGTGCGTATGTGCTTATGCATGCTGATGTATGTACTTATGCATGTATGTATGCATGTATGTATGTGTGCATGTTTGTGTGTGTGTGTGCGTATGTGTGTATATTTGATAGAGTGTATTTGGGACTATTACTGTTGATGATTGTATTGTGAACCACGGGTGTCAGATAACATGTTCCGTGCAACGACAACCCTCCGTTACATCTAGGTCCCAGGCAAAACAGTCAACAGAACCCTAAAGTGTTTCTGTGAGGTCGATAGCGTGCATGTGTTAGGTTTAACGGCATCACTAGATCAACAACGCGCAATGCGCGTAAATTTTAAGATCGTCTTCAGGGCCGGTTCGCCGTTATTAATATGTGTGACATAGATCAGTTAGATTAATTGACTAATTAAATGAAAGTGTGTTGAATTCAATGCACGTAAACTTTTAAATCATCATCAATACTGTCTTGCCGTTATTACAGCCAGTGGCGGATTAAGACATTCCAGGCACCGGGTAATTTCGTCGGCCCTAGTTAGACCCGCCGCAAAGGTATTCAAGTGGTCATTTCATTTTCTATTTTGTCCTGTTATTGGGTTTTCGGAACTGTTGGAACTGAATACAATACAATACAATTTCACCCATTAGATTTACATGCTCGACTGACCCATTGTGGAACGCTGGTAGTCTTTGATGCGTTTCAATATTGAGAAGGTAGTGCTTAATGTAAGATTTCGCTCTTTATAATCTCGTTTGCGGTTGTTTGCCCAATCTTCGTTAATGACAACTATCAAAACATTTTCACACTTAAAACTTACCACACCAAAAGCGTATAGGCATAGCACTGTTAGATTATCACGGGACCACAACTTGTTGATGTTCTTTCACGGCCGCCATCTTGGAAACGTGTACATAGTGCATGTTGTTTAATCCGTCTCTGATTTATGTCTGCCACAGTGTTATTAAAGCTGTTTCAAACATTCATTTAGCCTGTCGGTAATCAGGTTCGTTGGTGTTACCAAGTGTGCGTGCGTGAATAGTGTAATAAAAGTGTGGTTTTGTTGAACGACATAATTCACTTTGATCATGATATCTTTTAACTTGCGAAAGAATTGATACCCTTATGCTATAGAGATATATATATATAGAGAGAGAGAGAGAGAGAGAGAGAGAGAGAGAGAGAGAGAGAGAGAGAGAGAGAGAGAGAGAGAGAGAGAGAGAGAGAGAGAGAGAGAGAGAGAGAGAGAGACAGAAAGCCACGTTTGCAGTTTGTCTTAGAATGTTTACTGGGGCCAGTCGAGAGAATATTAATTGTCCGAGTATTTCATCAAATCTAGATGACACATTTGTACAAACGAGCTAGTATTTTGTTGTAGTGGACATTAAACAGGTTTTATTTTTAGCTAAATGATTCTAAAATGAAACGAGCGTTTAACTTGACAACGAAAGCAGCTGTAATTAATTTAGAATTTGTTGAACATTCTCCACATCATGCGGCTGAGAACGGTGTGTCTTTTTAGAGAAATCATTTAATTGTTTCATTGTGACGTATCAACGGATGTATTATCAAATTGGTCAGCTTAATGGGGCTTTGTATACGTCGTATTTTCCAAACATAGTCATGTTCTTACAGCTGTATGTATTGTTCTTCCTTATGGCTCCCTTCATAAATGGGCGAGACTAGTTTATGTATTGCAGCATCACCCCAGTTGTAATCCCTTCCCACTTCTCCCTATCCTCAGCCTTCTCCCTCAACTTGTCATCCTCCTCTGACTTTCTTATATCTCTCTTTATGCAGTCCTCCATCTCAGTTGCGGAACAAGTCGTGACAGGAACTCAAGCAGCGTCAGTTTCTCTCATCGAGATCAGTGGCACTGTGAGTCCAAGAAAGGTTTTGTAAATTTCCCTGTTTGTGATCTTTTATTTCCCCTGACACAGCCACTGGGTGGACGGGATCAACGGCTTTTAATGTCTCTTGTGGGGTGAACGAAATTGTTGCAGTAGGTTGATACGAACCCCGAACCTCGCCCAAATATGATGCGTCTTCAGGCAACGTGTTCGATCGACTAACATTTATGCCGATATCGTGCAACGCGGATATGAATTCATTATTTGGGTTACACAATATAAGTCAATAGCAGGAGCGTTCACGTCGCGGCTCCCTGTTTAGCGAATCCTGCTAAACACTTTCCAACACTGTGAAAAAGCTCATTACAACATTACAACATTCCCACCAGGAATGTCTGCGGCTGCCACAAGAGTCAACGAGTGGCACAAACGTCTTATTTCGCTATAGATCGCACCAACCTCAGAATACCAACATCCGAGGCACTGCCACCTGGTGCGAACGGAGATAGACAGATCTCGTGCAAACATGCGAAAATGGGCTATAACAACGACCCTGAAACCTGCGGCTGCGGCTAGATCCAGGCCAGGAACCACCAACTGAATTATCGCCTTCTGGACGAATTGTGCTCCCCGACTAATCTCGCAGCGGCACCAAACATAGCAATCGCGTGTGCGTGGTTTGATGTTGACCATAAGTCCAGTGAATGGTCTTTAATACAATAATATATAAAATGCTTATATTACGCTGAAATCTTCGGGAGACCCAAGCTCGGCAGCGCACCAAAACAAAAAGGGTTAAGCAGTTCATAATCGATAAGCAATTCCAGTTGTAAACAGTTTGATTGGTGCGCTGGGGAGCTATGGAGGATAAGCAAGGTTAAACAGGTGGTTTTTAGTTTACGGCGACATTTGTCTTAACATTGGGAACAACAAGTAGATTAGAATTAGATGAACGAAATTGTATGGGATGTCATGCAGGAGTCAACAGTGAATGTAAATATGTTGGTTGCTTGGATGAAAGTGCTTGATAGGTAATTGTACGGATCTTTACCAACGCAGTATGTAGACATATTATTACGAAATCCGATTATTCAAGATTGCTACAATCGGCTTAGTTTCAGTGTGTCCTCTGCAAGGCCAATGATGTGCGTACAACATATGCCCGTGTGGGATCTTATTTCAATCAATGATTTTGAGTTAATTAATGGGACTCCCGGCTATTCAAGCTTCATACACAATATGAACTGTTGACCATCAACAATTGCAGGAAGTCCGTGGAATCGACCCACAATCGGTATATGAAGGTGGGTGCACTTTGCAGTGCGTTACTCGTGTAACGTGTGAGTTAATGTGACCTTTGAATAATCGACATCTACGTTTATTTAATTTGTTAGATTTTAAATGTCAAATGTCCCGCCCTTTGGTGTAGAGAACATTCGTTTATTGGGTAAATTTGTGCAAACAGTCGCGTTTAGAGGAACAACATGGCACGTATGGTGGTAGTCTCGGTTGTCTGTTGTGGTTGTCTTACGTTTAGAGGAACAACATGGCACGTATGGTGGTAGTCTCGGTTGTCTGTTGTGGTTGTCTTACGTTTAGAGGAACAACATGGCACGTATGGTGGTAGTCTCGGTTGTCTGTTGAGGTTGTCTTATGTTTAGAGGAACAACATGGCACGTATGGTTGTAGTCTCGGTTGTTTGTTGTGGTTGTCTTACGTTTAGAGGAACAACATGGCACGTATGGTGGTAGCATCGGTTGTCTGTTGTGGTTGTCTTACGTTTAGAGGAACAACATGGCACGTATGGTGGTAGTCTCGGTTGTCTGTTTTGGTTGTCTTACGTTTAGAGGAACAACATGGCACGTATGGTGATAATCTCGGTTGTCTGTTGTGGTTGTCTTACGTTTAGAGGAACAACATGGCACGTATGGTGGTAGTATCGGTTGTCTGTTGTGGTTGTCTTACGTTTAGAGGAACAACATGGCACGTATGGTGGTAGTCTCGGTTGTCTGTTGTGGTTGTCTTACGTTTAGAGGAACAACATGGCACGTATGGTGGTAGTCTCGGTTGTCTGTTGTGGTTGTCTTACGTTTACAGGAACAACATGGCACGTATGGCGGTAGTCTCGGTTGTCTGTTGTGGTTGTCTTACGTTTAGAGGAACAACATGGCACGTATGGCGGTAGTCTCGGTTGTCTGTTGAGGTTGTCTTACGTTTAGAGGAACAACATGGCACGTATGGCGGTAGTCTCGGTTGTCTGTTGAGGTTGTCTTACGTTTAGAGGAACAACATGGCACGTATGGCTGTAGTCTCGGTTGTCTGTTGTGGTTGTCTTACGTTTAGAGGAACAACATGGCACGTATGGTGGTAGTCTCGGTTGTCTGTTGTGGTTGTCTTACGTTTAGAGGAACAACATGGCACGTATGGTGGTAGTCTCGGTTGTCTGTTGTGGTTGTCTTATGTTTAGAGGAACAACATGGCACGTATGGTGGTAGTCTCGGTTGTCTGTTGTGGTTGTCTTACGTTTAGAGGAACAACATGGCACGTATGGTGGTAGTCTCGGTTGTCTGTTGTGGTTGTCTTACGTTTAGAGGAACAACATGGCACGTATTGTGGTAGTCTCGGTTGTCTGTTGTGGTTGTCTTACGAAGCTACTGGATGCCGCCTTGGCCAAAATGCCACTGTGTTTTTCGTGGATTTGGCCAAAATAAATTGATATATACCAATTTTGGGACATCTCTGCTGCATCAAGTAGAACCTCGTTGCTAATTTGCACAGGATCAACCATAAAAACGTTAGCTCCACTTCTCAAAGCATTCACGTTTGCATTTCGTAAATCGTTTATCAAAGAGATGTTTAGGGATCACGGAACGGTCTAGCGAATGTCACATGTGCAACAAACCGTTTAACTGCCGCAGCAGATACGTGGCTTACAATGAATATAAAGAGGGAAGCGAGCTCAAACCTGATTACCCATTGCCTGTGTGCACTGAAGGTTCACGCACTCCCGGCTCCTTTGCCTTGGTCTCATAGCGACTCTCAAGTGACGAGGAATATACTCCAGACACTTCAGTGTTGGGCTTACAGCGAATGTGTGGTGATTGTCTTGGAGATGCTGTCCATTCATAATGATTTTTATTGGTCGTGGCATGTGACGTATATATTACACTATGGTTATAATAGCTGGCGGAAATGAACTGTTTCTTGGAATATCTTCCATTCTTTTGAATATTTCGCTCTGAATATCATATTTACATGGTATGCTGAACGGCAAGGTATATATTCATAGACAATTAACGGTCAAATTATATGTAATAATGGTGGTTAATTAAACATATTCGGACGGTCAAAATGTTAGAATAGTTATAGCTTATATTACATAATATGGTTTTACGCTAAAAACGAACAGACTGTGTAACTTTAATTGAAATAATATTATTATTTTTACAACAACGGCGCATATGATTATAAGTAGTTTTAAATGACTCTGATGCCGCTTAACAAATGAAATACCCGCATACCCGCGTGCGTGCGTGCGTGCGTGCGTGCGTGCGTGCGTGCGTGCGTGCGTGCGTGCGTGCGAGCAAGTGTGTGTGCGTGCGTCGTCTTAAAGACGAGTATTTTTAATATATCCCTTATGCTACCTGACATCGCAAGCACGCCGCCAAGCTTGGTTTGAGCACAGGATGTCACTAATCAGCGCATCTAGTCATGATGTAGTCTCTAGGTCAACGTTTATCAACGAAAAACGCAAACATCTCTGGATAAAATCAAACCACGTATACGGACAATCATTTTAAGTGTCGTCGTTTGTCGTGGACAGTAAACATACTGGGAGTAAAGCTATTATGGCTACCAGAAAGTGTGTACTTCAGAAAATCGAAGTCACATTAGCGAGACAGACGTCACTGCTATCCTGCGGGAGTAGTCGTGTTGTGTCAATTAGCGGGAAGCTCCGCTTGTTTCTGAAGAAGCGAACCAGGTGATTGACTAAGTTAGCGGTCAACATAATCAGTAAGACCATTGAATGGTGTTATAATCAATCACTAATTATCACTGAGTGTCAGTATTGTGCACAGAGGCTTGACTTGTAATGTATGTATGTCGTCGTATGATTGAGGCATCCATTCGTTGGCAGCATTTCACAAATTACAAATTATTTATTGTTTCCAAACTACCCCTTTCTATGTATAAGAAACTACCACACAAACCTAAAAAACAGAAATGTACACATAGTAATTTAAACAATAAACACTATATGCTAACTGCATAAATCACACAACATTATTTTGTATAAGAAAACTATAAGGAACTAACGACAGTAATATAACCTATACACATTTAGCAAGTTCTGGCAGTTGCTTAACATTTTTAACATTAAATAATTGCTACATTTGAACACATTTGGTCTTACTCGTAATAAATGCCATTTGACGTCACTACGCCTATGACGTCACAACGCTTTCGTTTATGTCTTTGTGTGTTAATTGGCTGGGTTGATACAAGAAAGTACTCGTATTAGCAAAGGACAACAACTTATATGCTGACTGTATAAATGATAGTAGAGTGATAATAATGAAAAAATATTGCATGGATTTACTACGCATTGTTCAAACTGTCCTAGTCAGAAAAGTCAATGGCTGGTTGTTCCATTTTTGCTTTTGATCGTTATCTTGTTGAATGATCCCAGCCCCATACCCAAATGTCTCTTCTTCTCTTTCTGCCTTACATTCGCTGTTGCCTAGCAACGCCTTTTGTGATCCATAGCCCAGTTTTTCCATTGTTTTACTATGCTATGATGCAATTACACGTTTGAGATTTGCTTCAATTGTTGACGGTATACGTGCATACACACGTGTCGGATCGCCATATCGTTCGTGTTCTTGATCAATGGAAGAGTAGATATTCACACACTTGCTTTTTTGCACTTGTTGTACGTTGTTGTCATTATTTAGCTCATATTTTGGTTCGCTGCGACATATCGCCATCTTCTGTCTGTTGCTACTTCCGTCCAAGGACGACTGGTGACTATCATCATAATGTTCCACTGTGTTCGTCTTGTGACTGGTTTAGTAAGTTTGGCGTAACCTGCGAAGTCAATTTTGTTTTAGTTATTTTTATTCTTTTCACAACTTAGTACAATCACTCATATGGCCCTGATTTCCAGTTTTTTTTAACAAACTTTCATCTTCACAATCACTGGTGTTGCTGTTCCCAAAGCAATACATTACTGTATGTTTTTCCTCGATGTTGCGTTGTCGGTTTTTAAGGAGCGTGATTTTGCTGTGTACAGCTTTTACCGCTTATCTAACTTCGAATCATCAGTTGATGTGTGCGCGCGTGCACACCACACACACACGCGTGCACACACACACACACACACACACACACAAACACACACACACACACACACACACACACACACACACACACACACACACACGCAAACACACACGAACATACATACAAACATACATACATGTGTCCCAAAAGTAATGTAGTGATTATTTGCATACAACACAACAGTAGGAAAGGATAAAGCAAAGTTATTTTAATAGGACATTTTACAACCTCGGGAGATTAGATAGGCCGTGCTTGTAAAAAGATTATGTCTTTGAGGTAACTGCCATCAGCATGTGTACACTGCCTCAGTTGATGCACAACACTTTACTGATTGAAACACACTCGAAGTTATGCCACCTATTGCAGTCGAATGATTCCATAAGAAGTTCAGTTTTCTTTGTGTGTTCCATATACACAGATATACACACATATACATACGCAAAATAGTATATTCACATGTGTACCGGAACAGGTATCCTTCAAACCAACTAGTTATTTTATCTACCTACATATATCACATATTACAAATGAGTGTGTAAACACCTCCGTGTGCGTGTGTGTGCGCGCATGCATGCGCAAGCCTTCAATAACCGTTTGTCATTCACGAGCCACCACAGTACACACATAATTGATCGTGCAACATCCGACAAAAGAGTCACTCTACATGAATGCATTATGTGATGGAAATCGAGATGTATTAGGTTCGTTCGCGAATTACCATCAATGTCGTGAGCGCATTACGACTAATCGCGATGTAATAGTAGGAATTTGTCATGGTACCTGCCTAAAACAATGCAGTGCTTCATATGTGTTTTGGTAGAGACTGTAAACGCCGTTGGTCCATCCTAAAGGGTGTCCATGCCAGGGGAAATTAAAAACATATTCCACCCAAGGGGGATGTGTAACCTGTCAGTGGACTGAGAGAGCTGGTGATCTCCACCTGAACACTCACTTACTGTTGGATAATACCTGACAACCCGGTCCCCAATAATACTAAAGAAGAAAGATAGTGGTTTACTGTAGCCAATGTGCATGATCGTCCGCAGATCATGTGTGGTGATTAACTCAAAACATTTGACTTGAAGAGTCTTTATACGTTCACTTTTATGTAATAGAATTAGTAGATTCGTTTTATTTCATGTTTCCACCTAAAGCTAGTGACATTACAAACAATTGTTTTTGGGATAAAACTGTAAAACACAAATACAAGACACGGCAAAGATAAACTATTGCATCGTTACATTTCATTGAAACGTGACTCGTCCGCAAATAAATATACTTTTCTACAATTGTTCAGCCTCCAAAATATGCAAATCAAAGCAATCATAGTATCTAGTCATCAGGACTGATGGAACGATGGCATCAAGTTTGACGCAGCGGAATACAAAAATCAGCAAATCGCTGGACCAATATAGCAATGACATGGATGCAACCGATCAGTTGCGATCAGATAAGTGAAGGTAATTTTTAACTTGTCCGTCGGAGACATTACTTCACACGTCTAACGTGCCTGAAATACAATTCAGATTAATTGACGTGTAGTGTAAATTATTAAGCTGTAGTAATTTGTAGTTGTACGACGTCTCTTTGTAGTCTGATTGTTGATTATCAAATCTGAGGAATTAATAATAATGACCTAGCTTTTAAAATCTAGATGGAGGAATCTGTTTGTGGTAGTGAAATGAAAATGACAAATTGAGGCAATTTAGAAAATAATTTAGATTTTATATAATTGTGCATATTTGCTAAATCACCATTTATTTATGTTATATGTGTATCTAATGAAATAACCATCATTATTTATTCAATATCTGTTCAGCGGATCCAGGGAGGACTTATGGGCCTCAAAACCCCCCTTAGGCCACGGAGGGCGATTTAGACCCCCTGTGTCCGTGGCAAATATTACGGTAAATGACAACGTATATAGGCCTACATCGGAACTAGTGTCAATGTAAAGACTGAGGTATTAGCAGCCGGATAATATTAACCCTTCTGTATGTAGAACGACACATGTGTCGTCGTCCCCCACCCTCGGTTCGTAAGTACATCGACATATGACAATGACTGACCGAGACTTCCAACAAGCCTAGATCCGCTCACGTTATTTCGGAAGTACAAGTTTGATGATCTGGAGTCCTATTCCCAGAGACATACAATGTCGGTGTCATCCTAGACAAGGTGCTCTGGGCGCTTAGTCCAGTTTCAGGGAAAGTGTTTTGGCAGCAGTTAATGCAGCGCCCGTAGGGGTTTTCTTGACCGGGACCATTGGCTATGTGAGTCCTCTACAGGTTGTTTGCATTTCCTTTTGTGGGATCTTTTACTTCCTCTAGCGTAGTCACCAGGAAGAAGTGACCAACGGCTTTTATTGTCTCTTCCGAAAGACACAGGCGAAGGGGGATGAAATAAATTAGCCAAGTTTCGAAACGGCAGCAGTTCGACACGAACCGCGGTCCTCCCTACTGACAGTCCGACGCTCTCACCTCCGAGCTACAGTTCGACACGAACCGCGGTCCTCCCTACTGACAGTCCGACGCAATCACCTCCGAGCTACAGGCCCTCATGTTAGCATCATTTCTGTAAATTCCTGTCTGTAGGATAAGCTGGACACAGCAAAAGGTTAACATATGGGTCAGATATAAAGTAAGGAAGAAGAAGATATGTTATGTTTAATTAAGAGAAGAAATCTGGCTAAGTTCTTACTGGAAAAGAAGATAAGATAGTCTGGTACTTAGTACCATAGAAGGAGAACTACCAAGAAAAAGATTTAGAAGAAAATGGGATGGACTGATAACATAAATCATTGGACAGATGGTGGCTTCAAAGTGGCCAGAGAGATTGCAAGGAGATACTAATGACATATATAATGAATTGTAATGCTAAACTGTTCTGTTCAACTTGTCATTAAAAGAGGGAGTTGTTCCTTTTGAACGGAAAGAAGCAAACATCATACCATTGTTTAAAAAGAGTTCGAGAAAAAAGTCAGAGAATTACAGAACAGTGAGTTTAACGTCAGTGATTTGTAGATAATTAGAAAGATTAATGATAGACAATATAGTGGACTTCCTGGTTAGGCATAAATTATTAAATTCAACTCAAAATTGATTCCTAAAAGCGAGGTCATGCTTAACAAATATAGTATGTTTTGGGAAGAAATCATTTAGTGGATAGATGAGGGATCGCCAGTAGATATTATCTACTTAGATTTTCAGAAAGCTTTCAACAAAGTGCCACATCAAAGATTACTACTTAAATTAAAAGCCCATGGTATCGGGGATGGCATGATTGACCGGCTAGAACAATGGCTGACTGACAGAACACAGTGTGTTGTAGTAGATGGAGAAGTTTCAAACTGGAAACCAGTTTTGAGTGGGGTACCACATGGATCAGTATTACGACCTTTATTATTCTTAATATATACCAATGAGTTGGACGACAATATAATAAGCAACGTAGTGAAATTTGCGGATGACACAAAACTGTTTAGAAAGGATAATACTGATGGTGATAAACAACATTTACATAAAGATCTAGACAGATTAGTTAATTGGTCTGAAAAATTACAGATGTTATTCAATTTTGGGAAGTGTAAATGCCTACTATATATAAATTATGGGAGATTCTTTTCTAGGTACTATTGTAAGAGATGTACTTAGGAATAACAATAAGTGCTGATATGAAAGTTTCAGAGCACTGTGGTATTGCAGCTTCAAACGGTAATCAATTGCTTGGGTTGATTAGGAGAAACATAACATACAAGGAAAAAGCTAATTATACCTCTTTATAAAGCAATAGTTACCTCTGTAAAAAAAACAAAGTTAGACCTCATTTAGAATACAGTATACAAGCATGGAGACCATATCGTAAGACGGATAATAGATACGCTTGAAAAAATACAGAGGAGAGCAACTCAACTTATTCCAGAACAGAGAGACCTTAGTTATGAAGAACGCCTGACAGAATGTGGTTTAACAACTATAGAGACAGAGAGGTTAAGACGAGATCAGATTGTGTAACTGCTAGCAGCGTGAATATGTTTAAAAACAAGGTTTACACATATCTCAGGAGGGCGGGTTACACGTAGATGAACATTGTTGGACTCTCGATAAGCCAATGGCTTCCTTGTCCACTTGCCATCTGGGCCTTTAGCTTGGATGACCAATCTTGTTAAATCTTGTTAAAACCGAGGAAACATGTAATCAATTATGAAACATTTTGTTGAATTAACAGCAACAAAATTATGTGATTATTTTGTAAATATGTTATTCCAACAACAATAACAACAACAACAACAACAACAACAACAACAACAACAACAACAACAACAACAACAAGACATTTCTTGCAATAATACAACTACTGCTTAAACATTGCAAAATACTAGAACACGAGTAACTGCAACAGTACGTGTCTAAACCCTCTCAATTTCAAGACGACAAACTGTTTTATGCTACAAGTATCTAATCGTGTAGACGTCTGACACCTCAACAACGTGACTTCAGTGGCATCGACAGCCCCATCCTTCAATCGTCTGTTTCCAAAAGAAAACGCGGTAGCGTTGCTCTTAGAACGTCAGGCTCTCAGTCGAGAGAACCCAGTGTAGCGGGCTGAAAGTATCCCCGTGCCAGAAGTAGGCGTCTACATTCGGCTCGCGCAATGTTATGGGCTGAAAGTATCCCCGTGCCAGAAGTAGGCGCCTACATTCGGCTCGCGCAGTGTTACGGGTTGAAAGTATCAAGATTTAACAAGATTTGCCATCCAAGCCAAAGGCCCAGATGGCAAGTGGACAAGGAAGCCATTGGCTTATCGAGAGTTCAACAATGTTCATTTACTTATAACCCGCCCTCCTGATATATGTGTCAACCTTGTTTTTAAACATATTCACGCTGCTAGCAGTTACACGATCTGCAGACAATTTGTTCCATTCATTTATTGTCCTCTGTGAGAACGAGTGCTTCCTGATGTCCAATCTACATTGATCCTTTACTAATTTTACCTCATGTCCTCTAGTTCTGCTATCCTTCTTGAGTGAGAAAAACATATTTCTATTAATATTTTCATACCCATTCAATATCTTAAAAACTTCAATCTGATCTCCTCTTAACCTCCTTGTCTCTAGAGTTGTTAAACCACATTCCTTCAGGCGTTCTTCATAACTAAGGTCTCTCAGTTCTGGAATCATTTTAGTTGCTCTCCTGTGTATGCGTTCAAGCGTATCTATATCCTTCTTACGATATGGTCTCCATGCTTGTATACAGTATTCTAAATGAGGTCTAACTATTGCTTTATAAAGAGGTATAATTAACTTTTTTCCCTTGTATGTTATGTTTCTTCTAATCAATCCAAGAATTTGATTACCCTTTGAAGCTGCAATACCACACTGCTCTGAAACTTTCATATCAGCGCTTATTGTAACTCCTAAGTCCTTTTCTTTTACAGTAGTACCCAGAACAGTATCTCCCATTTTATAGTTTACATCCAAGTTCCCATGTCCTGTATATAGGCATTTACATTTCCCAAAATTGAACAACATCTGCCTTTTCTCAGACCATTTCACTAATCTGTCTAGATCGTTTTGTAAATGTTGTTTATCACCACCAGTATTAACCTTTCTAAACAGTTTTGTGTCATCTGCAAATTTCAGTACGTTACTTGTTATACTGTCGTCCAAGTCATTGATATATATTAAGAATAATATAGGTCCTAATACTGATCCTTGAGGTACCCCACTCAAAACCGATTTCCAATTTGAAACTTCTCCATCTACTACAACTCGTTGTCTTCTGTCAGTCAGCCATTGTTCTATCCAGTCAGTTATGCTATCCCCGATACCTTGGGCTTTTAATTTAAGTAGTAATCTTTGATGTGGCACTTTGTCAAAAGCTTTCTGAAAATCTAAGTAGATAATATCTACTGGCGATCCCACGTCTATCCACTTAGTGATTTCTTCCAAAAAACATAACATATTTGTTAAGCATGACCTCGCTTTAAGGAATCCATGTTGAGATGAATTTAATAATTTATGCTTAACGAGGAAGTCCACCATATGGTCTTTAATTAACCTTTCTAATAATTTACAAATCACTGACGTTAAATTCACTGGTCTGTAATTGTCTGACTTATTTCTCGAATCCTTTTTAAATAATGGTATGATGTTTGCTTCTTTCCATTCAAACGGAACAACTCCCTCTTTTAATGACAAGTTGAATACTCTTGCAAGTGGTATACTGATTTGTTCTACTGTTTCCATTAGTAATTTTGGAGGAATCCCATCCACTCCCGGTGATTTATTATCCTTCATTGCCTTTATTTTCTTAGCTACCATTTCACAACTAACGGTCCTAAATAATCAGATTTAGCCCCCTGAAATTTAGCATCAGCAACTGGTAATGAACTAATATCTTCTTTGGTAAACACTGAACTGAAGTAACTATTTAGGTCTTCCGCCATTAAAAACCCCTGTGATATTATATACCCCTGTGATATTATATTTCCAGCACTGTCTTCCCGTGCCAGAAGTAGGGCCTACATTCAGCTTGCGTAATGTTACGAGCTGAAAGTATCCCCGTGCCAGAAGTAGGCGCCTACATTCGGCTCGCGAAATGTTACGCGCGGAAAGTATCCCCGTGCCAGAAGTAGGCGCCTACATTCGGCTCGCGTAATGTTACGGGCTGAAAGTATCCCCGTGCCAGAAGTAGGCGCCTACATTCGGCTCGCGTAATGTTACGGGTTGAAAGTATCCCCGTGCCAGAAGTAGGCGCCTACATTCGGCTCGCGCAATGATACTTTCAGCCCGTAACATTGCGCGAGCCCGCTACATTGTTAGTGTATATAACATAGCCAGACATTGAATAACTCGTACTCGTAGCAAAAAAACAACTATTGTGTGTGATTTTGACCGCGTTTTTTTTTTGGAGCTGTATATCGTACGACTGCGTCACACCCACACCGAGCAGTCAGTGTCGTGCTAGAAAATCAGACTTATTTACTTGAACTAGAGCTTTAATAGTACAGTTAGGGAAATGAACCATACAATCCATGTGTATAGAACTAACCCCGTATTGCTTACCATTATTAACTCGTACGTAACATAACAAACTTTTTTTTTCAAATCAAATCAAATCAAATTTATTGTAACTCTTTACAATATATACAAATCAAACCAAGGTAAACCCTATATGATAATGTAAAGAGAACAATAGGGGAAGAACATTATACAATGTTATACTCCCTAGTATATATTTCAATACATATATCATAGTATTAAACACAAAAATAGCGTGCAGGTGTAGAAAACGAACAAATTGTGATTGTGATACATGTTATATATTGACATCATTGTGTAATATAAATTGCTTAAGTATACATTTGTAGTTTATTATTGAATAAGAAGTAAAGTTGAGTCTTGTGTTAAAATAATTCCAAATTATAGCACCCTTAATTCTTACAGAACGAAGTCTTATTTCTAAAGTTGCCAAGGATATGTGCATTGGTGTAGATTGTCTTGTATTGTAGCTATGAACATCTTGATTAAGTTTAAACATATGACCAAAAATTGTTGGTAGAAGACCACTGTTGTATTTATACATAAATATTTGTATTGAGTAGACATATAGTTGTCTAAACGTTAAGATGTTTAGTAGTTTAAAGATAGGTTTTGTATGAGTTGATATATTAGCTGATACGATCATTCTCACCGCTTTCTTTTGAACCGTTATAATACTTGAACAATATGAGTCAAATGCACCTCCCCACACTTCAATACAATATGTCAAATGAGGGAATAAAAACGAGTAATATAAGGTGACCAGGCATGGTCTAGTTAAAAATCGTTTGGCTTTGTTGATAATGCCTACCCCTTTAGAGATTTTACATTTAACTTTATTAATATGTTCAGCCCAACTAAGTTTGTTATCAATAGTAACGCCAAGAAATGTTGTAGAGGATACTTGTTTAATAGCATTATCATTAATTTCAAGTTTTGTCGGTTTGATAATTTTTCTGTTAGAAGTACTAAATATCATGTATTGGGTCTTATCAATGTTTAGAGATAATTTTTTAGCATTTAACCAAGCTACAAGTTTTTTTAGTTCAATATTCATTTTGTTAGCTATATCATCCAATTGATCACCCTGTATAAATACACTAGTGTCATCGGCAAATAATAAGGAGAAAAGAATATCTGAGACATTAGCAATATCATTGATATATAATAGAAACAGCAATGGCCCCAGTATGGAATCTTGAGGCACTCCACAAGTAATAGAGAGTTTAGTTGAGCTAGTGTTATTGTAATACACATATTGACTTCTATTAGATAAATAACTTTTAATCCAGTCATTGGCTAAGCCACGTATACCATAACATTGCAGTTTTTGACACAGTATCTCATGGTCAACAGTATCAAATGCTTTAGATAAATCTAAGAACACCCCTAGCATAAATTGTTTGTTTTGTAGTGCTTCTGATATTTTGTCTACAATGGTCATTAGTGCCATGCTAGTGGATTGATTTTTTCGAAAACCAAACTGATATTTGTACAGAATGTTATACTTATTAATAAAATTTAACAGCCTGTTATACATTAGTCTTTCCAATATTTTAGAGAGAGTTGGTAATATTGAAATTGATCGGTAGTTAGAAAATATTTTTTTTCCTTAGATTTGTAGATAGGTATTACCTTAGCTATTTTTAACTCATCTGGGAATATTCCAGCATTTATAGAAAGATTATATAAATATGTTAATAGTTTAATAAAGCTTTTATATGTTTTTTTAATTACTTTACTGGAAATATCATCCCATCCAGGACTAGATATTTTGAAAGAGTTTACTATTGCTGATACCTCATTTTCAGTTACCGGTTCAAGATATATAGTTTTAGTATTGCTGTTTTTCATATATGACATAGGGTCTGTTTGCTTCTGTGGAATGGTTTTTGCTAGGTTAGAGCCAACATTTACATAAAACTTATTAAAACATTCGCTTATTTGTTTTTTGTCTGATGTTACTACTTTGTTGACGATGAATTTTGTCTGCGTTATACTTTAATGTTTCTTGTTTATTATTTCTTTTAAAAGGGACCAAGACTTTTTAAGGTTATGCTTATTTTCTTCAAAGAGAGTTGCGAAATGTTCACGTTCAGATTTCTTTAGTAAGCCATTCAACTTACTTTTGTATACTTTATATTTAGTTTCGTTATATCTTGTGTTTTGTCTCACATATTTAACATATAGTCTATTCTTCTCTTTTATTGAATTTGTTAGCCCATGTTAGCCATGGTTTCCTATTCTTGTAGTTAAGCTTGGTTGTTTTTATGGGAAAGCAGTCATTGTATTCTCGCGGTAATGACTTATAAAATACTGAGTAGGCTGTTTGACAATTATTTGTGTATGTCATAATATCCCAGTCAAGATGTTGCATGTTATTATAAAATGTATCAATGTTTTCCTGGGAAAAGTTTCGGTTTGTTGTGTATTTAAGATTGTTGGTTAATTTGCAATTATTATTAATGGTAAATATTGGGAAGTGGTCAGATATATATCTGTATACATAATGCCCTGGAGCATGTTTTTATGATTATTTGTAAACATTTTATCAATTAATGTTGCCGATTGATTAGTTACCCTTGTTGGTTTATTTATTAATGGAATATAAGAGTGTAAAAACATCAAGTTTAAAAAATTACATGTTGGTGCATGTACATGGTTAAACAGATTAATGTTAAAGTCACCCATAATGTAACATCATTTGTTTTCATTGTTAAGAATATCAAGTATATTAGACATTTCATCAATACATTTGTTTATATCATTGTTTGGCGGTCTGTATATTACACCAACTATAATATCTTTACCATATGAATTACTATCTTTATGAATCTCTATAAACTGACATTCTATGTAATCATTTAATTTAGTAATGTCTAATCTAGTGTGGTATGCAATATTGTCTTTAATGTAGAGGGCAACACCACCACCAACTTTAGTGTGCCTATAAATATGTTCTGCTTTGTATCCTGGTAAATCACAACTGTTGACATTGTATTCTTGACACCATGTTTCGCTTATACCAATAACCGAAAAATTATGATTTATTACATGGATATACTGATCTAATTCATGTAGATGTTTACTAATACTTCGAATATTAATGTGTAGTAAAGAAAACATTTTGTTCATTGTTGACAGTTGAGAACATTTGTTAATAAAAGTGTCTTCAACAAAGTAGTCACAGTTATTTTGTACGGCCGAGTAAACGTTAATAAAATATTGCAAATCCGGATCATTATTGTACATAGGCAAATTGTGGCTATTTTTATTCAAATCAAAAGGATTAAGTAGCTTATTTTGTAAATCACAAAACGATATATTCGTAACATCAAACCAATCATCAGAGATGGCATTGAGGAAATCATAGTCATTTTTGAAATGATTAAATGGCAGAATAGACGAAATGCATTTAATGCAGTGCCAGTTGGTAATTAGCTTCACATCATTAATTTGCAAATAAGGTAAACATTTAGTATGATATACACAAGAACAAATGATACAGGTTAAGGAAGTATGCTTATTAACATACTTTTTACATATACAACACTGTTTTGGCGTCATTAAAATATGTTTGAATAAACATGTAAATTGAATTCATGTAAACACAGTGGAAAGAAAAAGAAAAACATTTGCAATTACAAGAACATAGCACTATATCATAGCACTTAGCGAATTTGCTGTATACAATCATAGTTTGGTGTATACAGGTACGGAGCACTGAAACTGGGTATGTAAGTCCATGATGCCTTATTTGGCATTGTCATTCAATTCTTTAAGAGTCTTGATAACGATTACTTTGTTCGCAATGTTCTTTATGAGGATGGTCCCATCTGACGACCAACAGTCATTTATCAACTTCTTCCTTTTTTGCGACCCGGCAATTGTAGAGCAGTCTGGCCTTGGTCTGCGCTAGGTCCTCATTCAGGAATAGGACTTGAGTCCTGGTGCCTTGACTCTGTTCATGTGGCTTACCTGCTGTGCCAGTCAGGTCTGTGTCGACGCTGCTTGATTCATCGGCTCTCTCATCCCATCGCGGTCTACGTGGGTTGGGATTTAACCATACCCTGGCTTTGTAGATTCGCCTACGGCTCGCGTATGTTGCAAATTTGACAAACACTGGTCTTGATGGCTTGTCCCTGGGTCCGACTCGATGAATTCGGTCAATCTCCTCCAATCAGAGGGGCGGACTCAGGTTTGGATTCATTGATTCATTTAGCGCATCTATTGTTCGTTTAGTTATGTCCTCGTTTTCGCTTTCCACAAGACCGAAAAGTCTCAGTGAGTTTCTCCTTGAGTATTGTTCATGGTCATCAAGTGCGACTTCCAGGTCATCGACTCGTTTTGTAAGTGACTCTATTGTTGCATCTTTCTTTTCGATAACACATCTGAGGTAAGCAACTTCTTTCCGAAGATCATTTACTACAACTGTTTGTAGTTTTTCAATAACATCTTTGTTGCTGAGAGCAGCCAACATTCCGCTAATAAAGTCTTCCTTTTCAATGGCTATTGAACCACTGGACGATATACGCCGGCTTCTACGTGTGGTTGTCATGTAGATGGTACAATGTACAGCTGAAGTAAACTATCAAATCAGATAAATTCACACATCTTTTTTGCGTGGTTTTCACATACCTCAGTGCTCTGTACATTTATGGCTCTAGCACACTACGTTGTGTGTACAGGCACACGTTATTGGTGCAAAAACGTTAGTTATCTTGCAACCCTTCACCAGAGCTACACCAATGCCCGCCATTTTGAATCCTAATCTAAACTATACAGCTCGTATGTACGGCACTAGTTTTTCCATTTTTAACTCACATATAATATAGCTGCCAACAATCAAGAATATTCCGTATGAATATAATGGCAGTCTACAAAAATGGAGCATTTGTGTAAAAATTTCCATTATTATTATTATTACTAACATTTATAAAGCGCCATATATCTGGGACCAGTCCGTTCATAGGCGCGTACATACATGCAATCATAAAATAATAAATATAATATTGTACAGTTAATATATTATATTAAACTAGAGCATTATATTAAGATTATTGAATACAATGGGATCCCCCTGCCGACTAGGCACGGTTTATAAAATGTCGTTGACGGGTGGAGCGCCAACAACAACAACGGTTTTGCAAAAAACTTTAACGAAAATATATTGCGAAGTAAATAAAAGTAACAAAGTAAAAAATCGCGTTACTTTAGATAAAACTACTTTGTTACAAGTAAAAATACTTAGTCCAAATTCTACTTCGTTACATGCCAATTACTTGAAATAACTACTCAAGTATTGTAAAGAAGTACGTTTACTTCGTTACAAGATACCACTGGTGATCAGCCACTGCAGGTTATCGAATAAACAATAATTTGTGTCACAAATGTCAGCTACTGAATCTCAGTTCAACTTAGAACTACTTCAAAGTCATTGAAAACTAATGGCTGAACAAAACATATTTTAAAGGAAATGCAATGTTTTGGTCAATAGACAATAATTATGCCCATGCCACTAGTATTTCTGCACAAAGTGCTATAACAGCCGGATTCGAACTGACCATACAAACAGAGACATTAGCATAGGTCTACCTGTCGTAGGAGTAACTTATATTAATAATGGGGTTACGAATAAGCTAACAACGAAATTGAGCTTACTACAATGACAGTATTTTAATTACACTTCCAGTACTAATAACACATTCCAAACATTAAACTAACCGACAATAACACATTTAACTCTTCTGTTCTCTCAGACCTAGTCCTTGGCACACCACAACTTTGGGTGGATGTTATGTAATACATGGGCCGATGTTATGTGCCGGCCCATGCAGAGACGATGACTAATACTAACAGGTGATTTACTCTTTGAAGTTCATACACCAGACGTTTGTCGATGTCCGTGGAAGGGGGGGATGAAGACGGTGAACGAGTTGGAATATTGCCGTTATAATTACAAGTAAGGGATACGTGCCGAATGTCCCGCAAACATGCCAATTCGGTATATAGCATCCATAGAAACGAAATCATCATGTGAAGAAACTCCCTGTTTGTGTAAGAAATTATGCATATCTAGAAGGCCAGCCACATACAAAATTATTAAGTTGAACGTTGCGTATGCGCGACGATATAATAAATATTGTATAAGAAGAAAAAACATGATGGAAAAAAATTGGTAGATAAAACATTACATTTTATGAAGTATTAAAAAATCCGTATTCGAAAATGAAATTGTAAGGGTCTCGGCCTGCTCTTTTAGAGGGCCGTGTACAGTGTCCTAAATAGATTTGAGTGACGTTGATAGGTAATAGTAACTAAAGAGAAACTGAAGAGCGGACGTGATGGAGATGGTATCGAACCATTGAGCAGTCACGCGGAACGCTGCTAAAGCGTGACGGCGACCAGCCGCCAGGAAGCTTGTATGTGCGACGATGCGACGGTGTACGCTAGATGCGCTCGAAGATCAAAGATTCTTAGCACATCCCGCGGGGGTATGGGGCCAGTTGCGATGCCGATAGCGAGTCCCCATTGACAGGACGGGAAATGATTTGAATAGGTTTTGTTATGATGTCTCTCAGTTGACAAATTTATCAACAATTACTCTTGGTCACAGCTACGCTTTCAGTTAATTGTCGCTGTTCATTCGTCCTGAATTATAAACGTGTTCCGTTGACGCTACACTTTAAAGTTCGATTAATGGCATCTCCTTTCACCTGACACTACCGACGCGTTGAACCGACACCGCCATGAGTATTCTTGTTTACGCGCTTTTTTGTTTCTCATAATTATCAGTGGTAGTTTGGGTCCGATATGTGCTGCACGGTTTTAATACAGTTTTGAGACTGATGTTCTTTTCTTCCAGGTGGCTGCTGATGTTATTGATCCACCGTAACATGGGCCGTCCTGTCGGTCTCTTTCCCTCTTCTTCGTGTTTAGGACCACTTTGATGACATAATTATCTTCTCTTCTCATCATATGATCATAAAATCTCAATTTCATGTTGATCACTTCTACAATTGCAGCATTCGTTTTCCGTTTGGATGTGCCCCTAAAATAGACGAGGTCAGAATGTCGGCCTTGTCGGTTTACGACTAGAAACAGCGGGTTTTAACTCCGGGTGTTGCTCTAAATGCATTGCGCAGTAACTAATACCCCAGACACACTTGTTTCTGCAAATTTTTCAACACCTTTTTTTCAGTAACTCCAGTTTTGATTGAAGTGCCCCGTGGACCAATATTTTCGTTGCATGGTTGTCTCGTATGATTTGTGAAGTAATCCAAACGAGGTAAGCCAACCAGACCTGTAATGTGTGTATCCGTGGGCGATGCGAGCGCCGTTCCACATGTAGGTGATGTCTGTCAACTAGGCAACATCAGCGGGTTCGAAATGTTGTCATCAAGTTGTTTTCCGATAGAAACTTCCCACAATCAATCAATTAATAATTTATTTCCAACAAACAGTTCAAATTCCATAACAATAATAATAGAATGCAACGTCATATTCAACACGTGGAATTAAGGTATAATTAAACAACAGTGTGTTGGAAAGATTGTGAACGGAAGTGCAGCAGGAGGTTGACCTCTGACCTGTACACTTATTATTCTGTTACCATATACCGTATATTTTTGTAAGTTACACACGCACATGGTATTTCATCATTACTTCAATTGTGGTGATATATCTAAATTTATCAAATTGACTATGCTAAATAGATTCGTATACACTGGCGCGGAGCATATATTACACAATTATGCCCCAACAAACCAGAGAGACGCCACACGGAAACCGAACCAAACCAAAAGCAACACACTAATACATCATCCAGCGCATAACCATACTCCTGATGAATGGTACGTCACACGACATAAAACAGTTGATGCGGCGCTGATAAATCGTGAACGGACAGTGGTAAAACGTAGAGAGTCATGCGTCCGACGTCTTAATGACGTACGGCAGGTTCGACGTGACGAATCACCACTGTGCCCGAGACAGCTTCTCTCCAGCACAGCTTCTACCCACTGACGCTTGATTCTACGCAGAAGGCAAACGTGGTGGCGTTTTGCCAGTGCAAAAGTAGAGTGTTAGTCTGTAGAAAAGATCTGAATTAGTTTTGTTTTGGTGATCATTATGACGTTTCTTTCTTTCGTAGACTTGTATTAGACACATGAAACAAGACAACAGTAAATATCTGCCAAAAACTTAATACATTTTCAAATAAACCGGTATGACCATGACTGTATCACAGCCAATCAAACACTGCGCACTGCGTCTTACACAACTAATTACATAAAACAAGCTATTCAATTAATTAATCATATTCAGGGAACAAGTCATAATTGCATATACAACTACATACTACATCCTTGAGTAATGGACAGCAATCCACAAACCTGCAATCTACAGCCATCTGGCGAAGATGGGCCAGTAAACAACATTAGCAAGAGAGTCTGAAAATAATTAATCTAGTCGTCTCAAGTGCGGTCACGTTGCAACGATTCGACCGCGGCGAAGAAGTGGCAGGTTGTAGCTCTATCGCATGACGATAGTCCATCATATACTGGAAATAACATTACATTTAATGAGCCATTAGCGTTATTGACTGTGCTTCCCCACAGCATACAAGTGTCCACTTCCACAATCGACGTCGTTCCTAGTCTACCGGTCCACGTGTTCCCGGGTCTGGCTATATCGTCTTTGTTTCATTTCCACTAAATCACCTCTGAGTCCAGCATTCCCGTGTTTACTCATGTTTCTTTCTTTCTTCTGTTAACAGTCTCTCTCTCTCTCTTTCTCTCTTTCTTTATCTCTCTCTCTCTCTCTCTTTCTCTCTCTCTCTCTTTCTCTCTCTCTCTCTCCCTCTCTCTCTCTCTCTCTCTCTCTCTCTCTCTTAATCTCGCTACATTTCAAATTATGTCTGTCTTTACCATTTCCCTCCCTCCCCCCTCCCCCCCCTCCCTCCCTCCCTCTCCCTCTCCCTCTCCCTCTCCCTCTCCCTCTCCCTCTCCCTCTCCCTCTCCCTCCCTCCCCCTCTCTCACTATCACTCTCTCTCGCTCTCCCTTCTCTCTCTCTCTCTCTCTCTCTCTCTCTCTCTCTCTCTCTCTCTCATTCACCACCACTTTGTATGGTTGGCACGTATTGCATTTCCGGTAATTGGTCACGCTTAATAACTGGCAGGGATTACTGGTCCAACCCACGCGGTGAGGCGGATAAACCTAGTCACGGTAAATAAACTACGCCCCGCACTACTTAAGCTACACATAATTGGTAATTCGTCGTATAACCTTTTCAGTTGCAAATAATGCAATTCGCACGATTTCACGGCATATCCCGGCCTCAGAGCGGACCAGAACTGAGAGGTGATCATATTTTAATGGCGAGAGAAAAAATATAATATTACCTTAATGATAACAAAAGTATTTGAAAACACACACACACACACACACACGCACGCACGCACGCACGCACGCACGCACGCATGCACGCACGCATGCACCCATACATATACATTGAGTCAGTATATTGTGTAACACAACTGGGTATTGGTTACTTCCCCATAAATAAAAACAGTAAACTGTGTAAAGTATATGTTATGTTTGCACTGTGGACAAACCACGTTGTGGACACTAAAAGGTTTCCCAAACGTCATCGACCCCTAAACTTCATAATAATAATAATTAATAATATTAAGTGGTCGCTAAAAAAAACTTGATGGAGATACCAAGACGATACCCAGATAATCATACACTTTACTCTTGTTGTGCTGCCGAGTTTATTTAAACACACAATCATGCCATGATTAAGATAAAGTGCATTTTCCGTCGACGTCAAATAATCGTTACTAACACATGTAATTTCTCAACTTAGAGAGCTTTTTTATGCGTATTTCATCGATTTCTGTATGCGACGATTGTTGTTTCCTGTCGAATAGATTGCTGCTAGAGTGGCAGTGTTCGTTCGTTCAGCAACTGAATTATTGAATACAATGGTGTCGGAAACTATGGCTTCGCAGGCGTCAGATGAATTTTTGCTGTAGCACAGGTTAATAACAGGTCTAGATATTTCGCTGCCTGCGCAATACAACAGTTGGCCACAGCTAGTGCGAAGCAAAGTTTGAATAGGTCCTGATATAATAATACGGACGCAGGACAATAGCTACATCGATGAAACGTTTCAAATATAATGCAGCTACACAATGCAACCAAACTGTAGCCATGCATTACTAGTATACTGTAGCCATGCACTGATAGCATTATTTAGCCATGCATTACTAGCATAATGTAGCCATGCACTGCTAGTATACTGTAGCCCTGCACCGATAGCATACAGCATCAATACTGTAGCTACGCCGAAAAAGAAATCAACAATACCATGTGTGAAAGTTATATCCACATCCTAACAAGGTTTACACAACAGACATAGCCGACAACATCTTAACATTCGTCCTCCGTCGCCATTGTAAATTCACGAGTGCGACGTCCAATAAACAAGATTAACAAATAATCATGTTCGCAAGCACGGGAAAGTATTGAATTGAATGACTCGGTTCCTGATCAACTCAGAGAATGAGGAGTTTGTATTCCCAGCAGAACATTACTAGGACTGAACGTGTTTATTTTGATGTTTTATCTGAACTGTAATATGAAACAAGTCTCTTAGTGTCAGTTATTTATGTGCAACAACATCACAAACGGTGAGGTTTTTTTTTTTGGTAATTTGCAAATGCTGCAGACATTATGTTTGTATTCAATTAGTGTCACCTTGCCTCCGATGTCGAGTGTCATATTTCAACACGAATTCCGTTTGACATTATTGTAGCCTTTTAATAATGAGAC